>SJYO01018169.1:42162324-42581822 GCA_006410555.1 Capra ibex | reverse complement strand
CTGAAAACCTGAGTCTCCCTCTCCCTCTCCCACCCTACTAAACCCTCTTACCCTTAAGATTGTACATATGACAGTACATTCTTAACTTAGCGGTCAGGTACAGACTGCATCCCACGTCGAACGAACCCCGACCACGTACCCCTACTGGGTCTCTCTACAACACCCCTCCCTCCACCCTCCCCCCAAGTACAAACCCTTGCGTACATTCTTAATTTCTAAAATTTTAAATTTTTTTTATTTATTTATTGTTTATTTCTTTCCCTTGTAAACGGTATTTTTTTTTTTTTTTACTTTTCTGGGACTACGATCCTCTCTAACTTCCGTCCTCCTCTTCCCCTACTGTCCCCTACTCTCCCAACCTACCGTAGTGACTGAGTTACCTGTACTTAAACTCATTCGAGACGCTTGACCACTACCTGTCCCTTCGGACCACACGACGTCAGGTATCCCAACGTTCCTCAACGTATACTGACTCACTGACGTCACTTGACTAGACTTGTGATATTATCAGATAATTCGTACGTTATCATAACAAAGATCTTTTCTCTACATGTATGGAATTAAACTTTTATGTAATAATAATTTATAACGATTGGTAGTAGACTTTTGATCTCAACGGTGTTTGGAAGTGAAACATTTTTGACGTTATAGACGTTACATTTTATTTCACGTCGTGCTACTTTCCTCCATACGGACATTTTGTATAAAAAGCTTTGTAGTATATCGTCTAAACCCCTAATAACTAAGGAGATCTTTTATAAATTGATGAATCTATTTCTATCACAAATTGTTTAATTCACTTTCAGACTTATGGATCCCTATCAAATCCATCTCTCCCTACCTTAATGAATAAAAAACGTCCTTGCAATTTTATAAATTTCACTTTAATCCAAACACACCCGACCTAGAAAATTTTTGTTAAATTTGAGTCGAAACCTCTTCACCTTACAAAAATTAAGATATTTTACTTTTTTTATATATATCAAACCTATGATTTAACTGTAAGATTCAATTTCGTACCTAATTTAACACCACCACAACACAACACGAGTCAACACAGGTTGAGAAACACCGGGGTACCTGACATTGGACGTTCCGAGGAGACGGGTACCTTAAATGGTCAGTTCTTATGACCGCACTCAACGGTAAAGGTTGAGATCTCCTAGAAGGGTTGGGTCCCTAACTTGGTCACAGAAAATATAAAACAGAAGACGTAAACTCCCGACTAAGAAAATGGATCTATAGTATAAGTTTTCGTCTCTGTAATGAAACGGGTGATTCCAGGCAGATCAGTTCCGATACGAAAAAGGACACCAGTACATACCTACACTCTCAACCTAACACTTCTTCCGTTTCGAGACTTCTTAACTACGAAAACTTGACACCACAACCTCTTCTGAGAACTCCCAGGGAACCTGACGTTCCTCTAGGTTGGTCAGGTAAGACTTCCTCTAGTTGGGACCCTAAAGAAACCTTCCTTACTGCGACTTCGACTTCGAGGTCATGAAACCGGTGGAGTACGTTTCTCAACTGAGTAACCTTTTCTCAGACTACGACCCTCCCTAACCCCCGTCCTCCTCTTCCCCTGTTGTCTCCTACTCTGCCGACCTACCGCAGTGACTGAGCTACCCGTACTCAGACTCACTTGAGGTCCTCAACCACTACCTGTCCCTCAGGACCGCACGACGCTAAGTATCCCAGCGTTTCTCAGTCTGTGCTGATTCGCTGACTTGACTTGACTTGGGGAATGGGGATCGTGGTGGACCCTTCGAGTACCTAACTTACTTTGTTTGTCTAAAAACATGTATGGGATTTCAGTATACACTTAACCTACCTATTAGACAAAAAAAAAAAGATCCCATCTTCGGAATTGTACATAAATAAACCCTATCCCAAATAACTGGAACGAAGTATGAAAAGGGTGTGTATATGACTCATTTACTGTCTGTGATAACGTAAGGTGGTCAGTCTGTGAGTTTATTGACTTTCGAAGGTGTTTTCTTCGATGAAAACGAAAAGGAAAAAGAATGAATAAACTAACAATTAAAGGACTCCAAAAATATTTTTCTTTTTTAACGGATAGAAGACTTTAACTGTCAAATCACGAAATACTCTCCAAAAAGAAGAAAAAACAGAAACAAAACAACAACAAAAACCTTTTTCTATTTAAGGAAAGGGGAGATATCAAAAAGTTGTAAAAGACAAGTTCAATTTACGATCGTTGTTGAAATTTATTTAAGTTTCTTTTTCAAAGAATTTTTTATTTGTAGAAAGTAGTTAGTCTTAAACACTTCAAAACCTTCGTCTTACAATCCGTTCAAATAGAATACTTTTTCTTTTGGAAGACTAGACTTTAATTTAAAGACACAATTAATGGTTTTAATTTTTAAAGTCAACCTTGTTGAGACTCAACAGAAACACGACTTCAAATGATATAACACCGTAAAGTTTTACGTTTATTTCTAAGTTGTATAGACTCCTTGTCATAAAATGGAAACTCAATTTACTGTAGATGAGTATGGGTCTACGGGGTTAAAACCTAAGGTATTTATGTAGTTGTTCATTTATCATTATAATTTTAGATCAATCGTTGAATTGATTAGTACTATATGTCATATTATGTTGCAATAAATAAATCCAGAAAGTTGAACATTTAATGTCTAAGATGTCGACTAAGTATATAATGATGATAATCAAAAGATTGTAAAAGGAAGTCTGTTTAAACACAAACTATCCTTTGTGTATAAAGAAATTCTTCTGTTTTTCGTCTTTTTTTCCTTTACATAGTGATTTTCAATATAAAATATAAAAGTAATATCAATGTTTATTCGAGGGTTGATTCCGAGACACGTACAAATAAGGAAGGAATACACTTACGATCAATCTTATTTCTATCGGAAGTCTCAGTGAGAAAAGGATTCTACCATTTTCTTAAAGGGAGTCACTTGTGAAACTTGATATTAAATGGTTAGACTGTAATATTAATCACAGTATAAACCGAAAAAAAAAAAAAAACATCTTCACCAAGTATTAACCAGTTGGTTTACTCTACTCTAGAAAGTCGTTTCACGGATTTTGACATACTAGACCCTATTTTAAATTATATACGAACTTCTATATAAAACTTTATCATTTTTTTCCGAGAAAAATTCGAGAAAATGTTTTTGTCTGTGTTATTCATGTAGACGTAAATCCGACGTAATAGTATAAGTACGTAAGTCATGTATGCAACTTAAAAGAAGGTTTATACTGTGAAGATCACCACCAATGACTGACTTAGTAAGATAGAAAAATTATGTCCCTAGGTTTGTTTTATGTTCCCTAGGTTTGTTTTACGTTCCCAAAGTCAATTAGGTTAAAGTTTAATATATCTCATATATTTTTCGCACGATAAATCAAAGATTTAAAATCACTCACACGTCACCCGTGAATTTTCAAAAATACAAATATTTTTAATGTAAAAGTCTCTGACTTGACGAAGGTAGAAGTAAGTTAGTCTTACCTAAATATAAATTTTCCTTTTCTACCTGATATTAATATTTCAACAAACTGCGAGGATTTAGTTAAGTACAAGACTACGAACCTCAAGGTCGACGTACTAGTTTTACATCACAGACCGAGAACTTAAAAGGTTTCGTTATTCTCTCTAGAGACTTCCTGTTGTTTCCTTACCCTTTCATCGCCCATACGACACCGTCTTTACTTACGTTTACCGTAGCGACAAGCAAAGTAAGTGTCGTTAGACAGTGGAAAATCAAAGAGAAAGGTCTATCTTTATCCCCTATTACGACCTTTATCATTACGTATTCACCTGTCCCAGACTGGTAATTTTACAAATGGTAAAGGTCTTACTACGGACGTCTACAAAGTTTTAACTTTGACCTTTCCACAATCTTAACGACGGCCAAAGATAAGTAAACTTACCGTCGTTGGGTCTTGAGACAAAATGCCAAAGTACACCTCCCCGTTAGGTAATAGAAAAAAGGGGGAAGACCCTAGTTTATCACAAAAACACTCCTAATATAGGGACAGCATTCGTCGTCACCTTGGTTATACTACTCCAGACTTACAGTTCGAATAAAGGTTTAAGTTGAGGAAATGTTAACGTCCCAACTGAATCTTTAACTTTTAGGGTCAATACATTAACTAAAAATTTTCAAAACTTATCCGCTAAGAAGGAAGTTTTATTCGTAATTTTTCTGAGTGTCCTTAATTTTTCATCGTCCACTCCCTTTTTATCCATAAAAACATAGTAAATCTTAAGAATTTCCTAACATACCCACGGTTTATTGGCTATAAATGTATGATCAAAACTCGTTGATTAAAACAGTCGTCCAAAAACATTTACTCTTTTTATATCGTATCTTTACAATTCATACAAAAAGGGAAGGGTTCTAAGTACATAAACTAATCGGACTTCAAAATTGTTCCAAAAAGTAAAAATAAAAAAAAGGAAAGAAAACTCTGATCTCAGATGGACCGAAACTTACGACATAAATTGTATTTAGGGTTTACTTTATCAGTATGAACAAAATCTTTTTTTTTTAACATAATTTTCTATTACTCAAGACACCATTTTACATCGTGTAATGAGGATCTTTATAAAATTTTATAATACCTTATAATACGAACCCTTGGTTGAGTAACTAAAAATAAATGTCTCTCTTTTGTATAACACACGTTTACTGATTGGACAAAGAGGGGTTTAGGGTATCACGTTTTAAGACGTAACGAACAGATTATTAACGACCCGAAAAAAAGAAGAAAAAACTTGAGTGAACTTAGTTCGAAAATAAGTATCTGTATATATTTATAAGAACCGCTCCAATAGGTTTTCGAGGTGTAAAGTTTGAGGTCACTAGTCAAGAGTCAAGAGTAGAATGAACTAAATCGTCATAAACTGTGTCACTTAGTGTGAAAGGAAGAAATTTGTCGAGAAGTGAACCACAAAATCTTACAGTGTTGGAGGACCAAAAGAAGGATAGTCTCATTCGTGAACAGAGGAAGAGGAAGACGATCAAAGAGAAGTCAAGGGGTGGGAGATTTATCAGCTTACCAGACTGATGGTAACGAGAGGGAAAGAGAAACGTCACTAGAAGAAAGTATTGAAATTTACAGTGGATCCACAATTACTCTGGAATGAAAAATAGATTTTGGACTCATATAGGGTAATTAAATACTAAACATATACATTCATGGACGAACTGTTAAGATAAACCTTAAGGTTTATCCATTCAGTTTGAATTATATCAATTTTAGGTTCAGTTTTTTACATTAGAGAGAGGAAGAGAGGTTAGAACTACGACAGAAGGGGTTGTGTCAATTGCCGTTGAGGTCGGAAATTCTGAAGGTAGTAGAATTGAATTTTAGTAGGAGAGGATGGAAAGAGAGTCATTAGGTAGTCGTTTAATACGATCCAAATAACAACAAGTAAGTGATTCAGTACAGGTTGAGACGTCGAGGTGCCTGACGTCGTAAGGACAGGACGTGCTAGAGGACTTCAAACGAGTCTAAGTACAGGACTCAGTCACTACGATAGATTGAGATAGTTGGAGAGAACGGGGGATATGGAGGACGACATTTAGAAAGGATCGTAGTTCCAGAAAAGGTTACTCAGTCGAGAAACATAGTCCACCGGTTTCATGACCTCTAAGTCGAAGTCGTAGTCAGGAAGGTTACTTATAAGTCCCAACTAAAGGAAGACCTAACTGACCAACTAGAGGTGTGTCAGGTCCCCTAAGGGTTCTCAGAAGTCGTGACGTCAAGTTTTCGTAGTCAAGAAGCCACGAGTCGGAAGAAATACCAGGTTGAGAGTGTAGGTATGTACTGACGACTTTTTGAGTATTTACTCTAATGTACCTAAAAACAGTCGTTTCACCCTACAGAAACGAAAAATTATACAACAGATCCAAACAGTATCGGGAAGAAGATTCCTCGTTCTCAGAAAATTAAAGTACCGATGTCAATGGTAGACGTCACTAAAGTCTCAGGTCCTTTTATTGTAGACAGTTATGAAGGTGAAAAAAGGGGTAGATAAACAGTACTTCCTTACCCTGACCTACGGTACTAGAATCAAAAATTTTCGACTCAAAATTCGGTCAGAAAAACATGAGGAGAAAGTGGGAATAGTTCTCTGAGAAATCAAGGATAAGTGAAAGACGTAATCTCACCACGAACGGATATTTAAGACATTATTTACAATGTAAATATATTTTATAAAGATCATGCAAATAGGTACGTGTAAATGAACTATCCTCCGCTTACGTCAGTTTCCGTTTAGGGGATCGAAGGGGAAGGTTTGTGTGACGACAAGAATTCCGAAATAAAAAAAAATCATACCTCTTGTATTCTGACGACATTCACAATTCTCGGAGTCTTAAATTAATTAAATTTAAGTAATATTTAAATTTTTATATAATTTTTATTTAAGCTTTTAATATTAAAAGGTCTCGATTTTTTTATTCTTTCACTATTGTGGTAAGTATTATTAGTTTACGTAAAGACTTGAAAAGGGATACTTTGTCTTCGTAATATTTTTCAACTAGATCAGTATTAAAAGTAGTTCTAACGACTACTGTTTTATTTCTATAATTCAGGTTTCACCAAAGAGCCAATCCTTGTTACTACATTTTTCTTTGTTACTCTACTTTACCTTTATTCTCTTTAGTATTTCACCCCTTTTATTCTCCTTTCTCATTCTACTTCATGGGTTTGTGTAATCCTATATTCGAAACATTCTCAAAAAACGACATGGACGTCCGGATTCTTCCTACGATCCGTGATCTATCCGTAGGTTCATCGACGACTTACTGAATTCTTACGTAAAAGTGGTACTAAGATCTAAGAAAATCCACTCAACTCTGTCTGTCGTCTTAGGTTTCGACGTTATACTTGTACATAGGAGTTTTCCCCTGTGTGAAAGTCTTTCGTCCTAAAGAAGAAAGAAAGGAAGCATGGTAGGAGGGAAGGAAGACAGAAAGGAAAGAAAAAGAAGGAAAGACTGATATGACTACATAAACTAAACAGACGTTTCTCATTTTATAACGTCTTTGATAAAGGTAAACCACAAACATTCAAAAAGTTTCTATATCGTCGAACTCTTATTTTTAAGGAAAAGGGGGGGAAAGAAAGCGTTCAAACTACAAGTCGACAAATCACCTCCGTTGTACTTAAAGAAAACTCAGAAGAAAGTACATTAGAAACTTAGAATTTTACATACAGTTGTTAGAGGTTCTAAGATTTAAATTTAACACAGTTTGTAGTATATCTTTGACTTACATTCGTGAAGGCACTGATTGTCTGTCGTAAACGGTTCCAAATAAAAAAGAAGGAACTATTGGCGGTTATATCCGAACTCGTTCATTAGTTTAAGACTGTTCGTAAAAGAGGAGTTGATTTATATTATTTTGTTAATCTCATGTGTGACGTACGGAGGTCTAACGAGGGTAACTTGTCCTACTCCACTAAAAAAAGGTGGTAGACTACAAAATTTGTAGGTACCTATTAACGAGGTATCAGAATATAAATTTACTAGAAATCTTCTATTGTGAAAGATTTAGAGGAAGGGTCTTACAATACGTTCATCGTAAAAATGTATTAGACGTATTCTTATATCTCGAAGTGATTTTAACGACCTATGGTTTACACTAAATTTTACAATAATTTTTACTTTCGAGTTAACCTGTTTTTACGTAAAGTATATAAAATATAACTGAACCGTAAATAAAGAAATTAAAGATTTTCGGAATTCCGGTCGTCCCAGCAATGAATCTCTAAGTTGCTACATATACTCTACAAGCACGAAGGGACCACCGAATCACCATTTCTTAGGTGGACATTACGTCCTCTGCACACGTCCTCTGCCCCGACTAGGTACCCAGACCTTCTAGGGGACCTCATGCTTTATCGTTGGGTGAGGACATAAAAACGGACCCTTTAGGGTACCTGTCTTCTCGGACCCCCCGATATCAGGTATCTCAGAGTTTCTCAGACTGTATTGAATTACTGATTTGTTGTTGTACTCTACAAATGGTTTTCCTCAGGATTACTAGAATTCCTTTGTAACGTTTATAGAAACGCCTCAACTATCTTCATGATGAAATCTTCTGTCACCGATAAATGGGGAGTAAGAGACTAAATTATTATTTGGTAAATTTTACATATTATGGTTCTTATTCAAAATAGTAGACTTTCGCTACAATCTATATGTAACACATCCTCATGACACTTCCGAAGGTACGTAAAAACACTTACTAAAAGACGATATCAAATTGGAAACTAAAACGAATAAAAATGAATTAACTTTCAACTTTTAAAATTCGGTCTCAACAGAAATACCATATTTTCGAAATGATGATATATGGTTTCATTTATGGAAAATATAATTGTGAAAAGATGAAGGTTCTTTTGGATATAGTAGAAGAGTAAGGAGTATAGATACAAATTAGGAAGTTAGGTTAAACTAGAAAAATGAATGAGACTGCTATGGGTTAAAAGAAAGTTTGATAAAATAACATAAACTATGGTTTTTGCAGTAAGTTTATTTATTCATTGCTTATTGAGTCAACAAATAAGTCTTTCATATAACTCATATAATTACAAAATACTTCTTTCCACAATATGGTACCCCTGTACTATTATTTTAACTGTTTTAGGAACCGAAGGTTCTCGAATGTAAGAGGGTCCCAACTGATGATTATATATGACCCTTGATTACGGTTAATTATTATTTACGTGACTTCTTTTTATTTATTTCACTTTCCTATTCCTCGCTCCTCCTCACGATAGAATCCCACTAGACTTACCTCCACAGACACTCCTCTCCGTTTCAAATTCGTCTTATAACTCATTTTGAACCCGTGACCAGTCAATACGACCCCTTCTTTTAAAGGGGATCCTCTTTATCGTTTACGTTTGTGGAACTATACCCAAACATGAACCCACAATTTCTCGCTCGTTTCTTTGGTCACACCGACTTTCTCCACTACTTCTACTAAATGACTTTTAGAGTGTATTACTCCAATTCTGTTAATTCTCTTTTAATTATAACTTCCCTATTCAGAATTTTCAACTTTTAGAGAGTTCTACAATTGTTTGATGACGGTACAAATCTTCGACCACTAACCCTGTAGTTACAATATCAGTCAGTTCCTACGTCGTACATTGGTAATTACCATCTATACCTCTTAGATGTCTAACTTCAAAAATTTGTATTTGACTCCGTATAACTTGTAAAATTCTCAAACTCTTTATAGATTACATTAGTCCATCGTGGTACAACTTCACAGACCCTTAGGAGGTGATTATTTTCGAGTCCTCTCTGAAAATACCTCTTTTCTGATTTCGTTTCATTCATTTCTTAACTAACCGATATCGAATTTAGGGTCAACCGAGGAACACTGATCACCAGGAATCCAAAGTTGGAGTATTGAAACTCAGTGAGTGTCTAAAAGTAAAAAAGTACCCCGACAGTGTCGTAATCTCGGTGGAGTCAGATTGACGGAGGTACAAATTAATTAAATTGTACAAATACTAGATAAATTACAAGATAAACAATAGTCTACTAATTAAATGAAAGTGCAAAGAGTCTATTCTCAAAATGTACTGGTAGTCAAGTCAAGTAAAGTCAGCGAGTCAGCACAGACTGAGAAACGCTGGGGAACTTAACGTCGTGCGGTCCGGAGGGACAGGTAGTGGTTAAGGGCCTCAAGTGAGTCTGAGCGCAGGTAGCTCAGTCACTACGGTAAGTATCTTTGTTTATTTATCCATATTTATAAACAAACGTACACCTATTATATAATAATAGTTATGACATTCAAGGAAGGTCGGATACCGATAACATATTATGGTCTCCCTCATCATGACCTGAAATACTTTGACGAGAAACTCTACATTGTTGACAATTCAGACAATATGTAAGTCTTGTTATAGTAGTCTACCTTCTGTAGACCTCATATAATAGTTCAAGATATAACGTCTAGAGAGAATTTTAGACTTCCATTAATCCGTTTCTGTTATTTCTTCATCTTTGTACAAATAACTTTATTCAAATGGTTCTTATTCCTGTTTTAACTTTCTTGTTAGACAAGACTTTTTTTTTTTTTCACAATGGAACTCTATTTGAAATTACTACACTTGAAATTGCCTGAAAAGAATTTATTATAATTACGTTTTACGATTGTCAAAAATATATATCCAAATGGAAGAAACGATCTGTGTTTTTACGATTGGAAATTTTTTATAATGGTCCATTTTCTTAACCTCCTTAATATGTATTGATAAATGTTATAACAACGAATGAAGTGAATGAAAATAACATGTATCAATATATATCAAGGAGTTCAAGAAAAAGGATCATTATAAAAATTTTCCAATCGTAAAAACACAGATCCTTTCTACTCTCGTATGTCTTCTTTTTAATTTTACGAGATAAAAGAGTGTTCCTTAAATATAAAACATAAAAAGGACACTAACTGTCTTAATAAATGGAAGAACCGATAATGAAGTCCTAGACGATGAAATTAAAAGTCCACTTTAAAATTTTTTATGACGGAAATTATAGTAAAATAACTATTATTAAATATACAACTTTATAGAAGATACATAAAAAGTCGCTAGGTTGGTAGAAAAAACATTGACAACGAACTACCTTTTTAGACAATAATATCCGTATTCCATCTGTATATAAAGTAGATTCCTTTGATACTACTATACAAAGATATCGACTCATTTTAAATTAGTTATTCAAATTTGGTTAAATTTTAGTGGTGAAGTTGCCTTCACAGAACATGGAGGTTGACTATATAATATGACGAAACGTAGCATTCACTTAAATAACGAATTCTCTTACCATGTCTTACCTACAAATATGGATATCATAGAAGTGTCTGGTTCCATTTTTTCGCTTCTTTTATAAGTTGTCTACGTATTAAAAATATAGTCTAGAACGATATGTGAAACACCCAGACTCAGATGGATAAAATATAATAGCTAATATTATTCATTGTTAACCTTTTTTAGTTCAATTTTACATTTACCTAAGATACTTTTTCAGAATCTACTTTCTTTTTTGTGTTGACTATATATTTAATTATTTAATATACTTTTGTTATCTTAACTATCCTAAGATTTGTTACTTGTCTCCCCACAAATATGGAGATATACGAAAACAATAATTTTTAGTTTCTAATTTTAATCATTCAATTTAAGAGTCGAGTCTTTTGGTCTTTATCTTGTCGTTTCATGTAACTTTCTCACGTGTTCTTTCCTTTATTAATACGTTTTTACTCTTTAATTACAATCTCTTTCTTTTTTTGGGTTTAGATACATTATTTTAGGAGTAGAAAAAAAATTTGTTAAATGATAAATTAAACTAGTCCTTTTCTTTCTTTCTGTCTCCGACTCTCTGTCTTATTTCTCTACCATTTCCCTTTTACTGATAAATTTATCTATCATATAAAACTTTTGCTATTCTCCGAATAAACGTCTAAATACATTCATCACAACTTTTGGATCTACTTTAATTATTAAGGAATGTCTTTATCTCAAATAGTTTTGATAGGGTATTTTTCTAACACCTCAGTTTAGACGTATCCTTTTTTTTTATCTTTTCTCTTATTACTTTAAAGGGGTGTTTTTCTCTATTCCGGTTTTACAAAAGTATCCCCTTTAACCATTTTGAAGTTTCTCGTCTGTAAAGATATCCAAGATACTGTAGTCAGTGTAACAGAACTCTTTTTGTTTAAATCCAACTAAAAATATAAAAATTACAATTATAATCAAAGTCATCCTAGAATAGATTATTGAATATTTAAGACACCTAACTACCTTTTATTATCCGAGTGTGACCTTCCAACTCCGTTTTTATGACGTGCTGTCTACTCTTTCTAGTTGTGATATTTTTGTTTTTTATTACCCTTCTACAGGGAACTAAGGTCGTTCCTAGTAGTGACGTGAACTCTGATGGTTACTACAAATAAAACAAAAATTATTGAAGACATAAATGTTTTAATAGATATTTCTTGTACATAGTTAATATTGACGCGTCGTCTTAAAATTCTGAAAGTGAAGAATTAACACTTTCTTAGTATTACACTATAGAAAGTTGGAGCAACATCTTAGAGTTTTGTTAAGTCAACAATCTTGTCTCTTATGCTTATTTAATAGGGATACCTTATCGACTTGAAATGATTAGAAGACTAAAGAGACCTGGATTCTGATTATGACTGGTGTACAGACTTAGGACAGAGTTTTCAGTTCTAGGATAATTTTTTTATGTTTAGTCGATAAAAAAAAAAGTGTTTTCTTTTCTTGGTCTGTGGACATGTGTGTCTCTGAGTTTTGATGTCTGTTTCGACTGAAGATTTTCTCTAATCTTTTACTAGTTCTTCAATCCTGATAATTTTGAACGAAATATTATTGGAGGAATGTTACTTTTCATTAGATTATTTTTAAGGGGCATAAGGAAAGTTTTAAAAACAACCTTTCCAAAAATGAGACAGATACTGATAAATGACTTCATTCACTACATTGTTGCAAAAATCTCGTGAAATAAAAATAAAGGAGAAAGTCTTCACAGTAAAGTGAAAAGAACCTCGACTAGTTGTAGGTAACGTGTAGAGGCAAGTTCAACTTTTTTATATGTCTATCAAAACTTAAAACACTTGAGAAGATAATAATTCAAAACAGTTAACAGTCGTAGGTATAAGGTAAGACTACTACTTATCCCCGTAATATAAAGTCGTAATTTTACGTCAATCCCAACATTACTCGTAGCAATTCCTGAGATTACCCTTAGTCTTAACCTACAGTAAAATAAGTCCAAAAAAAACAAAATCAAATAAACACGAAATGTTTTTAAAATTTTGTAAAGATAGTTCGTCCACCCTTATCGAAACACTAAAATCTTCATGTGTATATTTGTAGTAAAATTGTGTAGATAAAGTTTTGTAAGATTAGGACAGACAAAAGATTTAGAAGGAGAATCGTCGGACATTCTTATTATCAAGAAGGATCATAGATAAAAACGAAGGTTCAAAGAAGGATATTTAGATCAGATTTGGAAATACCTTATATGCAAAATTCACCTGTAGACATGTGAATTTCGTCTTATTTAATTTACTAGATATTATCTTTACTTTTTCTGAACGAAATTTCAGACTCAGTGTTTTACTCACCAAGAAACTAAAATGGAATCTTTAATCATATATACAGAATACCGTTTTCAATACCTCTGTACGACATCGTAAAGAGTTAGAGGACACACTCTGTAACACACACTTCTGGTGACTGTGGAGATACCTTTAAATGACTCGAACGAAAGTATTATATACATCATTATATGTCTAATTTATACCTGTTTATGAGTAACAGAGTTCGAGTAAAAGTTACATTATAATCTGAAAGATGATTGAGAATGTTTAATTATTTTGATAAGAATTTTTCTTTTTACTTAAAAGTCCTGAATCCGAAACGGGGAAATAAGACATCGAAAGACCAAAATACACTTATATTAAAAACTTCGAAGACACTTCATCCTACAACTACAAAGTAATTAGTCCTTCTAACCCACTGGGAAAGGGTAAGGTATTCGCTGCAATTGACAGTGTCATGGAAGATAAAGATTTACTTTCGTAGTTTCTTGAATCTGAGTGAGACTTCTTAATTGAGATCAGGAGACTTTTTATCTAAAGTCACCGTTACTTTCTTATCTTGAGGGTTTACTTTATAGTTTGTTGAATCTGTAAGGTTCAGAACCACGACATAGTCCTTGTCTTCACTTTTAGTTACGGACTATCTTCCGGTTTACGTTTAATGGTTACTTTCTCTCTGTAACGAGACCCATATTACCGTTTTGACATATTCCACTGTAGACTCTCCACTGTCTAAGAACTTCCTGTGGAGAATCTATGAGGAGACTTCACACGGTAGACTATTTTCGGCAATTCCATTTTTTATTCTCAAGTTTAGAACTAAAAATTGAGCGTGTCGTATTAAGTTTCATTTACGTTTAAATTCCTGTTTCTTATAAAAGATTACATAAGACTTTGTGGTATCACTTGGTGTATATACAAAGGAGTAACAACCTTCTATAATAAAGGTCGTTACAAGCCGACTTTTATTAGAGTAATATTATACACTTCGTATTGTTCAGACGTCTTATTTCTGTTTAAATTACATTTTTTTTTTGACTTTTTCATTTTGATTATGGTCCAAAATATAAGTAAACTAATTAACATAGAAGTATCAGTAAAGTGACTATATTTTAGACAAACTATCAATTTGAAACAGCTTTTGGACAGTGACCCTTACCGATAGTGTGTATATATAATAAAATATTTTGGACACATTGTAATTTAAAATTTTAATGACACCAAAAGGTACTCAGAATCGATAAAAGTGTAGATCATTGAGTTATCCCACCATAAAATACAGATAGAGATACTTAATCCTCTTTTGCCATTGTATGTGTGTATAAGTTCGTGACAATGACAGTGAAAAACTTCTACGTTTAAAAAATTTTTATTTACGATGTTTCCGATAAAGATACATCTTTTAAGTCGGATGGATAAACGCGTGATGTTACCTATGAAAAGGCAGTGACCTCAGACAAGATGATCTTATATTGTTGATACTTATTAAGATGAAAGGTCCTCTAACTACCTGTAATCAGGTAGGTGGTACCGTAAGAACGTTTATAAAAGAGAAAAGGAAAGAAAAGTAAAATCATGACTCACTATCTCGTCCGAGTGTTTTATAACCGATATAAGGGACACAAAATGTTACATAGAAACTCGGATAGAATGGATACCATCAAACATGTAAGGTGAGGGGGTGGGGAACAACGAGGAGGGACGACGAGCATTGGTGACCAAACAAGAGATATAGATACAGACGAAGAAAAATAATGTAAGTGATCAAACAATATAAAAAAGTCTAAGATGCATTTTCACTATAGTATGTCATAAACAGAAAGAGACAGACTGAATAAAGTGAATCGTATTACGGGAGATCCACGTAGGTACAACGACGTTTACCTTTTAAAAGTAAGAAAAAATACTGACTCATCATAAAGTAACATATAAAAATGGTGAAGAAATAAGTAGACAACTACCTGTGAATCCAACGAAGGTATATACCCGTTAACTTTTATTTCGATAATACTTGTAACCCCATACACATTGGAAAAATTAATCACTAAAACACATCAAAACTGATATATCGGGTCTTTATGTTAACCACACAGAATACCATCAAGAGTCTCCTACGCTGTCGTCGGGGTGAGGTCATGAGAACGGACCTTTTAGGGTACCTACCTCCTCGGACCATCCGACGTCAGATTCCCTAACACTTCTCAGCCTGTGCTGACGAGTTGAAGGGAAAGTGAAAAGTGAAAGTACGCAACCTCTTCCTTTACCGTTGGGTGAGGTCACAAGAACGGACCTCTTAGGGTCCCTGCCCCCTCGGACCACCCGACAACAGATACCCCAGTGTGTCTCAGCCTGTGCTGACTTCACTGAATCGTCGTCGCCGTCGTACCATCAAGATACAAATCAAGAAACTCTTTGGAGGTAAAAGGTGACACCGACGTGGTCAAATGTAACGATACCGACATAGTCAAATGTAACGATGGTTAACACATAGTCCCGAGGGAAATAGGGTGTCGGAGAGTTTGTAAACAAAAAACAAAAGAAAAACTACCATCGGTTAGACTGTCCATATTCTACTGTGGAGTAACACCAAAGTTACACGTAAACGGAGTATTAATCGTTACAACTCGTAGAAAAACACATGGATAACCTGTGGACGTAAAAGAACCCCCCCTTTACAGATGAGCCAAGAAGATAAGTAAAATATCAACCAAACTCAACGTACTCAATAAATATATACAACTATGATTAGGAAAGAACCAGTACAATAAACGTTTATAGAAGAGGGTAAGTGATAAATGAAAATAAAGGAATTCTCTGACTATGTTTTTTTAACCACGACGTTAAATACAATTCCTCACGGGACGGATACAAAAGGAGATCATCAAAATATTATAAGTCATAACATAAATCCATAAATTGGGTCAAAATTAAATAAAAACATATACCATAAGTCAAGTCAAGTCAACGAGTCAACACAGGCTGAGAAACACTGGGGTACTTAGCGTCGTGCGGTCCGGAGGGACAGGTAGTGGTTGAGGGTCTCAAGTGAATTTGAGTGCAGGTAGTTCAACCACTACGGTAGGTCGGTAGAGTAGGAGACAGCAGGGGAAGAGGAGGACGGGGGTTAGGGAGGGTCGTAGTCTCAGAAAAGGTTACTCAGTTGAGAAGGGTACTCCACCGGTTTCATGACTTCAAAGTCGAAATCGTAGTAAGGAAGGTTACTTGTGAGTCCTCTTCGGGTACAGAATCATTGTCATCAAAGTTAAGGAAAAGTTTATTGGTCAAAGAAAAATTTAGGAAAACTTACGTATCACATACTGTGTAGGTATCCACTACAATTGGTCTTTTCTTTCGATGGGTGTAGGAAATGAAATTACGTGTACGAAAAACCACGAATAATAAGATAAATACCTTTTTAAGTCTCTTATACGATACGGAATTAAACCTTTCATCCTATGTACTTGTACCGACTTGATTAAGTTCATTAAGGACACGAGCCACACTCGTGTCTCTATAAACGTACGAAAATAAAATTACAATGAATAAATTTCACCCTCCCCAACAAGATTTAACGAATAGTAGATACGATTTAGTAACGTAAAGATTACTAAAAATCTATTTATCTAAGTACCAGTGTCACACAATTTAAAAACCAGAATTTTTGCACTTGGCAAAAATTAAAAAAGAGAAAAGTGAAGAGAACAAGAAAAGTAAGTAAAAGGGAGTATTTGCAAACGGATCTATTACTATAAGACACATTAAATTTCTACTTCTAAATGAACTAATGTTTCCCTACTAGTTTAAGATGTACAGTGTATCAATGTTTGGACTACTTTCGTTTAACTTCTTATGAACTTTTATTTGATAAAATATAATTTTGTCGGATAGTTCTCTTATTTGTCCTTACTCTTTTATTCTATTTAATTAACTTACTACTACCTACTCCCACCTTTAGTTCCTCCTACTTACAACTGGTTTTTTGGGTCTTTCCAATATTCTGAAAAGAACCGGAATCCTATCTGGAAAATCCATCCTTTACCTTTGTACTCGTATATTGAGTCTTTCTTTGGTAAATGTCGAAGACAAAATGACGATTAGAGAAATGAGGTTTTATATATAGAAATAGAGTGACATCGGATCCGGAATCGAGGAGTATAGTCTCCGGACAATAAGATGGATCCCAAAAAACTGAACGTGTTAAATCAATTCGGAGGACAAGGAGAAGACATTGAGATTTTGTACTTACCTTGTTACAAAAAACAACAAAATAAACAAACAAAATTTCGTCATTTCTAATTTTTAATAAGAAAAAGTCTAAAGTGGTCTTTAGAATGATAACCCTTCTTTTTTATCACACAGGTCTAACAGGTGTAAACAACGATGTGATTTATTTAATTACATTTCTTTCGTTACAAGTTGTTTATATCGTATTTTCTACATATCGTCTTCTCAACTTCTGATTTTTCAAGACCTTTGAAAGAAGTTAGTACATATCGTATCGTTTGTCTGTGTTCTAAATTCGTTATATATTCTGAATCGTGTCTTATTGTGTAAGTTGAAAGGGGTTTCTTCAGACAATGGTGTACTCTATTATTTATACATATGTTATTTGAGATGTTTTCCATTTGATAACCCGAAAGGGGCACTGTGTCGTCATTTCTTAAGCGGACGTTAAGTCCTCAGTACCCTCTACGTCCAAACTAGGGACCCAGTCCTTCTAGGGGACCTTCTCCCGTACCGTTGGGTGAGGTCATAAGAACGGACCTCTTAGGGTGTCTGTATCCTTGGACTGTCCGAGATCAGGTATCCCAACGTTTCTCAGCCTGTATTGACTTCGCTGGTTCGTACGTACTTATACGTACATATGTATACACGTAACGATAGACCAAGATACAGGAATCGATATAAATCTAAATATAGGTATAAGTATAAGGTACAGATATAGATATAGGTCTCAAGGGAGACTTGAGGTCTGGGAGTTAACGAGTGTACTCTGTAAAAGAACCGATAGAGTGTCTGTAGAGTCTAAATCGTCAAGGTTTCGATTCGGAAACTAAATGATACCGACGTTGTTAGAATAAAAAGAGTGACTGATCGTGATGATCAATAAATCGACGAGTTCAGTGTTGGACGTATAGAAACTAAGACAGAACAAGGATTGGATGAGGTGAATTCTGTTGTCGTTCGTGGCAACTACTCGAGAAGTATGATACACCGACAAGAGAGGTGTCACTTCTAAGGTACAAAGTAACGATGACGACCGGAATTCGGAAGATATATAGAGAGTTAGGTAAGAAGTGAGAGATCCCTTTCACTCGTCTTCTCAATTTTAACCTAGTACAGTGAAAATTTTGTGAAAGTCAAATCAAGTCAAGTCAATGAGTCATTACAGGCTGAGAAACGTTGGGGTACTTAACGTCGTGCGGTCCGGAGGGACAGGTAGTGGTTGAGGACCTTAAGTGAGTCTGAGTGCAGGTAGTTCAGCCACTACGGTAGGTCGGTAGAGTAGGAGACAACAGGGGAAGAGGAGGACGGGGGTTTGGGGGGGTCGTAGTCTCAGAAAAGGTTACTCAGTTGAGAAGTGTAATTCCCCGGTTTCATGGCCTCAAAGTCGTGAAATGTATGAAGGATAAAATAAAAGTTATTTTAGGTCGAGGGAATAGAATTGGGTCGGGTAGAGACTCGAATGGACAACGTCAGTCTAGAAGTCTCTGAAAAATCTAAAAGGAAGGGTAAGTCTCGAAGAAACCGAAAAGTGTTGAACCTAAAAGTGAGATTTATAGAAATTGAAGTATAAAATCGGTTTAGCGGAACACATTCTTTAACAAGGATTAAAGATGGTTTTAATATAATCCAGTGATGGATTTTTTTTTTGTTTGTTTGTTTGTTTTTTTCATCTTTATCGTACACATTACAAAGAAACTTTTTTTTTTTCTTTTTGATCCACATAGTATCAATAACTAAAATACAAGTAAATAAATAAATACATGAAGAACCCCTTACAAATAGAACAATTATATGAACATAAATAACAACTCTTGAACTTACAGTGTTAGTTATAATTAAAAACTTACTCACCTACCTACGTACATCTCCCTACAAGGTGCTTATGACCCTCTTGTTGTTTTTTTTATCAACGTCATTTTATGTATTTTATAATACACCAGGTGACTCTTTTCTCTTGTTCATTACTTACAAATTATCTCTATACTGTCCCTCTGATGTTATTACCTTTTAGTTTCACCTTGATCTATCACTTTCGATAACACAAAGTACAAAACTTTCGTCCTTCAGTAGAACATTCTTTCGTGTATTAACTACGGTCGAACCCCTTATACAACCTTACTCCATTTTCAGACGTGAGTCTGGTAAATCCTCCGATAATCTTAACAAATATATTAATTAATAAGAACAATGAGCCATTTTTTCATCTTTCGGGCTCAAATTTAAAGTCTTATACAGATACAATAAGTAAGTGAATTACTCCTAAAACCGAAACTATTAAAAGAAGAATTCTTTACGGTAGTCAGATCTATTCAAATTTTGTTCCTACCGAGTAAATTTGGAACCAAAGAGTCGAAAAACTGGAGGCATAGTAGTCACTTGAAAGGAAAAAGTCATAGATGATAGTTGAGGGTGTAAGTGTAGGAGATTCAACATTGGTGAAATTTTACATGGTCGAGATTGAAGTCTACAAGGGTCCAGGGTCATCTGATACACGAGGTCTTGGAGTTGTTAAGGACAATGACTAAAGAACGTTTGTAGAAGACAATTGGTACCACACAAAAGGATTGATAATCTGTTAAAAACAGGAATCAAGACAGCCACTTATGGGAATTTGTTTGAGAGTGTACCTCAAATGATAGTAAACTGTATTTATACAATACAAAAACAGACAGTAAGTTTATTCAATTGACTGACACTAATAACAGTTACTAAAAATTGTTTCAATTGATTCCATATACTTAAAGAAACGACTCTTTTAGAGACCCTTTATAGTCAAGAAACTTAGAGTCACTGATTTAAGAACGAACATGTTTAAAAACACGAAGAAGTGAAAAGTTCAACGATATTTTATATCCCTTTTATGTGGAATCCCAAGTTTCCTTTATTTTTGAGGTGTTGTAAACTGTCGTATAGTGGTACCTCGGTGTAAAATATGGGACTCCCTTTGATGTTTTACCTACACTTGTGAGTCCAACGAGAACCGAGTCCGTTTATCGACTGTGTCTTAATCGACTTTCTGTCCTTCTCTCGATGACACACTGGTTCGTCACCTACCTGAGTCTCGTTAAGACCCCGGATCTTTGTAACTTTTACCTCTTAGAGTAAAAATATCCTTCACGACCTTGGTCACCCTTATTATGGAACCATAATGTGTTGGTACACTCGTTTCCTTCTAACTTCTGTAAACATAACAAACACATTAAGTAACGGGATTAATGAATGAGTAAAGTCCGTCTTTCTTCAGTTTACGTTAAAAAGGTCTCTCTTTGTTACAGACTGAAAAATTCAGGACACTGTTACAAGATATCTTAATTCGAATATAATTCAACTGGTATCTTCCCCAGGGGTTTAAAGTCCTAGATTACGGACTACTAGACTCCACTTCGACTACATTATTATTATCTTTATTTCACGTGTCATCACATTACGTGAACTTAGTAGGGTTTGGTAGAGGAGGGAGGAGTCAGGTACCCTTTTTTTAACCGTACTTTGACCAGGGACAACGGTTTTTCCAATCCCTGGGGAACAGGTATGAAAGTAATAAACCAGTTAGATAAACAGTGTAAGACCATAAGTAATCAGGTAAACAGTAAGGACATACCGATTCTGGAATTAAGATCTCCTGAGGAATCAAGATGAAACGGATATGAACACATGCCGGACTACTCCTAATAATTTCTAGTAGTGAATTAGTCCCTTGATTTTATAATAGAAGTAATATGAATTGTCCTGGGTGATTTGACGAGTCTTTAAGGTGTTCTAAAGAGTTTTACCCGAAGAAGACACGAAGAGATTCACTGATAAAATGTCGTAAATGAGAAAAGTTTATAGACTGGGTTAGTGGACAGAAATAAGAAAGGTATAATATCATGAAGGATTAAATGTGTCTTTTACTTTTCGGTGGTAAAATTTGATGGAATTACAGACGGTTTATACGTGTCATCTCTTACATGGACGTTACGTTCTGTACGTCCTCTGTACCCAAGTTAGGGACCCAACCCTTCTAGGGGACCTCTTCCTTTACCGTTGGGTGAGGTCATAAGAACGGACCTTTTAGGGTACCTGTCTCCTTGGACCCCCTGATGGTAACTACTTCAAAGTTTCTCAGTCTATACTGACTTCATGGTGTATGTGTGTATATACACATATACACACACATACACATTAAAAGGACGACATTAGAGACTTAACCTACAAAATTTTTTTTAGTTTGACGTATTTTCTTTCCTGAACTAATAAAGACTATCAGCAATATCATTTCTGATGGGACTAAGTCGTCCATAAAAAAACGTCAAATGGAATCTTCAGTGAACGAACGTTTGGATATGTATGTATATATGTCTGACTCGTGTGTGTACGTGTGTATGTATATGTATACACACACACACACCTATAGATAGGTAGGTAAGTCATCAACGATGTCGGTCTCTCTCCTCCAGTGTATTATCTTATATACGAAGGATACACCAAAATACTCTTCTAATCCACCGACTCAACACCTTTACCTATTCTTATAAATTTACAGTAAAAGGTGTCATTGATACATTACAACTCGTTAACTGGATGAGTGATGTTCAAAGTCCAAAACATTT
Organism: Capra ibex; assembly: GCA_006410555.1. Lineage (NCBI taxonomy): Eukaryota > Metazoa > Chordata > Mammalia > Artiodactyla > Bovidae > Capra > Capra ibex. Next base: position 42,559,852 of record SJYO01018169.1, on the reverse strand, counting down.
AATTCCAACATCGGTGATGGAGTCAAAACAGTACTCATATAAGAATTAATTACATTTCACTAAATATCTACATACTGTCTCGACCAGGAGACAATATGTAAAGATATAATATCTTCAGTAGAATTTATAACAATAGGTACACGTAAATCTGAGGGATGTCGAGTCAAGATCCGGTTTGTAAGAGAAGGTCTTCCGTGTCCCTCGACACTCTCCGTTTCCTCGTTAGTCTTTTTAGATCAATCATCTTATTAATGTTTCTGATTTTCTAAAATTATTATTGACTCTACATACACATACTTCCCCCCACTAGTTTGGACAACTTAACGACGTAGTGGTTAATCGTGTTGAGTAGGTTTATTTGTAAAAAGGTCTTAGTACTTACTAACAGTATATTTACTCTTTTCACTCTCTCCATCGAACTTCCCAAGTGTAAATGTACTACATATAAGAAGAAGGGGTTCGTCCAGATTGGGTAATACAATCAATGTAGAGATAAATCGTTAATTGTAGCTACTTCACCAGTAAAATTAAAGAACGTAAGGGAGGAATTATATTATACACTTATACAAATTGATGTAAAATCTTTAATTCTGAAATTATGAGTTCATGGGACTCTGAGAAACATTTGTGATTAGAGTTTAAAGTATTTAGGACAAAAACCTTAAACTGACGGGATTAAATTAAAACCGTAAGACGAACTGACCAAAAGGGGTTCAGAAACTACCCTTTGTTCCGGTTGAAGATTAAACCTGTTCGATTATGAGAAACCTAAACCTATTATAGGGAGGGTTTTAAACATGATGTTTAAGATTTATATATATTTTATAGATTAATAGTATCTCTTATTCAAACGAACGATTAGCAATAAAAAAAAAGACCTCACACCAGACAAAAGATTATTCTATTTTTCGTCCTCTTGACCACGAAGTTTAATGATTAACGATGGTATTTATAAAAATTCCTATTAAAAGTCTAAAAAGGGAACTATACCTAAATAATATAGGATTAATTAAAGAGGTCGTAGTTCTTCTATAATGTACGAACAAATATTTGACTGACTTCGTATTCCTTTTATAATATTCTCTTTGGAAATAAGTATTATAAAGAAATAATCCTTATTTTTATTTAAAGGAAGGAAAAAACAAAAGGTACAATATTATAAATACAAATGACTTATCTTACTTTACTAAAATATGAGTGAAACATAGACTTTGTAAATTACATTCCTTAAACTTTTATTCGTGTGTTAAATGAGTCAAATTTTTACATACTCCATGTAAAAATGACATTAAACGTTGAAACCGTAAACAACTCTAAACCAAACACTAGGTTGTATACCAGTGTTCACAACCGTTCACAAAACATGATAACAACCGCCCATGAAATTTAGAAAGAGAATTGTAAGTAGTATAACAATAAAGAAATATCTCATGTATAATTAAATCTACATGGGTACATAAATGAAAAGGGTAAAGAGAATCGTGTACCACAGGACCGAACGGGAAAAACGACGAGAGAAAACACAACTGTCGTGACATAATTTTTTAATTTTTCTCTTGATCCTCAAGTTCTCCTCTACTAAGTTCTCACATAACAATTATTACCTGGAAAAGGAACAGTCTGAGGTCTTAGATTTAAAACAAGGTAGTTAGGTCCCTCCTATAATTTTGAAACGAATCGAAGATTCTCTAAGAACATGTCGAAAGGAAAGTGATACCGTTGTCTATTCACAAAGACCAACTTTCAGTGGGGATTTCGATTCGAATAGAGAGACCTGAAAAGAAGAAGGGACTTTGAGTCTCAGCATTTAGGAGTGTCGGAATCAACGAGAGGTTTCAGAGGTTTGATTCAGAAGTTCTCCTATGAAGTCTCATAAAACAGGGTAAACAGATCAAGAATTTATTCTCTTCTAACCAAACTTGGTGGACGACTTAGTAATGGTGTTTATCTTTGTATTATCTATTTAAGATTCGTACTTGGTTAATTGTAACACAACCTTACGAAAAAAAAGAAAATTAATCCAATGTGTAGTAGAGACCTACGTATTATGAAAACCATCTCATTAAACCGAAATGGTAATTAAAATCAGAATAGAAATAAAAAACTACTTGCAAAATTGATAAAAGTGTATAGTTTAATTCATTATAACTAATCTTAAAATAACGTTACTATAATAAGTTAATAAAAATATTGTCTCAAAATACCAGTTTTACCGTATCGTTTTTAAATGGTAAACAGTGGAATTACTTTAAAATTGGTTAAAACAGTTTTAAAAAAGAACTTAATATTATCTTAAACAATGGGACGGAAATTAAAAATGTTAAGATCATAGAAGTCGTAAACATTACTAAAAATCATAGAACTCCTAAAAGTATGGAATCGTGTCACGAGTTAAATCCTACTCATTCCCCAAACGAAAAGAAAATCTTTCTCACCATCTTTCTGACGTAGTCCCGTTTACTCTTTCATGTTCATTATGACATTCGAAAATCGTTCCAGATAAATCCTTTCTTATTTATGTTTTTGACTCGTAGACCTTGACTTAAAGACTTTTCATAGGTACAGACTATAAGGTACCTTTTACCAGTACCTGAGGGGACTCATTACCAGTAGACTAAAACTATTTTCGACTGTATCGAGTTGTAGGACCTGTACTAGTCGAGATTGGGTACGATCCGTGAAACACGGATTTCTATATTTTTTATCAGAACAATCCCGATTTAGAAGAAACTTCGTCTGTCTTAAAGATTCCGAAAGGAAAAAGTAAGTGAGATAAAATTCGGTGTGTTAAATATTTTATAAGTATACTATAGGGTAATCTATATTCTAATGACAATACCGAAAACACTGAACGTAAGTGTAGTATGAAAAAAAAAATTAACCTCCTATTAACGAAATGTTACAACATAACCAAAGACGGTATGTTACACTCAGTCGGTATTCACATATATAGGCGGGGGAGAACTCAGAGGGAGGATAGGACTGGGGTAGGGTTGGGAGATCCAACAGGGTCTCGTGGTCAAGCTCGAGGGACACAATATGTCGTTTAAGGGTGGTCGAAGGATAAAGTGTGTACCATTGTATAAACACAGTCACGATAAGAGAGTTAAACAGGGGTGGGGGGTAAACAGGTGTTCAGACAAGAGAATACAGACACAGAGGTGACAACACCAACAACAAGTTAGTGGGTCAGTACAGACTGAGAAACGGTGGGGTACTTGATGTAGTGCGGTCCGGAGGGGTAGTGTAAAATCAGTGCAAAACAGTCTTGAGAGACGATACTGGGCAGGTAGAATCCACCGGGACGCGACGTACCGAGTATCGAAGTCACTCCATGTGTTCGGGAAAGTGTTACTATTCCGTAACTGGGAACTTCCCCACAGAAGTAACGACGGGACGTTTATCCAAATAGCCATTGTAAAAAGATCTAAAGTATATATACACAATTCTATGTTATATACAAAAAGAGAAAGACTGAATGAAGTGGGACATAATTTCCGAGATCCAAGTAGGTAGAGTGATCTTGACTGAGATTAAACCAGAAAAAATACTGATTCATTATACACGGTGTGGCAGAAATAGGTAAGTAGACAACTACTTATAACCCAACGAAGATATAGGATCGATAACATTTATCACGACGTTACTTATAACCCCATGTACACAGTAAAACTTACTACCAAAAAGACATATAAATTCATACGAAAAATTTTCCACATGGAACTCGAAATTTCTACCATCTCTCTCCTTTATGTATGTGTGTATATATAATCTGACCTTCTAAAACGGTTACTTTATTACGTTCTTTCTCTTTGATTTTCAGTATTTCTATTCTTTCCTTTCTTGTTTTGATAGGGATAACGTCTACTGTACTAACAAGTTCATCCTCTGTGGTTCTTTAGATAAATTTTTGAGGATCTTGAATGTTCGTTCAAGTCGTTGAAACGTTTTATCTTCAAGTTTTTAGAATACATAAAGATAAATGATAGTTACTCGTGTAACTAAAGTTTTGAATTTTACATTGTAACAGTAACAGTAAAAACAATCCATATTCAGATTGTTTTTAAACATTCTAAAAACACGACTTTTACTATTTTGTGACTACTTTTTTTAGTAGTTGTATGTGTGGTACAAGTACCTAACGGTCTGACTTGTAGGGTTATGTTTTACAGTCGAGAGGAGTTAACTAAACGTTCACACTATATTATTCTTTATTTATAGACAGGGATCAAGGACCATACCTCGAAAATTTAGGGACCTTAGGGGATTCACCATCCCCAAACTCCTCGTAGAAGACAATAAGTATTATTCGGGGGAAAGTTGGTGTGGATTGAAAGACAATTACTTCACTGAAAACCTCCTACCCCGGACCAACAGAGTCTTCGGTTGGTACATTAATCTCCCAACCTCTAAAATAGGGATATGAAGACTGGAACCTTCTCACCACCCTGATCTCTAATTCAAATTAGTGGTTACCAGTTTCTAAATGAGTTAGAACGGATACATTACCTTAAAAGTAATTTTAGAATGTTTTTTTCCCCCCCCACCACAAATTCTCCTGAAGACCAAACCACTGGAATACCCACCCGTCCCTCCCACCACGTAAATCTCTCACGTATCTGTGAGACGAATGGAAAGGTGTATAAACGGGATAAGTAGAAAAATGATACCGACTAGGACTTACTATAGGAAGTATTATTTGGTAATTATTATCATTTATTTCACGAAAGGATTCAAAACACTCAGGATCGTTGAATAGTTTTGGTTCTTCTCCTAGTACCTTTGTAGACTAAATATCAGTCTTCATGGTCTTCGGACTTGAACATTAACCGTAGACTTCACCCTAAGTCCGAACACTCTGACTTGAGAATTGGACACCGTAGACATGATTAAGACACGTTTACACACTTTTTATTGATTTTTACCTGGTGTCTGAATGTATACTTTGCGTCTCAATTTTGAATATCCTTTTTACACCCCTTTTATAAGTCTTGATCCTGAATCCGTTTCTCGTAAATCTGTACTAGGTATCCTCCTTTTGAACTATTTAATCTAAATTTCACATCCTGTGGTCAATTAAAGGTAGTTCTTCTGTTGACGAAACATATCTTTTAGTGTATAGACCACAGTCTTCATCCTACTTATAATTTTTCTGTATCCGAACCGTTAAAAGGATGGTTTTAGTGGTTTTATAAAAACATCTAGGTCTGTTCTAATGAGATATAAATGTATCTTTCACAGTGTCTCTCAGTCTGTACTGACTTGTTGACTTGACTTGACTTGACTTTCCTAGAAGTTATTGATTTTGTTAAAAATTTTTTCTTATTTTTATTGACCCCTCGTTTCTGATATTATAACTATATCTATGACAAAGATCATAACCTGTCTATTTGTGTATCCGGTTACTTTGTTGTCTCTTGGGTATTTTCCGGGTTTTTTATATGGGTTCCCTAAAAACTGTTTCCCTTAAGTCACCCGTATTCTATCGGAAAAGTTGTTCACCACGATCTTTTCTTAACCTGCAGATATCCATTTTACTCCTTTGAGTTGGATCAGATTACACACTTTTCATTGATTTTTCCTAGTGTCCGAATGTGTAGTTTACGTTTCAATTTTGAATATCCTATTTGTACCCCTTTTATAAGTCTTGATCCCGAATCCGTTTCTCGTGAATCTGTACCAGGTGTCCTCCTTTTGAACTATTTAATCTAATGTAATTATAATTTGAAAAAAGACGTTTCGTGAGACAATTCTCTTACTTTTCTGTTCGATGTTAGACCCCCCATACACTGTTTCGTGGTCATAGATCTAATATATTTTTGAGAGTTTAAAATATATATACTTTAGATCTTTTTACCTTGACTACTTGGATAAACATCCCGTCCTTCTCTCTATTTCTGTATCTCTCGTCTGAACACCTATGTCGTCCCCTTCCTCTCCAACCTTTTTTAACTTTCTCATATAAACTTTATACATGTAATGGTACACATTTTATCTATCGATTTCCGTTCAAAGAAATATTGTACCCTCGAGTCGGACCACGAGACACTACTAGATCTGTCAAATCTATTCCGTCACACCCCTCGACCACCCTTCGAATTCTTCTTCCCCCCGTATACATACAAATACCGACTAAGTGCAAAAACATACCGTCTTTTGTTGAGAAATTACATTTCGTTAATAGGAGGTTAATTTTTTTTTAATTTATGGTATTTTTTATGGTGGTTAGGTTTTTACCTGTCTTGTGTACTTCTTTGTAAAATGACCTTCCGACGTCAGGTGCCCCAACGTTTCTCAACCTGTGCCGACTCGCTAAAGTGAAAGTGAAAAGTGAAAGTACGTAACCTCTTCTTTTACCGTTGGGTGAGGTCACAAGAACGGACCTCTTAAGGTCCCTACCCCCTCGGACCACCCGACGGTAGCCAGCGTGTCTCAGTCTGTGTTGACTTCGGTGAATCGTCGTCGTATTGTTTGGAATTAATAATGAATAGATTTATGAAATGTATTTCACTTTCCCATTTGATTGGGGTGAATTAAATATAGATTAGGACTTTGGGTAAAAATAATCGAGTCTAATACCTATGTATGTAAACTTTCACTTTCACTTCAGAGAGTCAGTACAGGTTGAGAAACGGTGGGGTACCTGACATCGGATGGTCCGAGGAGACAGGTACCCTAAAAGATCCGTTATCAGGACCTCACCTAACGGTAAAGGAAGAGGTCCCCTAGAAGGGTTGGGTCCCTAGTTTGGGCCCAGAGGACGTAACATCTGTCTGCGAAATGAGAGACTCGGTGGTCCCTTCACCTTCAGGTGTATGTAAACTTCTGTATATATTTGTAATTCGTAAAAGGACCCAAGTAATTTTCAGTCGTTTCTTTTAAACGATTCCTTTAATTTAATACTGAAGTGTAATTTTCCACTATAAAGGAAACAAGGTCTCTCCGGTATTTTAAGATATGATATCACTGTTAGTTAGATTTGAAGTCTGTACCTTAAAACGACGAAGTCAAGAAAAGTCCGATACAGTAATCAACTTTATTGAGGGGTTCCGAATAAATGTGAAATTTCAAAAAAAAAAAAAAGTCACGAATTTTTCTTGTAAAAGATAATTTTAAGGAATGGGACTTTCGATTTCATTAGTCACATAGCTTTAAACAAAACTGATGTAGGTAATAAATTTCGTGAAAATGGGTCTTAAGGACTGACCGTCACCCTTGAGAGACGTAACGTTTGACTAAAACAGAACCTAAATTTTGGAGGACTCTTCCCGTACCTTTGGATGAGGTCCTAAGAACAGACCTCTTAGAGTACCTGTCTTCTTCGACCACCTGATTCAGGTACCCCAGCGTTTCTCAGTCTGTACTGACTTTACTGAATCGTACGTACACCGTAGTGAAAGTAACACCAATGTCAAAATCGATTTCATAAGACTTTGGACAGTCGTTATAGGAAACGGTCTTAGAGAAGGATATATCACACTAGTTTTATTAATATCGGATTCAAATTTACCTGTCCTCATCAGAATTACCCGTTTATATTATAATCCCGAAAGTCAATAAAAGTAAAATAACTGTAAAACTACATTATAAACAGGAAGAAAAGTGGAACAATGACTGAGAGGAAGGATAAAGTGAATATTTTCTCTATTGAGGTAGATCTTTCAACCTATATCGTAAAAATTTAAACTCAAAATATTATATCACTATGAAGTACATATTAAATAATAAAACACTTTAAATAAAACTCTCATCCTAAATCGTTTTTGTACTTTCGTACCTAAACAGTATGTATTAATAAAAAGTATTATGACGTAACCATTAGAAATTGTTAATATAATCGAAAATAATATACAATTGGTCTCTTCGTTTTACCAAAACTTATACTTTATTTTGATAATTAGTTTTATATAATTTTTTATGATATAGATCCTGACCTATTTTTCGGTAATAATGAAAGGATATTTAACGAAAGGTTTATACTCGTGTATCTCCCTTTTGATCCGATCATCTCTACAAGAGTCCATTACTTACCGGGTGTATACATTAAAAAGATGTTTATCCAATATTAAGTTATTTTGAAACCATAGACTCGAAAAAATGTTATACAATACTTTGACAATATGATACATACAAGTATATGAGACAGAAGGAGAAGAAAACATTTAATACATCGTAAGAAGTTACGAGATTTATAACGTTCTTAAATAACTACAGCACTATAATAAAGTAAAAATAGGTATATTTTCTATACCCTGTTAAAGTCTATTTTGGACACTAGTACAGTTCAACAAGTTGTAAATTTAATTCTTTATAGACTCGTAAGGACTCTAGATAATTAATTTACTGGAAGGTTGAACAGGGATTGAAAGAGATAAATATATAGTTTGGATACTACAACTTTTTTCAAAATCTTGTATTACACTGAATTAAAGAATGGAAAAAGAATTAGAAGAAGAGATGAATAATTTATTAAAATCGTGATTTGAAGTAAATCAGAATTCTCACGTGTAGTGAATTAGTGTTGTATAGTTTGAGCAGTTAATTTAAATAGATGTTCTGTATACTCGAACTAGAGTGACCACTCGTCTCTATTTTTGAGACTATAGAATGCTGATGTGACTAAAAATCTGACGATCCTACTGAAGAAACACAACACTTTACTTCGAGTAACATAAAATGTCAAATCAGTCTAACAGTATCCATCCTTGACTCTAAGTATATGGTCAAAGTGAAACTTATTGACTTATAGTCTATTAGGACCATTACCACATCATACAACCAATTTATGAAACGTTCAATTGTTTTAGAAAAATTTTTAGTTACAGTTTATAAGAATTCCCTTTTGTGTCAAGAATAGACAGTTATTACACACGTACGATTCAGGGAAGTCCACACAGGGTGAGAAATGTTGTAATATACCTGACATCGGGAGGGTCCGAAAAGACGACTACCCTAAGAGGTCAGTTCTTATGATCTCACCCAACGGTACGTGAGCAGATCTCCTAGAAGGACTGAGTCTCTAACTTGGACACAGAGGACTCAAAGGACGTAACGTCCGTCTAAGAAATGGTGACTCGGGGACCCCTTCGGGCAGACTGTTATTCTACATTCCATTTGACACTGTTTATGTATCTATCATTGTTGGTCGTCGAGAACAATCTCCACCTTAAAACACAAGGGGGCTTTAGGTATACAACTTTGGATTTGGGGTTGTACTGACAATCCTCCATTTCTGAACTTCCGCATTAATTCAGTATTTTTGGGACACTTACCGAATCATGAGAATACTTTCTCTGGAGTCTCTCGAGGGAGTGGAAAAGACGGTTTACTCTTGAGTACTTTTCTGCCGGTAGATACTTAGTCCTTCATCCGAAGGTGGTTTGACGGGCGTAAAACTAGAACCTGAAGGATCTATGGTCTTAAACAACAAACTTAGATACCATAAAAATAACACCGTCTACCTTATTTGATTCTGTTGAGGTGACATCGATAAAAATTGTCCATGTACAACTTCACGGTCAATGACACCTCTGACCAGAAGTTCACATTTTGACTGTCTCAACAGATACTTTAGTGACGAATTTAGGAATAACATAATCATATAAAAAGTGTCATTATTCTATTAAGTCGTGTTTATTTTACCCTCTATGAGTCAATGATACAAACGGGTCTGAAAATGAACCAACATAAGAAATATTCTTTTTTTGTTTTTGTTTTTGACAAAAAACGACTGTACCATTATAGGTAAATTGACTGTGATTTTTTTTTTCTTTCTTTCTTTTTTCCGTAGACATAAATACTTTGACCAAATAAAACAGTAAGTGATTCAGTGACACTTGTGACAGTGAAAATATTTACTAAAAATATTTGAGAGTAACAGTAAAGGAGTTTTATTACTGGAACCAAGTCACATCTCAACTACGATTAAAAAACAAAAGTAGGTTTTCTTAATCAACAAGTCTAGAATTTCATAATTAATCGTAGAACAGTCCACCCATTGACCTCAAATTCTGGTGTATGATCTCCGACGACGACGACGACGATTCAGCGAAGTCAGCACAGGCTAAGACACACTGGGGTATCTGTCGTCGGGTGGTCCGAGGGGGTAGGGACCCTAAGAGGTCCATTCTTGTGACCTCACCCAACGGTAAAGGAAGAGGTTACGTAATTTCACTTTTCACTTTCACTTCAGTGAGTCAGCACAGGTTGAGAAACGTCAGGGTACCTGACGTCGGATGGTCCGAGGAGGCGGGTACCCTAAAAGGTCCGTTCTCATGACCTCACCCCACGGTAACGGAAGAGGGGTATGATCACCGATGAATCAATATTAAAGAAGTACATCTGAACCTAACACAGAATTTAGAAACGATAACGTTACCTTTGTAAACTAATACCCTAATACTGGACCTTTGGGATTTACGATATACAATATGAACTTAGATCTTAATTGGGTATAAAAATGTATTAACAAGTGTGTGTCCCGTTTTTATCTTAGTTCTTTTTCAAGTTGTGAATCTTTAGACTCTCTATATCCTTCATATAAATAAAGGAGTTTTGTGTGTAAGAGGGAGGGATCATGTTACCAACATCTTCCTTTACCGTTGGATGAGGTCGCAAGAACGGACCTCTTAGGGTCCCTGTTCCCTCGGACCACCCGACGGTAGATACCCCAGCGTGTCTCAGCCTGTGCTGACTTCGTTGAATCGTCGTCGTCGTCGTCATGTTACCAATTGTAAGAATAGGGTCGTAATTCATTAAGTCTACAACAGAGTGTATTAATTTCCAAACACTATTATTATAATCATATATATATGAAACAACTAAATAAAATAAATCAGTAAATCAATAAATCAGTATGACATTAACTAAGTCCTAGTTTTCTTTTACTTTTTTCCTTTTATACTAAACTCGGTATCGGGGTCGTAGTAATAACATAGAGATTGGTTCTTTCTCTTTCGTTTCTATCCTTTATTTATCTATTTGATTTCTTGGAGTACATATTTTTAATACGAAATTATCACAACATATTAACTGTAGGTCACATTAATCCCTTTATACTATATTACATTACAAAAAAGCTGACAGTGGACACTTCTTACTGGAGTTTCCGGGTTCGAGTCATTAATGAGATTAATGGTCTCTAAGAGATCAAGTCCATCCAATTTTACTTTTTGTATTTAGGTAGGGAGTACTTTGGTGTGACGAGAATTTGTGTAAGTTTATCAGACCCATATAATGACGTAGCGTATAACTTTGTTTTAAAGTTGATCCTATATACAAATACTACCAAAACTAAAATGACCCGAAGGGACACTGAGTCGACCATTTCTTAGACGGACGTTACACCCTCTAGACCAACCTAGGGACCCAACCCTTCTAGACGACCTCTTTCCTTTCCGATGACTGAGGGGACTCTTTACAGACTTGATACGAAGTTGAAATTGGAGTCTAAATCCAATAACGGTTCTTTAGAATAGTATATGACGACGACGACGATTCAGCGGAGTCAGCACAAGCTGAGACACGCTGGGGTATTTACCGTCGGGTGATCCGAAGAGACAGGGACCCTAAGAGATCCGTTCTCATGACCACACCCAACGGTAACACAAAAGACAAAGTAGTATATAAGTATCGACTAAACTATAATATATACATGTATATAATTTTCTATCTTATATATACATATAGAAGTTCAAATGTTTTAGATTACTTTAGTAAAATTTCTCTTTTTTAGAACTTTCAAGTAATTAGAATAGAGAACGGAAGTCTTTCTGGATATTTATCTCAGTAACAAAGACCAAAAAAATTATTTTCCTTTGAAAACCCCCTTTCTGATAAAATATTACAAAAGACTTTCGAATAAAGTTATAAATCCGTAGATACGACAGTCTTTTAAAGTTTTAATTACATCGTTAAAGTGTCGTATCATTTCAGACGTCTAGATTAGAGGAGGGAGTTGGGAGACTTTTATGTCTTCCTTAGTAAAATGTATAGGACCGTGTAGGATTCATAGTGACATAGTCTTTGTTGGGGTCCACTTTGACGTCCCTTAACGAAAATCTAAGTGACGACAGACGGATGGCGTCCATAGAACCAAGGAATTCGAAGTCAGTGTTGGGAGTCCTCCAGTCGGAAGTGGTACCTGAGGAAACATCTGGAAGGGACAGGTACGTCGGGGTACAAACCCTATAAAAGTTAAAGGAGTTCCTTTCAACTGTAAGAAAATAAACGTCTTGGGACTCTCGTGGAAAAAAAAAAAAAATTAAACTATTTGACACTGTTACACAATTAATCTCAACTTGGTGAACATATAAAATTATCATTATAGGATCTTTATTAATAAAGTGGAGCTAAGCCTCACGGAGATCACTACCCTTAAAGTAAGGTCTACATTTGTCTCGTCCCGGGGTACCATTGGGGTACCTTGAGAGTGAAAAGACAGTAGAGACACAATAAACGTTAGACACAAAAATCAAGTCTCAACCTCTGTCATCCGAACTCCTAACCTCCCCCTAGACTGTAATGGGTTTCGTGAAGATTGAGACATCCCTTCTACGAATGCAACTTGACCCTTGAGGTCGTCACTGAAAAAAAAGAACTCGATGTCAATGTTATATGTTCTTTGAGTTTAGATTTCGTATTAGAGTGAAAAGTTAGTGAATTATCAGAGGAAACAGAGAGTTCTCCTACGTATCGGTACGATAACCCGTCTGAAACTAAGGTTTGTCGTTTACTACCATCTTGTTTCCTTCTGTACGAACATCCGTTCCTGATGAAAAGACGGGGTCTAATAGTGTATTAATCTTCGATCAGTTACAACAAAAAGATTCTCAATTTTTATTATTTCTAAATACTTAAATCACTTTTACCAGTACCCCCTCAACCTACAAGTAAATCCAGAGGTTATGTGTGCTAAAATCTAAAATAACTCTTGTATCGTACTTTGAATGTACGGTCCGTCTAATCAGAGTCTTTTCTGATTATAAGATGTATTATTGTTACGGTCGATGTGTCATACGAACACTTCTTCTCTTCATAGTCCCTTCCCTCACCCCAATTCAAGTTTTTCTCTTTCGTCTTAACATTAATCCTATCGTCTCCATTGTAGTGTCCTAGTACCTGTGAAATGTTTTTGTGTAGCAAAGATCTTTGGATTGACCGTCTTCCCTAACCCCCGTCCTCCTCTTCCCCTGCTGGCTCCTACTCTACCGACCTACCGTAGTGCCTGAACTACCTGTACTCAGACTCACTTGAGGCCCTCTACCACTACCTGTCCCTCCGGACCGCACGACGCTAAGTACCCCAGTGTTTCTCAGCCTGTGCTGACTCGCTGACTTGACTTGACCGTCTTTACCCTCATCCAATCTTCTTTCCGTCTCGGATGAATTACGAACAGACAAGACCTCGAGATACGGGAAGGGGGGGTACTAAAGTTTATGAACACAATGAACTTGTAAAGGTTAAAAGTGTAAATATAAGGTGATTCAGTTTTCTTTTCTTTCGTAACCGTAAGATTAAAAGGGTCGTTTTCTGACTTTCTAGGAACTCAATAGGGCATATGTTAGGGTTTGGTTAGAGGTCTCGGTTCTCTGTAACGATCAGGGTGAAACATCACTAACAAGTCAGTGGTTCAGTGCAGACTGAGAAACACTGGGGTACCTGACGTCAGTGATCTGAAGGGACAGAGTGGTAGAGAGTCTCAAACGGGTTCAAGTACAGGTAAGTTAGTTAGCCACTACGGTAGGTTGGTAGAGTAGAAGACAATAGGAGAAGAGGAAGACGGATTTGAGGTTGAAATGTTTACGCTTTCGATCAATACTTTTTCATAAGTTATTTCCTAAATGTAAACATTTGTTAATCCTCCCAATAAAACGTACTCCTTCCCTTTAGAAAGGAGTCCTTATCAGAAGTCTTTATAAAGAGACTATGTAAATTTTAGTAAGTGAAAATAGATCTCAAAGTTGAAATCGAAATTATAAGTGTTATATTGTTATTGTTTTTACGTATTACAACGATTGTTTTACATTTGAAGTGCACACGATGAGGAAATGTAGAAAAAAGTTACGTCTAAGTCGAAAATTTTTGCTAAAGACAAAATGCCTTCATCTATATGTTATAATACATTTAATTTCTATATATTATATGACTAATTGTATAAATTTATAATGTGAGGTAAATATTCATAATATTTGATAAATGATAAAAGAGGTACAACATGTTACATAGAAAATTCGAGTAGAATTTATCAAACGCAGAGAATGAAGAAATGGAGATGTAACGGGTAGAGGGTAAGGGAGACGGGTGACCATCCATTGGTGATCAAAAAAGACATATAGAAACAAAAAGAGACATAGAAGAGATACAGAAACACTCAGTCGAAACAAAATAATGTAAGTGAACAAAAAACATACAAATCTAAGGTCTATAGTCACTATAGTACGTCATAAACAGAAAGAGACAGACTTATTAAAGTGAATCTCATTACGGGAGATTCAGGTAGGTGCACCGACGTTTATATTTTAAAGTAAGAAAAAATACCAACTTATCGTATATATATGATGTAGAAGTAGATAGACAACTACCTGTGAATCAACTAAGGTATACGACCCGTTAACATTTGAACTTGGGATCCCACGTATACCGGAAAGTCTTAATCTCAAAAACAAAAAAGAAGTATAAATATGTGTCCTCACTTTAACGATTCATTATACCATCAAGACAAAATCAAAAACTCTTTTGAGGTATGAGAAAAGGTGTCACCGAAGTGGTTAAATGGAAGGGTGGTTGTCACATGTTCCCAAGGGGAAAGAGGTATTAAAGTGACCGTAAACAATAAACACAAGAAAAACTATCGTCAGTAAGACCGTCCACACTCCACTATAGAGTAACACCAAAAATAAACGTAAAGGGAACACTAATCGTTACAACTCATAGAAAAATACACGGATAACCGGTAGACGTGAAGGATAAATCTTTTTACAGATAAGTCAAGACAGGTAGAAAAGTCGTCACACAAACAAACAAACGAGGACTCAATATAATCGACAAATATATACGACCTATAAATGGAGAATAGTCAGTATAGTAAACGTTTATAAAAGAGGGTAAGTCATTCAACAAAAAAGTAAAACAGCTACCAGAGGAAACGTCACCTTTTGGAAAATTCAAATTAATCCAAGGAAACAAATAAAAACGAAAGTAAAGGAAACAAAAATCCTCTACCTAGGTTTTTATAACGATACTAAATACAGTTTCTCACAAGGTAAATACAAAAGGAGATCCTCAAAATATCATAGACCATAATGTAAATAAAAAAAAATTAAAATAAATAAATAAAAAAATTAGAAATTAAGAATGTACGCAAGGGTTTGTACTTGGGGGGAGGGTGGAGGGAGGGGTGTTGTAGAGAGACCCAGTAGGGGTACGTGGTCGGGGTTCGTTCGACGTGGGATGCAGTCTGTACCTGACCGCTAAGTTAAGAATGTACTGTCATATGTACAATCTTAAGGGTAAGAGGGTTTAGTAGGGTGGGAGAGGGAGAGGGAGACTCAGGTTTTCAGGCCATATGTGTAGACACAGAAAAAAGGACAGAACGTATGTCCCAGCAGTAAAGACTACTCTACCTACTTTGACCTCGGTTAATATGTCTCACTTCATTCGGTCTTTCTTTTTGTGGTTATGTCATATGATTGTGTATATATACCTTAAATCCTTCTACCGTTACCATAATGTAAATCCAGAAATTAGTTAAAACTCAAATAAAAACATATACCACAATACATAAGAAAATATTAAAGAAAAACAAAAATAAAAGGGGAACACTAGTTATTTATTTTGGTAAAAACCTTCTATCTGTTTCAATATGTATAGTTGAAATTTGAGTGGTACTTCTTTAATTTATAGTTATAATCTGTTATAAAATAAACTTGGTATCTAACGAAACGAGTACTACCGAACACACTCCTTAGTAGTCAAATCAATTAAGACAGTTTTATTTAATTCTTTACCGTACTATAATACACTCTTAGTATGACATGTTTATTATTCCGTACTTTTTTACTCTCTTCTAATATATAATAATTTTCTTTAAGTATTAAGATTATGACTCCGTATTTACATGTTATAGTTACATACGACTCTTAGGGACGGTAGTAAGTCACAAGTGTAATTATTCGTCATAAGTAGAGGTACAAGAAAACGAGACTGAAGGATCTTAAGTGAACATAAAGTATGCATTGGATACTGTACGTACTGACCTTCTGTACAACATACAAATTTTAATCACTACCACTTTCATTAGAGATATAAAGATTTTATTTAATAAACTCTGTATGTATATATCGTATGAACCCTAGACAACTTTTTATTTCTTTCGTTCTCTAAAGGTTTCTTTTACATAAAGACGAAGTAACTGACACAATTTTAGAAACACACCTAGTGTTGTTTGTCACCTTTTTAGAATTTCTCTACCCTGATGGTCTGGTGGACTGGACAGAGGACTCTTTGGACATTCGTCCAGTTCTTCGTTGTCAATCTTGGTCTTTAACTTGGTTACCTGACCAAGTTTTAATTCTGTCCTCATGCAGTTCCGACATATAACAGTGGAACGAATAAATTGAATATACGTCTGATGTAGTACACTTTCCGGTCTGACCTATTTAGTGTTAGACCTTAGTTCTAACGATCCTCTTTATAGTTGTCGGACTATATCTTTATAGTTGTCTACTATCTCTACTATGGTGGAGTTACCGTCTTTCACTTCTCCTTGATTTCTCGGAGAACTACTCCCACTTTCTCCTCTCACTTTTTCAACCGAATTTTGAGTTGTAAGTTTTTTTACTTCTAGAACAGTAGGTCAGGGTAGTGAAGTACCGTTTATCTACCCCTTTTGTCATCTTTGTCACTGTCTAAAATAAAGGAACCCGAGGTCTTAGTGACACCTACCATTGATATCGGTACTTTAATTCCCTGTGAACGAGGAACCTTCCTTTCGATACTGTTTGGATCTGTTGTATGATTTTTCGTCTCTGTAGCGAAAGGGTTGTTTCCAGAAGTATCAGTTTCGACACAAAAAAAGTCATCAGTACATACCTACACTCTCAACCGGGTATTTCTTCCGACTCGTGGTTTCTTGACTACAAAAATTTAACACTACGACCTCTTTTGAGAACTCTCAGGGAACCTGTCCTTCCTCTAACTGAGACTTATAAGTAACCTTCCTAACTACGAATTCGACTTCGAGGTTAGTAAACCGGTGGACTACGTTTCTCGACTGAGTAACCCTTGCTGGGACTATGACGCTTTCCAATTCCCGTCTTCCTCTCACCTTACTGTCTTACTCTACCAACCTACCGTAGTACCTGTGTTATCCGTACTTACACTCGTTTGAGATCTTCTATCACTTCCTGTGTTCTCTGACCGTATGACATGAGATACCCCCTGTACTGAATCGCTGACTTATTCTTAGATAGTAATTTGAAATTTACATTATTACAAACAGTACATACATTTAATTCTGAACGTAAATTAAAGGAAACAAGAGTAATTTTTTAGTTACAGTATATACATGATAAAAGTCTAAAAGTGTTTGTCGTTCGTACCAAATAATTTTAACAAATTATCAATAATTTTAAGAGATTAAGGGTACACAGACAAAATAAAGTGAAAAAAAGAAATTTTTCATGTAATGACCGGTCAAAATTACGAGGGTATAAAAGATCGACATTGTGTAAACGAACCATTTTCGAAAAAATGGAGGGTGAGAGATGGATATAAGACTAGTTTTATAAAATGTTTTTCAAATTTTTGGTCGACTCGACTACTTATAAAGGTATAACAAAGTAAAATCTTTGTTTCTAAAATAATTTGGATGTGTATGACTAACTCGTGGATAATAAGGTCCGTAAGAGGATCAATTATCCCTGTTTCATTACTACCCATTTTACGACCGGAAGTGTATCGAATGTAGAATCTCTTTGTTTTATCATTTATTTGTATCTAATGTAGTTTACTTATAATAGTTAATTAGATGACCAATCATAGTTCCTCTTTTGTATAATATTGAAGTCTTTTATTTTACCTCTAAAATGACACTACAACCTATCCTACACCTTCTTCGGTAAAGTACGATCCACTCCCCCTTTTTATATTTATAAAAGTGACTTAATTATGGTTCTTTAAACTTGTAAAATGTCTTTAAGGTCGTCGATCTCTAAAGGTTTATTAGATACGTTTTCTTTTTCCTCGTTGGAAGTAAAAGACTACTTAACAACTACTGACTTTCTCCAGGTACTCAGTCTATTTAGGTGTGAAAACTAAAATATCTGTCGTTTCTATTCACCCGTCCCCGTGTACCTTAGGAGGTCCTTGTCTGTACTGACGTAAGGAAGATCCACGAGATTTTACCGAAAATGAGACACAGAGAGGAGTGAACTGAATGAAGTTTTCCTTGTCGATGTATTAAAACAGAAACGACAACAAATATTATACAGAGAGAACAACCGTCTTACATAATGCAACCACTCTTAGTCTGTTTCGACTAACTTTTTAGAGATAAGGTTGAGGCTTTTATGAATGGTCCTATTTTCATCTCTAAACGGAATCGTCTGGATAAGTCCGGAGTCAAGTCAAGTCAAGTCAACTAGTCTGTACGGGCTGTGAAACGTTACGGTACCTTCTGTCGTGCGGTCCGGAGGGACAGGTAGTGGTTGAGGGTCTCAAATGAGGTTGAGTACAGGTAACTCAGCCACTACGGTAGCAGACAACAGGAGAAGAGGAGGACGGAAAGAAGCGTAGTCCACCGGTTTTATAACGTCAAAGTCAAAGTTGTAGTCAGGAAGGTTCCTTATAAGTCCTGACTAAAGGAGACCTACCTGATCAACCTAGAGGAACGTCAGGTTCCCTGAGAGTCTCAAAGAGGTTATAGTGTCAAGTTTTCGTAGTTAAGAAACCGCGAGTCGAAAGAACGACTAGGTTGAGAGTGTAGGTATGCACTGGTGACCTTTTTGGTATCGGAACTGATCTGCCTTTAAACAACCGTTTCATTACAGAGACGAAAAATTATAACGACAGATCCAACCAGTATTGAAAGGAAGGTTTCTCATTCGTAGAAAATTAAAGTGTCGACGTTAGTGGTAGACGTCACTAAAACCTCGGGGGGGGTTTATTTCAGACAGTGATAAAGGTGACAAAGGGGTAGATAAAGGGTACTTCACTACCCTGGTCTACTGTACTAGAAACAAAAGACTTACATCTCGAAATTCGGTTGAAAAAGTGAGAGGGGAAAGTGAAACTAGTTCTCCGAGAAATCAAGAAGAAGTGAAAGACGGTATTCCCACCACAGTAGACGTATAAACTCCAATAACTATAAAAAGGGTCGATAGAACTCAGGTCGAACACGAAGAAGGCCGGGTCGTAAAGAGTACTACATGAGATGTATATTCAATTTATTCGTCCACTATTATGTGTCGGAACTACATGAAGAAAAGGATAAACCTTGGTCAGGTAACAAGGTACAGGTCAAGATTGACAACGAAGGACTGGACGTATGTCTAAAGAGTTCTCCCTTTAGTCCACCAGACCATAAGGGTAGAGAACTTCTTAAAAGGTGTCAAACACCACTAGGTGTGTTAGTTTCTGAAACCGTATCAGCTATTTCGTATTTATCTACAAAAAGACTTTGAGAGAAAGAAAAAGTTAGTAGGTTGTCTACAGCCGTTAAACTGTAGACCAAGGAGACGGAAAAGGTTTAGATCGAACTTGTAGACCTTCAAGTACCAAGTGTATACAACTTCGGACCGAACTTCTTAAAACTCGTAATGAAATGATCGTACACTCTACTTACGTTAACTCGTTATCAAACTCGTAAGAAACCGTAACCAAAAGAAACCCTACCCTTACTTTTGACTAGAAAAGGTCAGGACATGGTGACGACTCAAAAGGTTTAAACGAACGTATAACTAATGTCGTGAAAGTGTCGTAGTACAAAATCCTAAACTTTATCGAATTGACCTTAAGGTAGTGGAGGTGATCGAAACAAACATCACTACGAAGGATTCCGGGTGAACTGAAACGTAAGGTCCTACAGACCGAGATCCTCTCACTAGTATGGAAGCACTAATAGACACAGTACTTCTAGAAAAAATATATTAAGACACATAAAAACGGTGTATAGTATTATAGAAGACGAAGACAATCCAGGTACGGTAAAGACAGGAAATATCTCGGGTAGAAACGTACTTTGTAAGGGAACCATAGAGATTAAAAGAACTTCTATAGAGATCAGAAAGGGTAAGATAAAAAAGGGAGATAAAGAAACGTGACCAGTGACTCCTTCCAAAAGAATAGAGAGGAACGATAAGAAACTTTGAGACGTAAGTGTACCCTTATAGAAAGGAAAAGAGGAAACGAAAAACGAAGAGGACAAAAGAGTCGATAACCATCCTGGAGGAGTCTGTCGGTAAAACGGTAAAACGTAAAGAAAAAGAACTCCTACCAGAACTAGGGACAGAGGAAATCTTACAGTGTTTACAGGTAGGTCTCAATTAGTCCTTGAGATAGTCTAGATTAGACAACTTAGATAAAGAGTGAAGGTGTCTTATTAGTAATCCTTAAACTAAATCCAGTATGGACTTACCACATCACCAAAAGAGGTGAAAGAAGTTAAAGTCGGACTTAAACCGTTATTCCTCAAGTACTAGGTTTGGTGTTAGTCGAGGGTCAGAACAAAAACGACTGACATATCTCGAAGAGGTAGAAACCGACGTTTCTAATATTAGCTAAGACTAAAGTCACAGCTGGTAGACCACTACAGGTACACAACTCAGAAGAGAACACAACAACCTTCTCACACAAGAGAACCGTTTAAAATAATCGGAAACTGGACGATGTAAGACATGTGGTTCCGGTTTAAACAGACAATGAGGTCCACAAAGAACTGAAAGATGAAAGAGTAAGGTCAGGTGGTTTACTTTTCATGTAGGACCTCACAATTAAGATCTTCTAGAACATCCAGAAGTTTCTTGGTAAGTTGAAGTCGAAGAAGTCGTAATGACCCGTCCCATATCTGAACCTAATGACAATATAACTTACCAAACGGAACCTTTACTTGTCTCAAGTAAGACAGCAAAAACTCTG
The DNA here is from genome assembly GCA_006410555.1 of Capra ibex. Classification (NCBI taxonomy): domain Eukaryota; kingdom Metazoa; phylum Chordata; class Mammalia; order Artiodactyla; family Bovidae; genus Capra; species Capra ibex. The sequence goes on along the minus strand of SJYO01018169.1, from coordinate 42,538,717 downwards.
ACGTAGGTTCATGACGTAAAGTCTGAGAAAACAACTGACACTATCGATAAGGTAAAAAAGATTCCTTAAGAACGGGTGTTATCATCTATATTACCAGTTGACTCAATTTAGGTGGGTAAGATCAGATAAAATTAAACGAATAAGGATTTTACAGTTGTAAGTGAGAACCGTAGAGGAAAAACTGGTGAAGGTCAAACGGAACTAAATAGTTGGATTATAAGGACCAACGATACGTTATAACGAGAAATGTCGTAGTTTTGAAAAAAGGTAGGGGTCAGTGTAGGTGTTGACCTACAACAAAAACGAAACCGAGGTAGGGAAGTAAGAAAGACCTCAATAAAGAGGTGACTAGAGGTCATCGTATAACCCGTGGATGGTCGGACTCTTCAAGTAGTGAGTCACAGGATAGAAAAACGGAGAAGTATGACAAGTACCCCAAGAGTTCCGTTCTTTTGACTTCACCAAACGGTAAGGGAAGAGGTCACCTGGTGTAGAACAGTCTTGAGAGGTGGTACTGGGCGGGTACAACCTACCGAGATGTGTCGAACCGAGTATCAAAGTAACTCAATCTGTTCCGACACCAGGTACACTAGTCTAACCAATCAAAAGACACTAACATCAAAAGTTAGACAGACGGGAGACTACCTCTTCCTATTCTCCGAATACCTTCGAAGGACTACCCTCTCTGACTGACTCCCCCTTTGACCCAGAACAAGAAACCCCGTCCCGGTACGAGTCATTTAGAAATTATGTTAAAAGATAACTACCGACCTCGACACAAGGGAGAGACGATAAATGGACCCCGGTTTGATACCACCTCCATTACTTCTATTACTTTCAGAGAAAGTTTTCTAGGGTACCTATATGACGATGTCAGTGACGGGGGTTAGGATGTCGTCCGGTAACGACTGGGTACGGAGGTGACCTCTGAGGACCTGTGAGGACCCGTCCAGACCCAGTAAGGTAAACACCCAGTAACGAGGAAAGAGGACCCAGACCCACGTGTGTTCGAAGGCAAACACGGGAGGTTCTCAGATAAAGGGTCAGGACACATTCAAGACCGTCGAGATACCACCCCAATTACCGATGGAGGAGGTTCTCCCGAATACGGTATGGGTGCAGACGACGTGGGTCTCGGGAACAGGGGCACCGTCAGATGACGACCGGACATGAGTTGTTCTCTGCGAGTTTGTGTCAACACAGACTCAGAGACACCCCAGGGACCCAGGACCACACGTGTTCCAAACAAACTCGGGAGACCGTCGACACGTCACGACCTCGCCGGTACTCCTCTACGAGGTGTAGGTTCCAGTCCTCGTCACCGACCGAAGTGACCTTGTCGGTGCTCCTCTATAGAGTACAGCTTCCTCTCTTTGGAGTCCTTCTGACATTCTCACCGTCGACGTACCGTGACCTCGTCGACACTTCTCTATGGGGTACGGGTTCACGTTTCCTCTTCGGGGTCGTTCTGTCATCCTCTCCGTTTAAGGTAAGTACGGATGAAAACCGTTTTAATAACTATCGCAAGAAAAGTAATAGTTTATAGTGAGGAAATTCCCGAAGGGTCCACCGGGGTCATCATTTCCTGGACGAAGGGTTACGTCCTCTGTATTCTCCACACCCAAACTGGGGACCCAGTCCTTCCAGGGGACCTCCTTCCGATCCATTCGGAGAGACCATAAGAACGGACCTCTCAGGGTACCTGTCCCCTCGGACCTCCCGATACCAGGTAACCTAGTGTGTGTGCGTGTGTTGTTATTTAAGTCACCAGTGGGGTCGATATGGTCAAAAGAAGTAATAAAACAACCATAATAGCTATCTTATACTTATGGGAAGTAGACTTAAATACTTCGATTCTTTTAACTTTTTAAATTTTATTTCTTGTCAATCTTTCTTTGTATTTTCATAAACGTCATAATGTGAGTTCTTACGTTACTATATTTTAATACTAAAGTGACAAATTTTCAAGGGACTTCATTGAAAATAAAATTTAAGTTTTGGATAAAAATCAATAGTCTCGTGAATTGTACCAAAACTGTCCACTAATGACAGTTATTTAGAACTCACTTATTTATTCATATCTTCTCCAGTGAAGAACTCCTTAAATTTAATTGAAATTCTATAGTCGGAAACATTTAACATATATTTACATAATCGAACGTATGATTGTAGATTTTTAATTTCTGTATTACTGTCTTCTGTTTTACGATATACCCGTTCCAAAAAGAACAAGAAATACTAAAAGAAGTAGGACCTATCTGTTTCTTGAATGTAAGACACTTTATTCGTCAACAAGGATCCATGTCAAAATTGAATGAATTACTTATCTGAAAATTATCGGTTTGAAGTATATGTGTTCGTTCAACTGACTCTCTAAAAAAAAAAAATTTAAAATGAAATGTTATGACATAACCAAAACGGTATGTGACTGGACTTAGGTGGTTGCCACATGTACTCAAGGGTTAGGACTTGGGAGGAGGGTGGAGGGAGCGGTATAGTAGAGAGACCCAGTAGGGTCACGTGGTCGGGGTTCGTAGGACATAGGACGTAGTTTGGCTCTGACCGCTAAGCAAAGAATGTACTATCATATGTACAAAGTTACGGTAAGAGGGTTTAGTAGGGTAGGAGAGGGAGAGGGAGTCTCAGGTTTTCAGACAAGATATGTAGACACAGAGAAAACGACAGAGTGTATGTCCCAATAGTAATGGTAGAAAGATTTAAGGTATATATACACAATCATATGACATAACCAAAAAAAAAAAAAAAGACCGAATGAAGTGAGACATATTAGCCGAGGTCAAAGTAGGTGGAGTCTTGACTAAGTTTACCTAAGAAAAATTACCGACTCATTATGAGGTAACACATATACATGGTGTCGAAAGAATAGGTAAGCAGACGACTACCTGTAGATCCAACGAAGGTACAGGACCGATAATATTTGTCACGACACTACTTGTAACCCCATGTGTACAGAGAAAGTCAAGACCAAAGGAACCACACATACGGGTCGTCACCCTAACGACCCAGTATTCTGTCAAGTTAAAGGTCAAAAAATTCCTTAGAGGTGTGACAAGAGGTATCACCGACATGATCAAACGTAAGGGTGGTTGTCACATTCTCCCAAGGGAAAAGTGGTGTGGGAGAGGTCGTAAATAACGAACATCTGAAAACCTAGTGTCGGTAAGACTGACTACACTTTACCATAGAATAACACCAGAACTAAAAGTAAAGAGACTATTACTCACTACAACTCGTAGAAGAGTACACAAACAATCGGTAGGCATACAGAAGAAACCTCTTTACAGATAAATCAAGAAACCGGGTAAAAAACTAACCCAGCAAATAAAAAGACCTTAACTCGACGTCCTCAACGAACATATAAAAACTCTAATCAACAAACAGTCAACGAAGTAAACGATAATAAAAGAGGGTAAGACTTCCGATAAAAAAGTGGAACGAATATCAAAGGAAACAACACGTCTTCGATTACTTCTATTACTATTATAATACATAATACCTCCCGTCATATTAAGTTTGTTCTGGTGAAAATCCTTTACTCATTTTTTGTAGTCGTTTTTTGACCCTTTATATAGTCTCTCCTTTTTATTTTAGTTCATCTACTTACCTTCATGTAATTCTTGAACTATACCTAATACGACTACAGAAACTGATAAAGTTGGTATCCTATTATTACTTGAGTTGAATCATTAATCCGGAAATAGGGACTTCATAGTATAGGTCTTTTATTGACTCCTGACTACTGAGAAGAAACATAAGGAATACTGAGATTATTATTGTAAGACCCTTTAATCTTTACAAAGATCAAATAACTCCGGTCACTGATTCCCGTGTAAACTAATTTGTCGGAAAGGACCTTGTAGTATATGTCATCTAATAGTATCTTGAAGTTGGATAACGTGTGGATAAAACTTTGTACTTAAATTTCGTTATGTTCTAAAAATACTCATAATATTAAACTACTTTCATTTATGAAATAAAGTCAAATTGTTAGTTTCATAGTGATTTATTACACAAATGATTTATAGTTTCTACTTGTATAGGTAAATCTGTACTATAAATTAATCTTTAATTACCTCAATTAAAGAAAGAGTTGTCAATAACAATCAAGTAAATAAATAAGTAATTTCTTTTTAAGTGTCGATCATTACCTGTTGTAGAATGTCGTTTTGAAGAATGTCGTATCTTAGAATACTATTTTTATTGTAATGGAAGTAGATTCATAGTTCTGACCAATGATAAAAGATCGTTTTAATACCCTTAAAAAAAGAATATCAAATTAAGAGAAACAGTGCAACCTACAATCCATCGAGAAATAAGTGAAACACTGGGTACCAATATTTGATGTCTAGTGGCACATAATACATTGAATATATAGTTTGTAAGATCTGAAAAAGAAGAAAAGAATTTTAACAAAAGAAAACGAAAGAAGAAGATTGATGTAAAGTGTGACGATATCACACATATATTGACATTCAATGGAAAGTAATAAAATTTTGTTCAGAGTTTCGTTACAAAAAGGTCATTTATTTTCTATAATGTGTATACTGACATCCTTCGTTTTTTTTTTTCTTTTTAGTCACTTCACAGAAAGATTTAGTCTAAGAAGAAGGGGTTTAATAAGGGGTTTACGAGTTTCATTTGGACAAAATTTCCCTTGTGTGTAATACACCAACTCAGAAAAATTTGATAGTTTTGTACACTCGTCTCACCGAGTAGACTTCTTTAACACGAAAATGATATCATGGTTTGTCACTACGAAACACATTATCACAAAAGTTGTATATGGGAAAGGAGGGAAGTAGAAGATACAGACGTATAAAAGAATACTCCTTCTGTGACGACAGAATATAAATGGGTATACCAGTTATCTCTGGTTTACTACAACTCATTTGATTTCACGTCTTATCATTCTTTTTTGCACTAATCTTTTTTATCCAATCATAAAAATTTTGAAAGGAATTTTTACGTAAATAATTATATTTTTTAATCAAAGGTTCGTCTATATGTAAAGAATGATCTTTATAAAGAGGGGTGTTACAGACCTTAAAGTTATATACAGAATCTTATAAAACATAAGTAAGTAATTTGTTTATAAAGTACTTATAGATATAACATTTGGCTAAAATCCTTACTGACAATATACGGGTGTATGACAGAGATCAAAAAGGTCCTCTCCGACGTTTTGATTTCGGAAGTAGAAGGTCGGAGGATTCCTCACACACCGACTACTTAATTGGAAAAAAGTATCGTCCTTTACACATGATTTCAAGTGTCTTGGTCCGATTTCCCGATGGTCATTGTTCACACTTGTTTATAACAGTGACAAGACTCGAGTAGGAAGACTTCTGAGGTAAGGTCGTCCAGTGAAACCGAGGAGGATCTAGTGACGTCTGGTAGGACTTCGACGTTGGCCCCTTCCTCTTTCAGGTACGATGAGGAGAACCTGAATGACCCCATATTACTGTCCACAGGTAAGTCTAAAGAACAACAGGTATCATAAAAATGACAACAAATGAGTTCCGATACAAAAAAGGTCATACCTACACTCTCAACCTGACACTTCTTCTGACTCACGGTATCTTAACTACGAAAACTTGACACCACAACCTCTTCTGAGACCTCTTCTGAGAACCTGACGTTCTTCTAGATTGGTCAGGTAGGATTCCCCTCTAGTCAGGACCCACAAGTAACCTTCCTGACTACAACTTCGACTTTGAGATCATGAAACCGGTGGAGTACGTTTCACAACTGAGTAACCTTTTCTGGGACTGCGACCCTCCGTAACGACCGTCCTCCTCTTCCCTTGTAGTCTCCTACTCTACCGACCTACTGTAGTAGCTGAACGACCTGTACTCAAACCCATTTGAGGTCAACCACTACCTGTCCATCCGGACCGCACGACGTTAAGTACCCCAACGTTTCTCAGCCTGTGCTGACTCGCTGACTTGACTGACTAACTCAACGATTTATCACAGGTTGATAAACACTGGGGTACCTGATATCGGGTGGTCCGAGGAGACAGAGACTCTAAAAGCTACGTTTTTATGACCTCACCCGACGGTAAAGGGAGAGGTCCCCTAGAAGAGTTGGGTCCCTAACTTGACGGGGTGGGTGTAGAAGATGTAACTGTCCGTCTAAGAAATGACGACTCGGTGGTCCCTCCGGATCAAATATCATACACACACACACACACACACACACACACACACACACGAATCAGTGAGTAAATACAGACTAAGAAACGTTGGGGTACCTGATATCAGGGGTTTACTGGTACAGTCCGAGAAAACAGGTACCGTAAGAGGTCCGTTCTTATGACCTCACCCAACGGTACGGGAGGAGGTCCTCTAACAATTTTTCAACTTTCGTTTGGGACTTTTATTTATATACGAAAGTATGTGTATTTATACACATACTTTTATTTATAACATAATAATATAGAACTATATTAATTTTGGAATAAATACTTCGTACACTTGTCAATAATAATTTATTTTTAGGAAGAGTTTATAAAAATTAGGTAATTATGTTTTAACTAAATTATTTAAATACCACATCACGTTTCGTCGTTGATTTTTCTTACTCTTCTCTATATAGATATACCCAGTTATACCCATTTAGAGATGTTAAAAATAAAGGAACAGAAGGTATATGTATATAAATTTAAAAATAAAATATAACTTTATGTCAACTAAATTTTATAACACAATTAAAGTCCACACGTCGTTTCACTAAGTCAACACACACACATACATACACACACACATATCTTATGTACACACATATCATTTCTTAGACGGACAGTTACATCTTCTACACCCACCCCGCCAAGTTAGGGACCCAACTCTTCTAAGGGACCTCTCCCTTTACCGTCGGGTGAGGTCATAAAACGTAGCTTTTAGAGTCTCTGTCTCCTCGGACCACCCGATATCAGGTACCCCAGTGTTTATCAACCTGTGATAAATCGTTGAGTTAGTCAGTCAAGTCAGCGAGTCAGCACAGGCTGAGAAACGTTGGGGTACTTAACGTCGTGCGGTCCGGATGGACAGGTAGTGGTTGACCTCAAATGGGTTTGAGTACAGGTCTCTCAGCCACTACGGTAGGTTGGGAGAGTAGGAGACAGCAAGGGAAGAGGACGGGAGTTAGAAAGGGTCGTAGTCCCAGAAAAGGTTACTCAGTCGAGAAACGTAATCCATCGGTTTCATGACCTCAAATTCGAAGTTGTAGTCAGGATGGTTACTTGTGGGTCCTGACTAGAGGAAATACTACCTGACCAACCTAGAGGAACGTCAGGTTCTCTGAGAGTTCTCAGAAGAGGTTGTGGTGTCAAGTTTTCGTAGTTAAGCAGCCGTGAGTCGAAAGAAATATCAGGTTTAGAGTGTAGGTATACTGGTGACCTTTTTGGTATCGGAACCGATCTACCTGACAGAAACGAAAACTTATATGATACATCCAACCATTTTTGAAAGGAAGGTTCCTCATTCGTAGAAGATTAAGGTACGGACGTTAGTGGTAGACGTCATTAAAACCTCGGGTCTTTTTATTTCAGTCGGTGACAAAGGTAACAAAGGGGTAGATAAATGTGTATCCACTATAGTATATAAAAAGAAGGAGACTAAATAAAGTGGCATAATATTAGAGATCCAGGTAGGTACAGTGACGTTTACCGTAATAAAATAAGAGAAAAGTCAAGTCAAGTCAACTCAACCAGTCAACACAGGTGACAAACACTGGGATACTTAACGTCGTACGGGTCGGAGGGACAGGTAGTGGTTGAGGGCCTCAAGTGAGTCTGAGTACAGGTAGCTCAACCACTACGGTAGTTCGGTAGAGTAGGACACAATAGGGGAAGAGGAGAACGGGAGTTAGGGAGGGTCGTAGTCTCAGAAAAGGTTACTCAGTTGAGAAACGTACTCCCCCGGTTTCATAACCTCAAAGTCGAAATCGTAGTAAGGAAGGTTTCTTGTGGGTCTTGACTAGAGGAAATCTTACCTGATCAACCTAGAGGAACGTAAGGTTCCCTGAGAGTTCTCAGAAGAGGTTGTGGTGTCAAGTTTTCGTGGTTAAGAAGTCACTAGTCGAAAGAAGTGTCAGGTCGAGATTGTAGGTATATACTGGTGACCTTTTTGGTATAGGAACTGATCTGTCTGGAAACAAGCGTTTCATTACAGAGACGAAAACTTATACGACAGATCAAACCAGTATTGAAAGGAAGGTTCTTCATTCGTAGAAAATTAAGGTACGGACGTTAGTGGTAGACGTCACTAAAACCTCGGGTCTTTTTATTTCAGTCGGTGACAGAGGTAACAAAGCGTAGATAAATGTGTATCCACTATAGTATATAAAAAGAAGGAGACTAAATAAAGTGACATAATATTAGAGATCCAGGTAGGTACAGTGACGTTTACCGTAATAAAGTAAGAGAAAAATCAATTTAAGTCAAGTCAGCCAGTCAACACAGGTGAGAAACACTGGATTACTTAACGTCGTGCGGGTCGAAGGGACAGATAGTGGTTGAGGGCCTCAAGTGAGTTTGAGTACAGGTAGTTCAACCACTACGGTAGGTCGGTAGAGTAGGAGACAGCAGGGGAAGAGGAGAACGGCAGTCAGGGAGGGTCGTAGTTTCAGAAAAGGTTACTCAGTTGAGAAACGTACTCCACCGGTTTCATAACTTCAAAGTCTAAATCGTAGTAATGAAGGCTTCTTGTGGGTCTTGACTAGAGGAAATAAAAAAATAAAAAATAATAAAAGGAAAATACTTAAAGACTTTAAAAATAATTCATCATCCACCTATAGTAAAATTTTTCAGTTTGCCATCGTGTTCTTAATGGTGTCTTTATTTGTCTCAAGAGATGAGTTGTGTCTGAGGTCTGAGGACGAAAGATCTCCGTTTGTAAAAATTAAAGAAATCAGAAAAACTACTATAAATGAGTAAGATATTTATTATAAGAATATTATGGTAATGTAGAACTAAAAGAGAAAACATGTATGACGATATAAATTTTACTTATCGGTTGTTTATAGACTGACATATCGTGTCCCTTGAGACAAGTTAATCTACTTATTTATCACTATCTCTTTTAATTCGTTTGATTTATTATTAAAAATTTTATCAGTAAATGAAATCCCTTTTATCGAAATGGTGGTTCTTATTTTTTAACATCAGTTATTCACCGAGTCATAAATTGAATAAGTTTGTACAGACTAAATACTTTTCAAAGATAATTTTGATGTATCCTTCAGTACATACACGTATACACATATAAAATTCTTTCGATTTAGTGAGAGAGACATAATCCTTCAATTTTAAATAAATAAAATTTGAAAAATAAAATATCACTCTATATCGGTCAATTGTTACAAAAAATATCAAAGTCCACCTGTCGTTTCCCTGAGTCTGTATGTTTATGTATATGGGTAAGAAACGGTTCGAAGAGAGGTTTGTTCGACGGTGGATTGTAACTCGTCTCAAGGGACTAGAGGAAATCTTACCTGATCAACCTAGAGGAACGTCAGGTCCCCTGAGAGTTCTCAGAAGAGGTTGTGGTGTCAAGTTTTCGTGGTTAAGAAGTCACGAGTCGAAAGAAGTGTCAGGTTGAGATTGTAGGTATATACTGGTGACCTTTTTCGTATAGGAACTGATCTGTCTGCAAACAACCGTTTCATTACAGAGACGAAAACTTATACGATAGATCCAACCAGTATTGAAAGGAAGGTTCCGTATTCGTAGAAAATTAAGGTACCGAGTTTAGTGGTAGACGTCACTAAACCCTCGGGTCTTTTTATTTCAGACTCTGACTAAGGTGACAAGTGGCAGATAAAGGTTACTTCACTACCCTGGTCCAAGGTACTAGAATCAAAAGACTTACAACTCGAAATTCGGTTGAACAAGTGAGAGGGGAAAGTGAAAATAGTTCTCCGAAAAATGAAGGAGAAGTGAAAGACGGTATTCCCACCACAGTAGACGTATAGACTCCAATAACCATAAAAAGGGTCGTTAGAACTTAGGTCGAACAGATGGAGGTCGGGTCGCAAAGAGTACTACATGAGACGTATCTTCAATTTATTCGTCCCACTGTTATATATCGGAACTACATGAGGAAAAGGATAAACCTTGGTGAAACAACAAGGTACAGGTCAAGATTGACAACGAAGGACTNGGTCGAACAGATGGAGGTCGGGTCGCAAAGAGTACTACATGAGACGTATATTCAATTTATTCGTCCCACTGTTATATATCGGAACTACATGAGGAAAAGGATAAACCTTGGTGAAACAACAAGGTACAGGTCAAGATTGACAACGAAGGACTGGACGTATATCCAAAGAGTTCTCCGTCCAGTCCACCAGACCATAAGGGTAGAGAAAGTCTTAAAAGGTGTCAAATAACCTTAGGTGTGTCAGTTACCGAAACTGTATCAGTTATTTCGTCTTTATCTATAAAAAGACCTTGAGAGAACGAAAAAGCTACTAGGTTATCTACAACCGGTAAAGTAACACGAAGGAGACAGAAAAGATTTTGGTCGAACTTGTAGACCTTCCAGTGTCAAGTGTATAACGACTTCGGACCGGACCTCTCAAACCTCGTAATGAAATGATCGCACACTCTACTTACGTTGGTACGTCGTCAAACTCGTAAGAAACTGTATTGGAAAGAAACCCTGACTTTACTTTTGACTGGAAAAGGTCAGGACACCGGTGACGACTCAAAAGGTTTAAATGACCGTATAACTACGTCGTGAAAGTGTCGTAGTAGAAAGTCCTAAACTTTATCGAGTGGAGGTGATCGAAACAAGTATCACTACGAAAGATTCCGGGTGAAGTGAAGTGGAGGTCCTACAGACCGAGATCCACTTACTAGTGTGATAGCAGTAATAGACTCAGTACTTCTAGAAAAAGCATGTCAAGAAGAGTCATAAGAACGATGGAGAAGAATTATATAAGATGAAGAGAATCCAGGTATGGTAAAGACAGGAAAAAGTTCGGGTAGAAACGGACTTTATAATGGAACCATAGAGATTAAAAGAACTTCTCTAGGGATGAGAAAGGGTAAGACAACAAAAAGAGATAAAGAAACGTGACTAGTAACTCCTTCCGAAAGAAAAGAAAGGAACGATAAGAAACCTTGAGACGTAAGTCTACGAATATAGAAAGGAAAAGAGGAAACCAAAAACGAAGAGAAGAAAAGTGTCGATAAACATTCCGGAGGAGTCTGTCAGTAAAACGAACAAAAGTAAAAAGGTACCCCTTCCAGAACTAGGGACAGAGGACATGTTACAGTGCTTGGGAACAGGTATCAAGTAGTCCGTGAGATAGATAGTCTAGATCCGGAAATTTAAATAAAGAGTGAAGGTGACATATTAGTATTCCCTAAACTAAATCCAGTATGGACTTACCAGATCGTCAAAAGGGATGAAAGAAGTTAAATTCAGACTTCAACCTTTATTCCTCAAGTACTAGACTCGGTGTCAGTCGAGGACCAGAACAAAAACAACTGACATATCTCGAAGAGGTATAAACCGACGTTTCTTATATTAGTTAGACTAAAACCACAAGTGGTAGACCACTACAGGAACACATGTTAGAGGAGAATGCAACAACCTTGTATTCCCACAAACGATACTAGTCACACAAGAGAACCGTTTTCAGATAATATGACACGGGACGAAGTAAGGTATAAGGTTCCGGTTTAAACGGACAATGGAGTCCACAAAGAACTGAAGGATGAAAATGTAAGGTCAGGGGATATTACTTTTCCTGTAGAAAAAACCCACAATCAAGATTTTCCAGAACATCCAGAAGTATCTTGGTAAGTTGAAGTCGAAAAAGTCGTAATGACTAACCCCGTATCTGAACCTAATGACACTATAACTTACCAAAACAACCTTTACTTATCTCTAGTAAGACAGTAAAAACTCTAACGTAGGTTCATGACGTAAAGTCTGAGAAAACAACTGGTACTACTGATGAGGTAAAGGAGATTCCCTAAGGACGGGTGTCATCATCTGTATTACCAGTAGACTCAATTTAAGTGGGTAAGGTCAGGTAAAATCAAGCGACTAAGGATCTTACAGCTGTAAGTAAGAACGGTAGAGGACAAACTGATGAAGGTTAAACGGAACTAAGTACCTAGATTGTAAGGTCCAAGGATACGTTATAACAAGAAATGTCGTAGCCTGGAACCAAGATAGTGGTCAGTGTAGGTGTTGACCCATAACAAAAACGAAACCGAGGTAGGGAAGTAAGAGAGACCTCAATAAAGAGGAGACTAGAGGTCATCGTATAACCCGTGGATGGTTGGACCCCTTAAGGAGAAAGTAATAGGATAGTAAAACGGAAAAGTATGACAAGTACCCCAAGAGTTCCGTTCTTTTGACTTCACCAAACGGCAAGGGAGAGGTCACCTAGTGTAAGACAGTCTGGAGAGGTGGTACTGGGAGAGCAGACCCACCGGGGTATGCCGTACCGAATCAAAGTAACTCAATCTGTTCCGACACCAAGATCACACTAATCTAACTGATCAAAAGACACTAATACCAAACACACAGACTGGAGACTACGGAGAGCGTTGTGGATGGCAGAATGAACCCAAAGAGAATGGAACCTACACCCCATAGAGAAATGCCGACGAGGTCGTTTCACGTCGACGACGAGGAATGGAACCTATTCCCCATAGAGGAGTGTTGGCGGGGAGGACTGGAACTTACATCTCATCGAGGAGAACCGGGAGGAATTGGACGCGTCGGTGGAGAGGAACCTGCACCCCAGGTAAGAACCTACACCCCAGGTAAGAGAAAATACCGATACATTATAAGAAAATACATAGCCATGGTAAAGAAGGAGACAAATAGACAGTCACCTATAAACCAACGAAGGTACAGTACCGATAACATTTATAACAACGTCGTTTGGAACCTGACGTACATAGAGAAAATAAATATCAAATGAGACTTATATACGAGCCTTCACTCTAACGACCTAATATACCATCAAGATAAAAATCAAAGAAATCCTTTGAGGTATGACAAGAGATATCACTGACATAGTTGAATGTAAGGGTGGTTTTCGTATCTGTCTATAGGATAAGAGGTATGACAGAGGTCATAAATAACAAACGCCTGAAAAAGTACTGTCGGTAAAACTGACCATATTCCACTTTTGTAAAACAGTCATCAAAAATAAACGTAAAGAGATTGTTAATCAATATAACTCGTATGAAAGTTCACGACAAATCGTAAACATGTAGAAGAAACTTCTTTACAGATAAACCTAGAAGACGGGTAAAAAACTAACATAAAAACAAAAAAAACAAAAAATATAACTCGACATACTTGACAAACACAAAATCTCTAATTAAGGAACAGTCAACGTAGTGAGTGTTTATAAAAGAAGGTAAGACTTCCAACATTTGACAGAATCAAATGTCAAAGGAAACGACAAGTTTTCTAAAATTAAAATTAACTAGAATAAACGAACAAAAATAAAAATAATGAGGTCTTCTATATAAGTCTTTCTATGACGATACTAAATACCGTTCGATGTCTAACTTACGTTACGAATAGTTTAACAGTTACCGTAAAAAAACGTCTAGATGTTGTCTTTAGAATTTTAAACATACCTTTGTCTTTTCCGGGGTTCATCGTTTTAGACCTCTTTCTTTTTGTCTCATCTCCTTAGTCTGGGGATTGAAGTCTGATATGAGATTTCGGTGTCATTAGTTTTGGTAAACCATAACCGTGTTTCTGTCTTAATATCTAATTACCTTGTTTTTTTTTTTTCTTGGGGAAGAGGGGGGGGTTTTTTTGGGGTGTATGACCCAAATTAATTAGATATTGTTTCTTTTGTTCTTATGTAATACCTTTTTTCTATCTGAGAAGTCATACACCAAGACCCTTTAGATCTGTCGGTGTACATTTCTTACACAGATCTTGTAAGAGAATGTAGTATGTGTTTTTATCGGAGTTTTACCTAATTTCTGGATTTACATTCTGATCGATGATGTTCTGAAAATCTCCTTTTGTATCCCTCTTCGAATAACCTTTTTTTTTAATTTCGTGAGAAGAATATTTTATAACAATGTTCCATTAGTCTTTTTAAAGTGGAAATTCCAAGTCTTTTGTAAGGTACAAACCTGTCAAAAGTAACGAAAATCTTTTTCACACCATTCATATTTTATTTTTGTTTTTATTTGAAATGAAATTTTGAAAGTCTAATTGAAATAATGAGGTTTTGACATAATTTACTCTATGAACCGATTTATATATACGGACATGTTTCTCACGATCGTTCTCAAATGTGTTTATAATAACGATAAGATAACTTTTTAGTCAAAGGACTAGAAGTAAAACGAGTGATAATGTGATTATTGATATAAATTGAATGTGAGAAAACACCCCATTCTGTATTACGATTTACTAACGTGTTCTTATACATATCAAAATTGACACTATACACTATGTTTTGTCTATGTATAATGTGACTTCAGGATAATTGTCATTCCAACCAAATCAGTTCTTTGAGTGGTTTCCCCGAACCCTCCTCCACTTTAAATCGACTCTAAATATACATTGGAGATATCCAATTGTCCTTGTTACCTTTTCTTTTTACTCTTTGTTAAGTCCCCTCCGGTATCTAAAACTTACCTTGACACGTCTCGTCTTGAACATCCTTTACCCGACTTCCTTCGGGTTCGGACCTCGTAAACCGATTACCGTTCTAAAACGTCCATTTCTTCGGCTTTCCGTCTATAACCAAGTCAAGTCAAATCAAGTGAAGTCACCGAGTCAGTACAGGCTGAGAATCGCTGGGGTACTTAACGTCGTGTGGTCCGGAGGGACAGGTAGTGGTTGAGGGCCTCAAGTGAGTCTGAGTACAGGTAATCAGTCACTACAGTAGGTCGATAGAGTAGGAGGCAGTAGGGGACGAGGAGGAAGGGTGTTAGGGAGGGTCGTAGTCTCAAAAAAGGTTACTCAGTTGAGAAGTGTACTCCACCGGTTTCATGACCTCAAAGTCGAAATCGTAGTAGGGAAGGTTACTTGTGGGTCCTGTCTAGAGGATATCCTACCTGACCAACCTAGAGGAACGTCAGGTTCCCTGAGAGTCCTCAGAAGAGGTTGTGGTGTCAAGTTTTCGTAGTCAAGAAGCCGCGAGTCGAAAGAAGTGTCAGGTTGAGAGTGTAGGTATGTACTGATGACCTCTTTGGTATCGGAACTGATCACCTGGAAACAACCGTTTCATTACAGAGACAAAACTCATACGACAGATCCAACCAGTATTGAAAGGAAGGTTCCTCATTCGCAGAAAGTTAAAGTACCGACGTTAGTGGTAGACGTCACTAAAACCTCGGGGGGTTTTATTTCAGTCGGTGACAAAGGTGACAAAGGGGTAGATAAAGGGTACTTCACTACCCTGGTCTACGGTACTAGAAGTAAAAGACTTGCAACTCGAAATTCGGTTGAAAAAGTGAGAGGAAAAAGTGAAAGTTGTCCTCCGAAAACTCAAGGAGAAATGAAAGACGATATTCCCACCACAGTGGACGTATAGACTCCAATAACTATAAAGAGGGCCGTTAGAACTAAGGTCGAACACGAAGAAGGTCACGTCGTAAAGAGTACTACATGAGACGTATCTTCAATTTATTCGTCCCACTGTTATATGTCGAAACTACATGAGGAAAAGGATAAACCTTGGTGAAACAACAAGGTACAGGTCAAGATTGACAACGAAGGACTGGACGTATATCCAAAGAGTTCTCCGTCCAGTCTATTACCATCGACTCTGTTTACAAACATCCGAACAATTTTAGATAGAAAAACGGACATAAAACAGAGGTACTTCGATTTTCACATCTCCTAAATTACTCTTTCGTAAATTTTACGAAAAGTTTAACCACACACGTAGTCTTAGTGGAACCTGACAAATTTATGGTTGACATCTTAGAATGGGGACCTCAAAAACTGAGTCTTGACTCTTGAATATAAAATTTTTTAAAGGACCACTACAGGTACGACGACCAAACTACTCTTAGAGATTGTGAGTTTTATTGACTTCTTGATATAATAGGGTGAATAGATAAAGATGTATCGATTTGGAAAGTTTTTGAATTACTTGATTTTGTTAAAAAATTAGTCTAGAGTACTGAGTCACCCAACTAATTCGACCCGATCCAACGGAGGGAAACTACCGACACCCTTCTTTAGACAAAACACGAAGACCACCAAAAACCGTTATAAACCTCAGGGAACCGAACATATAGAGACAAAAGTAGAAGTGTACTGTAAGAGGGAGGAAAACAGAAGGAAGTTTAAAGGGACAAAATTTTCCTGTGATCAGAATCTCCTAATTTTGAGTGGGATTACTGGTGTAAAATTCAGTCAATAGAGACACTTATAGAATAGAGGTATATTTCTGTGTAACACTCTATGACCCACAATCTTATAATTGAAAACTTAACCTCTCCCCCCGTATTAAGTTGGGGATTGTAGTCGGAACTAAATTTCCCTCTCTGATATCCCCCTACACTTAGAATCGACCAAGTAACTAACCCGACCAAAACACATAGTTGATGGTGTAAAGGAATACAACTTTGTAGTCCACTGTCCATTCATACCTTCCTAGACGGAAAAAAAGAAATTTTATACTATCCGTTACGAAGGTGATAAGGGTATAATTAGAGTGAGTAAGTAAGTAAGAAGATACATATCAGTTCATTATAAATGACGGTTCTTATCAATTTACGGTCCTACTGATTGTGTGTGTGTGTTTATGAACAAAGATGCAACTTTCCTTTTATTTCACTTGAAATTAGAAATTTTTAAAGTGGGTGACCGTAATAGTTGATAATTTTAACTTTATTTTGTCCTGTTTTAAATAACGAAAATTAACATAGATTAATACCAATTTCATAGAAGAATGGTTAACCAAGAGTTTATCGTACCGGAAGAAATCAAAATGAAGTCTACGTCTATCTTTTATTAACAATCTTACTATTTACTTAAGTCTTTTTGCAGGAGAGAATAAGGAATGTTCTGAAGTCACAGTGTCAAAAGTACTATATTATTTTAAGTCCTCATATAATGATGGAATTTAAAAATAAGAGTTAGGGAAGTTTTAAAAATTTTTATTCTGTAAAGTTGATTTTTCATTTTCAAAAATGAACATGTTTACTACAAAGTTTTACATATAAATAAAACCGACACCATGTATACTAAGTCACTCTTAAATTATTAAAAGAGTTTCCTTTCTTCTTCAATTTTTTTGTAGTAGGAGTTGAAGTATAATGACTTTTATTAAATTAAAAACGAGAATAAATACAATTTTACTAAATTAAGTTACATAATCTCTTTGAAGAGACTACTGAATGTTATATGTTAAGAACCCGGTCTCTGACCACGACATTATCACTTGTTTTATCCGTATAGGAAGGAAGAACCTCACCTAAAAGATAACCCTTCCGTTTGTAGTATTTCGACGACGACGACGACGACGACGACGACGACGACGACGATTTAGTGAAGTCAGCACAGGTTGAGACACGCTGGGGTATCTGCCGTCGGGTGGTCCGAGGGTGTAGGGACCCTAAGAGATCCGTTCTTATGACCTCACCCAACAGTAAAAGAAGAGGTTACGTCCTTTCACTCTTCAGTTTCACTTCAGTGAGCCTGCACAGGCTGAGAGTCGCTGGGGTACCTGACGTCGGATGGTCCGAGGAGGCAGGTACCCTAAAAAGGTCCGTTCTCATGACCTCACCCTACGGTAACGGAAGAGGTCAGTATTTCGATCAGATATTTTTTATACTATTAAATAAATTTTGTTTAGAAGGACGTTATACCCTCTGGACCCAAGCTAGGGACCCGACCCTTCTAGGAGACCTCTTCCCTTTCCGATGGGTGAGGTCATAAGACCCGATCTCTTACCCCAGCGTTTCTCAGTCTGTACTGACTCGTTGAATTTTTTGTTTTAGCTTCAAAGTTTCTTTACTATTAAATTAGACTTTTGTTTTTATTTTTACTATATTTGTCCCTTTTTATATCAATATAACACCACAAATTCCTCCTAAAAGATCTCTCTCAATTATCATATACGTTTGTAAATCTCTACTGTACTAGAAATTATACTACATAGAAATAATGCCCAATACTAACACAACTTTTTTTAGTTATCTAAAAAATTACGTACTCTTAAAAATCTAAATACTTAGTGAAAATAAAAAATACTCAATAAAAATCATAGAGAGTTTAGATGTAGTTTCAAGGAAGACGATGAATTAAAAGTTCACTTTATATTTAAACTTTTTTTAGAAATAAATAAGTATTCCGTGTTTCAAGAATCATTATAGATACTTAAGAGTGATAAAAAGAATTTTTTATATACATAAAATGTTGTGAAAAATCGAACCCATTCCTACTTTGTTTAGTCACGTAGGAAGTCATATAGATTTTCGTTTTATTTAGTTTTAAGATTTGGTTCAAGAGAGAATATAAAAAATTAAAGGTACCAAAACACACACATAAAAAAAATTTACGTCAATCATTATGACCGAAAAATTTTTCGGATTTGTTTTATTCGTCTGTACGTTAACGTTACCTTTTACCTAGTTCTTTATATTTTTTAGTATTCATAGAATAAAATTCTCGTATATACTTTATTGGTCCGAAGGGACCACCAAGTCTACCATTTCTTAGACGGACATTACTTCCTTTGGGTCCAAACTTGGGACACAACCCTTCTAGAGGACCTCTTCCCTTACCGTTGGGTAAGGTCAAAACAACGGATCTCTTAAGGCACCTGTCTCCTCGGACGACCCGATGTCAGGTTCCTCAGTGTTTCTCAGCCTGTACTGACTCGTTGATTGTGTATGGTCCTTATTGATCTCCTTTAGATGGAAACCTTAATGATTTAGATCTCTTCTCATTCTCTTTTAAAATACGGGAATATATTTTCATTCACTATCGTGGACGAATTTTAACCTTTGTTTTAACCTAGTCTGATATAACATTTTTAATATCTACTATACACTCCGTTTTTAAGTAAAAACACCCTTTATATCTGACAAATTACCGAAGAAAGTTAAACTGACAAAATCATTGTGATGACAAGACAATAATGTAAACGATTTTTTCACATAAGATAAAGAGATATACAAGAAGTTAGTAGACAAAATTTATTCGTATTATGGTAAATTATTTTACTGAACTGATAGAAGAATTGTAATTTTGACCACATCTTCCCTTAGGAGGATGATTCACGTCGTAGATTCGACCATAATAAACGTTACAATATACTTTCGGAGTTGGTTATTAAATTCAAGACAAAATTCATTCATTATCTTTGGTAATAAAAATCGAATACAGTTTGTTCCCTTTCCTGACCGTTCTATAACGTCCTTTACTGCCTCAAATTCCTGGTCTACTCGTCTCGAGGTCTGTTCTTGGAGTCGTTATCTTTAAACATCTAAAAAAACTATAGTTGAGGTCTCTTTAATTTGTAGTAAAAAAATTCTAATTTTATACTCAATAAGCTGAATCGTTGTCGTCGTCGTCGTACTCAATAAGAATGTACAAAGAACATAAAAAGACTCTGAGAACCTTTTAGTGTTTTGAGACGAAAGTAAAGGAGAAAATTTTTTTAATGGAGAAGGTCGGTGTCCATGTAGTACTTACTAAAAGGTGTCATATTTATGAATTATATTTTATTTATAAATTTTTTTAGAACTGGTATAAAGTCCTAATTCTCTATATGTTATATACTTCCTCAATAAGTAATGTATGATATGTATATATAAATAAGTCACTTACGACAGTAAAATACTTAATTATAGTATCCATACAAACGATACGACAAAATACGGATAATCATCCTTTAAGTTCGTTATTTTTGTTTTTTGTATCGGGTGGTGAGTCATTCTCACAATTCTAAATCAATTATACGAACGTCTGTAGATACGTAACTATTCATTTATATATGTTTGTATATAAAATGTATTTATAAGGTGTATCGAAATATTTTTATGAATAAATTTCTATTTGTTAAAATAAAATAAAATTAAATTGTCTTCCTCTTTGTAAGAACACTTTAACTTTTTTTAAGGATATAAAAGTTACTGATACGGAAGTTGTACTATATGATCACTGATTTTGTAGTAAAATTCATACTATTCTTTTAAATAATTTTTAGCAGTGTATCAACATCAACAATAAAACATTCAGTGTACAATCTGTTAATCCTTATTCTCTACTAAACGTGAAAGGAAAAGGATGGAGACTTAAAAGTAACAGAAGTAGTCCAATCATAAAAATATATCCCAAGAAATTGGTATTCAGAAGAGTAAGAAAACAGAGATCAAAACATTATTTATCTGAGTAACGAGGTTTGGCCAGGAAAATGGTAAGGAAGACATTGAATTTTAATAGGAAAGTTAATTAGAAAAAGTCGGAATTAGAAAATAAAAAAATTTTCTTTAACAATATCTTCTGTGTGAAACGTAAAGGAAATCTTTTACAAGAACAGGTTGGACTTAAAAAGTAGACGGAAAATGTTCGATAAATAGTAGAAAACCACCAAAAGGATAACGTAAACATATTATCTTGTTAAGAGTCAGGTAAATAAAGTAAAATTAGATTGAATTACATTTGTTTAAACAAATCTATAACATGAATTGAAAACCTTCTTCACTCTTTCAAATAAGACTTGAAAAGGATGGGACAGACCTTAATGAAACATAAATGAATCCGTTAAACTCACCCGAAGCCCCCAGGTTCAACCGAAGCGAGTGTACTGTCACGGAACTGACCCGTCTCATCTTACTGTACCTTGACCAAACCGAAGAGTAGACGGGAGAACAGAGAATAAAAGGTTTCGGAGAGACATAGACAGACCGTAGAAAAAGGTTGTCTTCTGACGAAACAAAAACAAAGTTACCGTCCACTGAAATTTCCCTTTTGTTTAGTATTCGAAGGTGTCAGACCTTGGTGGATCATGGTGGAACTAAAATAAGATGAACCGAGTTGTTCAGTATTCCGGTTGTGTCAGTACCCATCACTTACATCTCCGGTGAAATACTACCCCCTCTTTGTGTAAACAAGTGTATATTTTTATTAACGAAAAGTAACACTGTATGAGAGACCCTAGATTTTGTCACGATTGACCGTATCTAGATAACCTACCTACACACTTATAGTTGTAGTGGTAACGTAAACCAAATTCTTATACAAAATTTTGGCTTTACCAACAGAGGCAGTAAGGGAGGAGGAAAAGGAGGAATAGCAGAAGGAGGGGAAGGAGAAGAAGAAGAGGAAGGGAAAGAAAGAAATGGGTGTTCGGTAGATAATATTTCTGTCTTTTAGAATATTAAGTAACACCCTTTACACTGGCTATTAGTAAGAAGACTTTATATAACCGAAAGTTTATTACTATGTATTACTGTGGTAGGAATACCGTCTTTCACTTCTTGATTTTTCGGAGAACTATTTTCACTTTTTCCTCTCACTTTTTCAACCGAAATTCGAGTTGTAAGTCTTTTGTTTCTAGTACCGTAGACCAGGGTAGTGAAGTACCCTTTATCTACCTCTTTGTCACCTTTGTCACTGTCTGAAATAAAACCCCCCGAGGTTTTAGTGACGTCTACCACTAACGTAGGTACTTTAATTTTCTGTGAATGAGGAACCTTCCTTTCAATACTGGTTGGATCTGTCGTATAAGTTTTGTCTCTGTAATGAAACGGTTGTTTCCAGGCAGATCAGTTCTGATACCAAAGAGGTCATCAGTACATACCTACACTCTCAGTCTGATAGTTCTTTCGACTCGTCTCTTTTTAACTACGAAAACTTGACACCACAACCTCTTCTGAGAACTCTCAGGGACCTGACGTTTCTCTAGGTCTTCAGGTAGGATTTCCTCTAGTCAGGACCCACAAGTAACCTTCCTGACTAAAACTTCGACTGTGAGGTTGTGAAACCGGTGGACTACGTTTCTCAACTGAGTAAACTTTTCTGGGACTACGACCCTTTCTAACTCCCGTCTTCCTCTTTCCCTACTGTCTCCTACTCTACTAACCTACCGTAGTGCTGAGTTACCTGTACTCAAACCCATTGGAGGTTCTCAGTACTAATTAACCCTCCGGACCGTACGACGTCAAGTATCCCAGTGTTTCTCAGTCTGTACTGACTCACTGACTTGACTTGATTTGACTTGTGTCGTAACTTTTAACTCCAGTCATCGTCCTTTGATTCTTTTACAGAACTAAACACAAGAACATACACCTATTTATAAAATAGTTGTGTTCCGAACATCTAAGTCTTTTACCAATTAACCCTTTCAGTTCCTCGGACTAAAAAGGGGGAGAGGGAAACTCTCGGAGAACTCTTTAGAGTTCCAAAAGGGATGAAAAGAAGTTAGGGAAAAGTATGACAAGTACCCCAAGAGTTCCGTTCTTATGACTTCACCAAACGGTAAGGGAAGAGGTCACCTGGTCTAAGATGGTCTGCAGAGGTGGTACTGGGTAGACAGAACCCACGGGGGTACACCCGGGGTGTACCGTACCGAACCAAAGTAACTCAATCTGTTCCGACACTAGGCACACTAGTCTAACCGATCAAAAGACACTAATGCCAAAGTCACACAGACGGGAGACTACGGGAGACTACGGGAGACCAAGGGAGAGCGTTGTGAATGGTAGAATGAACCCAAAGAGAATGGAACCTGGACCCCAAAGAGAAGTGCCGACGAGGTCGTTTCGTGTCGGTGACGAGGAATGGAACCTACTCCCCATAGAGGAGTTCCGGCGGGGAGGACTGGAACTTGCACCTAATCGAGGAGTACCGGGTGAAAACGGGTGCATCGGTGTCGAGGAACCTGTACCCCTTTCTCTACCCTTATGGTCTGGTGGACTGGACGGAGAACTCTGTGGATATACGTCCAGTCCTTCGTTGTCAATCTTTACCTGTACCATGTTGTCTGACCAAGGTTTATCCTTTTCCTCATGCAGTTCCGACATATAACAGTGGGACGAATAAATAGAATATACATCTCATGGAGTACTCTTTGGGACCCGACCTTCTTCGTGTTCGACCTTAGTTCTAACACCCTCTTTATAGTTATTGGAGTCTATACGTCTATTTAGGTGGGAATACCGTCTTTCACTTCTCCTTGAGTTTTCGGAGAACTACTTTCACTTTCTCCTCTCACTTGTTCAACCGAATTTCGAGTTGTAAGTCTTTTGCTTCTAGTACCGTAGACCAGTGTAGTGAAGTACCCTTTATCTACCCCTTTGTCACAGTCTGAAATAAAACCCCCCGAGGTTTTAGTAACGTCTATCACTAACGTCGGTACTTTAATTTTCTGTGAAAGAGACACCTCCCTTTCAATACCGGTTGGATCTATCGTATAATTTTTCGTCTCTATAATGTAACGGTTGTTTACAGGCAGATCAGTTCCGATAGCAAGAAGGTCACCAGTACACACCTACACTCTCAACCTGACATTCTTTCGACTCACGACTTCTTAACTACGAAAACTTGACACCACACCCTCTTCTGAGAACTCTTAGAGAACCTGACGTTCCTCTAGGTTCGTCAGGTAAGATTTCCTCTAGTCAGGACCCACAAGTAACCTTCCTGACTACGATTTCGACTTTTAGGTTATGAAACCGGTGGAGTACACTTTTCGACTGAGTAACCTTTTCTGGAACTACGACCCACCCTAACCCCCGTCCTTCTCTTCCCCTACTGTCTCCTACTCTACCGACTTACCGTAGTGACTGAACTACCTGTACTCAAACTCACTTGAGGTCCTCAACCACTACCTGTCCCTCCGGACCGCCTGACACCAAGTACCTCAGTGTTTCTCAGTCTGTGCTGACTCGCTGACTTGACATGACTTGACTTGAAGTTAGGGAATAACGTGTAAATTAGTTATCGTGACATGGTATCGAAAACGTACACTAGACTAAAAGAGATATTTTAAACAAAGGACTCTAAACAATAAAGAAGTCTACTTGGACCTATGTCATTACTCGAATAAACAACGAAGACATCTCTACAACCGGGGTGACAGAAAGAAATGGAAAAGAGAGGACAGAAACCTGATAGGAATATAGTATTTTACTTCTTCATTTTTTGTTGAACCTATGATAGAGAAAGAAGGTGACCTATAAAGAAGGTGATAAAGAAAGTAAACGACAAATGACTGTCCACTTTGTCTGGACACTACGACGGTAAACCAACAAGGGTGGGAGGTGGTGACCACAAAGAAAGTAGTTAAGAGTTAAGTTTGAGAAAATAGAGTATCTATCACTTCGTTATATATCTGTCGAGACCGCGAAGAGTAAAGTACGGTTCCGGAAGGAGACTCTTTAAATGAGTTTTATAGAACGAAACCGTAACACCTTTTATTGTCATAAGACGTATTGAACAAATACGAAAGATGGTTTCATTGTTTTATGTTTACGAATTCATAGTCTATAAGGAAAACCTCAAGGACTCTCCCTAATACCTACTTTACTTAGAATTGTAATTTACCCAGAATTGTATCCGGGTAATCACTACCCACCTTTGTAATAACTGAGTTATACAAATTCCCGTTAGAGTTGACCGTTGATACGAGACGTCTACGTCTCCACTGTGGATCCTTCGGTCCTAATTAAACTTATTTTCGTAAGTACCTTTTTTCCGTCATTATATCTCCGTCTTTGTTTAGTCATCGGACCTCAACACTGTCTGTATCCTTAAGGACAAAAACCACAAGGGGATTTAAGTATGTAACTTTAAGATTAGATGTCCTTCACCATAATCCTCAATCCCGGAGATTCTATACGAATCTAGTACTCCCATCTCGGGAGGACTTACTCTAAAAATAAGAGTATTTTCTCTGGGATGTCCCGAGGGATCGGGGAAGGTGGGACACTCTACTCTCACTTTTCCACTGGTAAATTCTTTATTTGAGGACATTCTGTGGATACAGACATGTAACTAGAATCCAAAGGATCGGAGGTCTTAAGACTCTTTCTTTACAAACAACAATAATTCGGTGGGTCATATAATAATAGTATCGTAGGGTTTACCTGATTCTGTTTTAACTGGTGTTTCAAGATTTTGATCTATCACGACTTCCAACGTTGAGACATTTAAATGATTTTTACGACTTAAAATGAATTTACCTACCTAAAATAACATACATTAAACATGGAGTCATATCAAAGAAACCCCGAAGGATCTACCGCGATAACCATTTCTTAGGTAGACGGTTACATCCTCTGTGCCGTCTGTTCCCAACCTAGAGACTCAGTCTTTCTAAGGGACCTCCTCCCGTACCGTTAGGTGAGGTCATAAGAACGGACCTCTTAGGGTACCTGTCGGATCACCCGATGTCAGGTATCGCAACGTTTCTCTGTACTGACTTCATTGAATCGTACGTGAGTATCAAAGAAAAAAAAAAATAAAAAATTTAATAAATAAATAAATAAAAATTTAAAAATGAAATAAAATGAAATGTTATGACATAACCAAAACGGTATGTAACTGTACTTAGGTGGTGCACACATGTACGCTAGGGTTTGTACTTGGGGGGAGGGTAGAGGGAGGGGTGTTGTAGGGAGACCCAGTAGGGGCACGTGGTCGGGGTTCGTACGACATAGGACGTAGCCTGTATCTGACCACTAAGCTAAGAATTTACTATCATATGTACAAAGTTACGGTAAGAGGGTTTAGTAGGGTGGGAGAGGGAGAGGGAGACTCAGGTTTTCAGGCGATATGTGTAGACACAGAAAAAACGACAGAACGTATGTCCCAGTAGTAACGGTAGAAAGATTTAAGGTATATATACACAATCATATGACATAACCACAAAAAGAAAGACCGAATGAAGTGAGACATATTAGCCGAGGTCAAAGTAGGTAGAGTAATCTTGACTAAGTTTACATAAGAAAAATTGCCGACTCATTATGAGGTAACACATATACATGGTGTCGAAAGAATAGGTAAGTAGACGACTACCTGTAGATCCAACAAAGGTACAGGACCGATGATATTTGTCACGACGCTACTTGTAACCCCACGTACGCAGAGAAAGTTAAGACCAAAGGAGCCACACATACGGGTCGTCACCCTAACGACCCAGTATACCGTCAAAGAAATTTTTCCAATACTTACCGGGAGTAGAAATTATCAATAAACTTGAAATTGGGAGGGTGTGTGTACGTGTGTGTATATTTTTAAAACGGTCTTCATATTATGAGATGGTCTTGATTTTATTTATAACACAGAAATTATAAATCTTAATCATTTACCAGTTCCATAGACTCTAATTCGGTGAATCTTTAGTGTCTTACTTTAGTAAAGTTCAATCGTTTTTTTTTTTTTTCCTTTTTATTAGTCAACATATTGATTAGACACTACACGGTTTCTTTACTATATCTAGTAGTTCCACTTGTCTCTTTTCACTTGTAAAGTCTCATTTGGTATTCGTTGTCTTTTGTCTTTATCCTTTCCGTTTCGTTTACGTAGTCAAAACGTTAAAAGTATTTTAAAAACTCTGGGTGTTTAATCAAACGAAAAAAGATAAAATACTAAGTTTCCACGTAAAGGGATCCCCTCTCACTATACAATAAACCGTTGTAATGTCAATCAATACAGTGTACGACCTATTATTTAATACCTAGGAATACGAATCTATTCAAACTCTCCTTTCTTTGTACAATAGTACATCAATTTTAGGATTCCTTAAATCTTAATAGATATAGATACCGTTCTCTTAAGAGTATTCCAAGGATTAAGTGCAAAGAAAAGATTATTTTATTTCCCAGTAAACACGTAAGGATTTTTATGGTATAAATTTTTCTTAGTGTTTATTTTGTATAGGAGGTTCTCTGGGGAGGGACTCGGGACGATTCCTGGTTCTTGTAATTACAGTCATCTTATTTACTACACCATGTGTTGTAATTGTACATTGAACAAATTACCCTGTTCAAACTGGTTATTAAGATGTCATAGAACTAGTTGATTTAAGATCAAAAAAATTATATAGGAAGACTATCGAATGACACTCACTACAACTTAAACACTAGAGACTTCTAAATCGAAGTCCTGGTCCGTGGTCCGAACTAGTAAGTTCTCGAAAACACATCGTCTCAAAATAATTTCATACTTTTCCCCGTCTCTTTCGAAGACTGTATCTGTAGTCTTCCCCCTATCTCTCACGGGGTGAGTGATCAGAATCGTTCCCTTGATTTATGAAAGCACAGGTCGAGAAACGTTGGGGTACCTAACGTCGCGCCGTTGAAGTCTCAAATGAGTCTGAACACAGGTAGCTCAACCACTACGGTAGGTCGGTAGAGTAGGAGACAGGGGAGTAGGGGAAGAGGAGGATGGGAGTTGGAAAGGGTTTTAGTCCCAGAAAAGTTTACTCAGTTGAGAAGTGTAGTCAACCGGTTTCATAACCGCAAAGTCGAAGTTGTAGTCAGGAAGGTTACTTATAAGTCCTAACTAAAGGAAATCCTACCTGACCAACCTAGAGGAACGTCAGGTTCCTTGAGAGTTCTCAGAAGAGGTTGTGGTGTTAAGTTTTCGTAGTCAAGAAACCGTGAGTCGAAAGAGATATCAGGTTGAGAGTGTAGGTATGTACTGATGACCTTTTTGGTCTGGGAACTGATCTACCTGGAAACAACTGTTTTATTACAGAGACGAAAAATTATACGACAGATCCAACCAGAATTGTCATTTAGTTTTCTTACTAAGTTCCAACATTCCCAGAATGGTCTAGGTGAGGGTGTAAATGTAAAATTCTACGGTCCTAATCAGTCTTCTAAGAGTTCTTCCTCTTTGTGCAGGAGTTCTTCTTATGTAACAACAATATATTAGTAACCATATCTCAAATTCCTTTTAGTATAGGAGTTCGTTCTACTCAACAAAACAACACATTAGTAATCGAGACCCGAATTTCTTTTTTCAAACAGGAAAAGAGTAAGAACTCTTCGGGTCTGGGGAAAGAGAAGGAGTCCCTAGGGTCTGAAGAATAGTTGGATGGATTCTTAATTAATAGAGTGATACAAAGGGACCACCTAGTTTACCATTTCTTAGGTGGACGTTACATCCTTTGTTCCCAAACTAGGGACCCTTCTAGAGGACCTCTTCCCTTATCGATGGGTGAGGTCAAAGAACGGACCTTTTGGGTACCTGTCCCTTCGGACCACCTGATGTCAGGTGCCCTAGTGTTTCTCAACCTATGTTGACTCACTGATTGTACAAATTTTAATACATGAGTTTAAGTAGATTGAGATATATAATGATAAAGTCAATTCATCTTCTAAAAAACTCATGATTTTAAAGTTTGAAATGATAAAATACATCATATGGTTATTATTATCATTACTGTTATAAATAATGATTTATTTATAAATAAGTCACGAATGTTTACGGTCTGTCTTTCTTCTTTTGGGAATACGATTCCCTTTAATGTGACATCACCATCTTTTGTACAAAATTCAGTTTGGTAACTTACTATTATTATTGTTATATAATCATTATTCACCGTACTTCTTTTATTCTCTTTCATTACGATAACTCCTTCCCCTTATCTCTTCTTGTCAAAATCGAATCACAGATCCCGTCCCGAGGGACTTCTGATTGTAAACTCGATTACTTTTGAGAAGCTCCCTCTTCTGTGTGTTTATAGATCTCGTTTATGAAACTTCCGTCCTGTCGTTCGTTAAAGTTTATGAGACTCCACTGTGTTCGGTCTCGACTTCTGAGTCTTTCAAGTGACTTAACCTACTCGTGACTCAATCCTCTCGGTCTTGGTCTACTACAACCTTTACACTTGTTCGTAAGGTTACGTCCCGTAAAATCAAGGGTTCGACTCAAAAATACGTAAGATTTACATCATTATATAATAATTGTTACTTGTTATTATATAAACAATTATCAATAATTTCATAAATTGACTTTTTATACTATGTTGATCTTTTTTTACTAAAGGAAATGATTAAAATCGTCTGATTCATTGGAGTCATTCTTAAACAATTTTACAAAGGACCTTTATTCTAAATAGAAACATCTCGACTCTTCTCCAATAATATAAAATGGATGTTACTATTAGAAAATCTAGGAAATCTCGTCTGGTTGTCCATATATTAAACTTTTGTCCGTTACTTCCTTTCTTATTCGTTTTAATTATTAACTTTTTTCTTGAGTAGTTATTTTCTTCTTGGGACATTTAATATTCCGTCTTCCTTTTATAAATAGAAGATACTTAAAACTAATATACAAGAATGTTTTTGGAGTTACGAGAACACACTCACACACACACATAGACGTGCGAAGAAGATCAATTCCTTAGAAGTTCCTGGAGTTTGAACTTCTAAGTATGGAGGATTTATATCAAATACACAGTCACAGACGGTCACTTCCAGAAACCCTATAATAAGTTCCACTTACTCATTTTAAATCCCTTTAAACGATTCATATAAACACGTGACTCGTATACTTTTAACATACATAGTGTTTTAACCTGGAACCCCGTTATAGTCATAGAGGACCCCATCCACCTTTAAACTCTTTGTCACTAATCTTTCTCTTAAAACCTTTTTGTCAGAATCCAATTCCTTCGGACTAATCGTGGGAACCATTGGACCGTTACAACAACAAATCAGTTATTCAATACAGCCTGAGAAAACTCTGGGATACCTGACATCGGGTGGTCCGAGGAGACAGGTATCCTAAAGGATCCGTTCTTATGACCTCACTCAACGGTACAGGAAGAGGTCCCCAAGAAGGACTGGCTCCCTAGTTCGGGTCCAAGGGACGAACCGTCCGTCCAAAAAATGGTAATTCAGTGGACCTATCAGTCTGGACAATTTCATACACCTCGAAAAAAGGGATCTAAACCTTTCACCATATGAATCGTGTCCCGAAGGGACCATCAAGTTTACCATTTCGAAGACGGACCTTAAGTCCTCTGGGTCCAAGCTTGGGACCCAACCCTTTTAGGAGACCTCGTCTAGGAGAACGGACCTTTTAAGGTACCTACCTTCTCGGACCATCCGATGTCATATACCCCAGTATTTCTCAACCTGTACTGACTCGCTGAAGTGAAGGAAATGAAATGATATGAATCGTGTATCTACATTATAAAGATGGGGATATATCGATGACAAAAAGGAACAGACAAACAAAATTAATAGGAGTTAGAGAGTCTATTTAAACTACGTTAAAAGAGAATCATAACACGTCTTATTTCTGTCTTCCATTCCTTTCAGGTCGAACAAGATGAAGTTGGAGAAGTTAACGTGACTTTCTCATCGTAGATTTCCCTTCCACCACAGGTCCTTAAGGTTCTTCTCGTAATTAATTTCGTTTCCGAATTTTTTATTACAGATCTTTTCCCGTGATATTTTTTCTCTTCACCGTAGATTTACCTGCTAAGTTTTATTTACACTATACCGCGGTGTAAAATTTGTATCTAACCCGAAGGGTCTACCACGATCACCATTTCTTAGACGGACGGTTATGTCCTCTGTATTCTCTACGTACAAACTAGGTACTCTACCCTTCTAGGGGACCTCCTCCCGTACTGTTGGGTGAGGTCATAAAAACGGACCTTTCAGGGGTACCTGTCTCCTCGGACCACGGGATGTCAGGTATCCCAACGTTTCTCAACCGGTCTTAACTTCGTTAAATAGTGAGTGCGTGTCTCCTTTAAGTGAAAACTCTTTAACTTCCTAGTCACTTTCTCGACTTATAGACCTATGTCCTCGATTGTGTTTATTACCAGGAATTGACATTTGTAGTGTATAGGACGGAGTCTGGTAAAGTCTAGTGGAAGATGTGTTTAGTGAAAACTTTTATGGTCGAACCTTGTACACATTAAACTGACTTCTATTGAAGTTTTTATAACGAAATACAAACTGGAAAACTGGTCCTAAAGAGACTATCTGTCAGAAACCCTTGGAGAAAGCTGTGGGTACTCTCCCGTTTGAACTTTCACATACCACCATTGTGTAAGTCCCGTTGACAACTGGTTACCTCCTATCCTCCTAACAACCCAATTAAAGGGGAACTGAGTAAGGAGTCTTCAATTGAGACATTGTGTAAGATTTTACCCTGTATATACGGTACACCAACAACAACACAATCAACGAGTCGGTACAGACTTAGAAACACTGGAGTACCCGATATCAGGTGGTCCGAGGACACAGGTACCCTAAGAGGTCTGTTCTTATGGCCTCATCTAACGGTAAGGGAAGAAGTGTATATTCAGTATCTGACGGTGTTAACGACGAAACGGTCAAGTTGAGTGGTCCTTCTTGTTCGAATACTGAAAAAAATTCTTTTACATTTAAGAACACACAACTTTAGTTAACAAATTTTTCCTGACCATTTTGTCACTATAAGATTCATCAAGAGTTTATACATATGGATATAAATGATTACACATGTAAATAGGTTCGAAAAAAGAAACCAGACGGAAATATAAGATGATGATCTAAGAGTGAGTCATACCAATAAACTGGAGCATCTATTAAAGCCCTACGACTTAACGTAGAGATGGAAACATAGTGTAATATTATATCCTCACTCAACTATAATATCTGATGGATCAAATCTCATACAACACTACCATCGATTATGACTAAGTTTGTTATAAAGTCGAAAATTCGAGTTCCTGTACCATCTAAATATGTAAGCCCGATGAACCTTCCTATCCTCCTCCTGTGCTTTAATCAAGGTCAATAAAAAATTGTACACTCAGTTTATAAACGTTCACACTCTTGAAAGTCGGTATGAAGGGGTCAAATCATTAACTGTTGGTGTCACGGAGAAAGTAGTCAGAACTCAAGACTCACTAATACGGTCGGTCTTTAATGGAATGTTAGACATTTTAGACACTATCTACACATCTGATCAACTCTTTAATGAACGACAAATATTAATACTTCTATGACCACGATAATGGTATCCTATTGGTTCTGACTATGTGACTACGTTAACAAGACTATTTGAGAGTAAAAAAAAAACACTATTTGAGTCAAACATACGAAAGTATACCAGTCATTAATAATCATCCAAGAATATTAATTTTGATATTTTGAGTCTAAATAAAACAAAATAGACAAAACTGAATATTTATGGACTACGGTAAATATACTAAAAATCACTGAAAAAGAAAAATTAGGGATATCACGAGACGATATAACAACGATTAAGTCAATAGGTTAATTTATCCATGATTTATGGAGTAAAGAATAAATACCCTTTAGTCAAGTGACAAGATAAGTTTATTTGTTCTTCCATCAGTACCTCTCCGTAAGAGTGTAAAAGATTGTAAGCTTACTTGGGGATTTCTCCGTGGTTTTATAAAAGACGTTAAATCAATAAGTAAAGTACAAAAATAACACACAACGGTGAAATGACAATAACAAAAGGTTTTACATTTAGGAAAGTTAAGTAGAGACTAATAAATCGTTGAGTTCAGGTTACTTACGATTACGGGTCATAATTTTAATACTCAATCCGACTGTTTCTCTAAGGAAGAGAACAAGAAATAAGTCAAAGTAAGTATACCGTTATTAATATGGTGTTCAGTATAAAGAGATTAAAAATAAATTTACAACAAAGTTACTTTCCGATGAACGTAAATTTAGTAAATACGGATGATAAGTTTAGTTTAGTAAAAGTTTCTAATATAAAGAAATGCTTCTGGTCGTTGTTTAATGTAAACCTTCTCTTTATCGTGTTTTTCTACAGTCCTAATTAAGTTTATAAAATACTTTATAACTTTCTTTCTAATACGGGAAGTAAATCAGTAAAGTAGTTTTACGTGATTCTTTGGTTTGGTCTCCATGAAATTCTTATTTAAATTTCAGTAGACAAAGTAAGTGTCGAAAAGTAAAAAATAAGTTTTTTTAGTTAACCATCCATTTATATAAAATTTTATACACCTTTATAAAAGACCTTTAACTTTTAATATGTTAGTGGTTACTTTTTACAAAATTTTAATTTAAAGTTCTACTATTTAAACAAAACTTATTTAGATTATCTTAATGGATCGTTTTCACTTTTTTTTTAGTTTTCATAGATATATATGTTCATAAATAGTTACATATATTTATAAATTTTATTCTATCATTTTGTAAACATCATTATTATTACCTTTTATACAATTTATAATAGAGATATAAATCTTTGATAGTGTATAAGACTAACAATGGGTATATAATTTATTTGTACTTTGAATCCTTCTATTTTATAATTCCAGTAAAAAGAGATGTTTACTAAACAATAAGAAAAAGACGTAAATCGAACTTTTACTAACCATACATGTTTTACAAGGTCATTACATAAGGACCTTAAAAAGACGTATTATATTGTTATATTATGGTCGTACGAGTAATAAAAGGAAAGATACTAAAAGTTTTACTTTAATCTTACGTAACAAAAGATTAAAGGACTATCATAGGTAGTTATTTTTAATCGTAATACAGAGACCCTCCAACTACGATGAATAAAACCCTTCGTCACATTTCCTAAACCCCTTAAAGGTCATACTTAACAACCGCGGAAAATATACGTAGAGTAATCTCTGTATTTCACTCAACTTTAAATTTAGTTCCCATTTATTGTGTAATCTTGTTTTATATCTTTCGAGTAATTTTAAATTTCAAACTTTTGATAAGTTTCCTTATGTAATAAAACATAGACTTTCTCATTTAAAAACAATGTTAAAATTCAAGGTTACTTATCTTTTTATCTTCAAATTTAAATTAACCAAATATATTATTCTTTGTATAATAAAAAGTTCAAATTTTGGCCCACTACATATATAGAATTAAAGGAGTACTGATGATCGCATCCCGACGTTTAGTGTATAGATTATTTCCCAATTATAGACTTCATATATCTCTTGAGTATATTGAGTTATCGGTTCTTTTGTTAAGCTAATTTTTTACCCGTCACCTTGACTTATTTGTAGAAAAGTTTCTTCTGTATGTTTATCGGTTATCCTTGTCCTCTTACACGAGTAGTAGTGATTAGTAGTCCTTTTGTGTTTATTTTGGGTATTACTCTTTAGTCGAGTGTTGACAATCCGACCGATAGCAGTTTTTATGTTCTCTCTTATCAAGAACCACTACTATCCCTCTTTTCCCGTCGGAGTATGTGATAACCACTTTTACATTTAACCACATCGGTGACACCTTGTATCCTCAAAGGAGTTTTTTTATTTTTTATATTGATTAAATACTAAGTTGTTAAGGTAAAGACTTATTTATACGTTTCCTTTACTCTTTTTTAGTCCATAGATGTGAGGATACAAGTACTGTCGAAATGAGTGTTATCGGTTCCATGTCTTGTTGAATTCACAGACAATTACTTACTTACCTATTTCTTTTACAGTGTATTTGTGTGTTTGAGTATGTGCCGGTATTATTTCTTCCCGTAGGACGGTAAAAAGAAAAAAAACCTAAGTAGACAAATTATGTCCCTATACTGTACACAGTCATGATCCGTGGTATTTTACATTTGTGTTAGTGACAGTATTTGGACCTATACGGAAGTTCCTGACTCACCGAACAAATCAATGAGACAAACGTAGATCACGCCTTTTTCCCGAGAACGACCGGGATACATATGTATCCTTTTATAGGGTCAAGGTTCCTTCCGTCCATTTTAGACTGAAGAAGTTTGTATACGGTTTGATTCAACACAACATTGTAGGTCCAAATAGAAGGAAAATGATTAGTGCAAGGGACAATTCGTGTAGTATTGTTGTCGTGTCACTCCATTTACACTGTATTTTCTCAGACCTATGTGATCTTTTATCACGAGCCACTATGTTACTGTAAGATAAATATATTAATTTGTAAACTAGTATGACATGGAAGGATGTCCTAATGACCGATTAGTCCCTCACCCCGAGTATGACAATCTCCATAATGATTGTAGGACGGTAAAAAGTTGGAGTACTTACCTGGAGTTCCGTAATACGATTCACTTCAGTCTGTCTCTCTATATTTACGACATACTATAGTAAATACACAACTTAGATTTTTTCGGTTTGAGTGTCTTTACCTCTCCTTTTACCACCATGGTCACCGACCCCCTAACCCCTTTTCCCGTTCACTACTAATTTCCCACACACACACTTTCAGAGAGTCAGCACATACTGAGAAACACTGGGGTACCTAACATCGGGTGGTCCGAAGAGAGAGGTACCTTAAGAGGTCCGTTCTTGTGACCTCACCCAACGGTACGGGAAGAGGTCCCCTAGAAGGGGTGGGTCCCTAGTTTGGGTCCAGAGGGCGTAACGTGCGCCTAAGAAATGACAGACTCGGTGGTCCCTGTAAATAGTTTCCCATATGACGACGACGATGACGACGACGACGACGATGACGATTCAACGAAGTCAGCACAGGTTGAGAGACGCTGGGGTATCTACCGTCGGGTGGTCCGAGGGGGTAGGGACCCTAAGAGGTCCGTTCTTGTGACCTCACCCAACGGTAACGGAAGAGGTCACGTAATTTCACTTTTCACTTTCACTTCAGCGAGTCAGGACAGGTCGAGAATCACTGGGGTACCTGACGTCGGGTGGTCCGAGGAGTCAGGTACCCTAAAAGGTCCGTTCTCATGACCTCACCCAACGGTAACGGAAGAGGAAGTAGTTTCCCATATTTGAACCTTAATACTTGTGTAAGAATATCAGGTATTATAACACGAGACATGAAGTTTCAAGGATACTTTCATGTAGAATTTACAACAGTGTTGTTTTACTTTATCATTAATCCGCTCCACTACGTTCACAATCGATTGTGACAATTATTGGTAAAACTTCATATTTCACAAAATTTGGGTACGTAACATGTGGAATTTGAAGCACGTGACAACACCTAGTCAATATAATTGTTTTACCCTTTTTAGGTGTACATCACACTGTAAAATTTTATATTCTCAATCTTTCCAGAAATTGTGGTATTTTCATATATGTATAAATAAAATATACATTAATACATCGGATTTAAAACCCTTCTCCGACTATCCTATAAGGAGGAGTTGATTCTATTTTTTTACCGAAAAGTGTACACGTCACACCCTAACGTATCAAATTTTCAAATTATACCGGGAGAGGAACTATCGACATATCACAATAAATAACATAATAATTTTTTTGGGGTTGTAAATTACTCCGGTAAGGTAATGGTTTTTTAATTACGGTTAAATTTTAAATAGACATAATACTATTCCCGAAGGGTCCACGAAGATCACCATTTCTTAGACGGACGGTTGTGTCCTCTGCACCCAAGCTAGGGACCCAGTCCTTCTAGGGTCCCTTCTCCTTTACTGTTGGGTGAAGTCATAAGAACGGACCTTTTAGGTTACCTGTCTTCTCGGACCTCCCGATGTCAGGTACCCCAATGTTTCTCAACCTGTACTGACTCGTGTGTGTGTATCATACTATTTGTTTATAAGAAATTTTTATAACAGTCTTGTTTTCTTTGAAAATTTTTTAGATAAAGTCCATCTTTCTAGTAAATAAAAGGAAACTATAGGCCTCGTTTCTGATCGATTGTAATAAGTTTATGTCATACCAGTTTCAGGGACTTTAGGTCCTGAGATTCTAGGATGAGATAAATCTTTCTTTGTTTTTGAAGAGATACCAGACGTTCTGAGAATTCACTAGAGAAAAAAGGGACTAAAGAGTAGGTCTAGAGAGTTAAGGGAATAGGAATGAGGATTACAAAGACGGTATAACCGGACAAAAGTCATTGAATGGGTGTAGTTCTAGAAGGACAAATCTGCAAAGACACGACTACCAAGAGAGACGAACCATACGAATAGGTACCAAAGGAAAGTTGTTGTAGTCAAACATGAAACGTAAAGACAACTTTTTATAAGACAACCTCTAAGGATGTAGATTTAATGGAGGATTTATTAGAACTTTTATAATGGGATGTGATGAGTAATGGAAGTCTCGTGATTTCACTAACATCAATGTATTGAAAATTAAACAAGGTATAAACGACAGAGAGAGGTAATTTAATACCCCCGAAGGGACCACCGAGTCTGTTATTTCTTAGGCGGACGTCACGTCCTCTAGACCCAAACTAGGGACCCAACTCTTCTAGGGGACCTCTTCCCGTACCGTCGGGTGAAGTCATAAGAACGGTCTTCTAAAGGGTACCTGTCTCCTCGGACCACCCGATGTCAGGTACCCCAGTGTTTCTCAGCCTGTGTGACTCACTGATTCGTGTTCGTGAGGTGATTTTATATTACAGTACTCCCGTTGTTCTCTGGAAAAACTGTAATAAGTAAACGGAGGGGAATCATGCATCGTGTATAACATGGATGGATCGTACACCCGACGGGAACATCGAGTCAGTCATTTCTTAGACGGACGTTACGTCCTCTGGGTCCAGTTAGGGACCCGACCCTTCTAGGGGACCTCTTCCTTTACCGTTAGGTGAGGTCCTGATAACGGACCTTTTAGAGTACCTGTCTCCTCGGACCACCTGACGTTAGGTACCCCAGGGTTTCTCAGCCCGTGCTGACTCGCTGATTTTGATTGATTGTGATCATGGATCGTGTCTAACGAATCTTAACACAAAAGAACGGTATAAATACTATAAGAAACTCACTTACTTATTCGAACTTAGATCAAAAAGACCAATTTTCCACTTCTTTAATTTTCTTTCACCTTCACAATCAGTGAGTCAATACAGACTGAGAAAGCTGAGGTACCTGCCATCGGGAGGTCCACAGAGACAGGTATCTTAAAAGGTCCTTTCTTATGACCTCACCCATCGGTAAGGGAAGAGGTCCCGTAAAAGGGTTGGGTCTTTAGCTTGGACCCAGAGGATGTAACGATCGTCCAAGAAATGGTAGACTCGACGTTCCCTTCTGGGTCCACTCGATTTATCAATACACATTACCTCGAACTCGTTAAAGAGTGATTAAGGAAAGAAGTAAAACTCATACACTCTCTGTTATGACTGGTATCAACGTCAGGAAGACACCAAAGAAAGAACGAAGTTATGCAGTGGTTTAAACCTTTTGAGTCGTCACCGGTGTCCTGACCTTTTCCAGTCAAAAATAAGGTTAGGGTTTCTTTCCGTTACGTTTTCTTACGAGTTTGATGACGTGTTAACGTAAGTAGAGTGTGCGTCATTTCATTACGACTTTTAAAAGGTTCGGTCCGAAGTCGTTATGCACTTGACACTTTAAGGTCTACAAGTTCGACCAGAATCTTTTCCGTCTCCTTGGTCTCTAGTTTAACGGTTGTAGACGATCTAGTAGTTTTTTCGTTCTCTCAAGGTCTTTTTGTAGATAAAGATGAAATAACTGATACGGTTTTGTAAACTGACACATCTAGTGTTATTTGACCTTTTAAGACTTTCTCTACCCTTATGATCTGGTGGACTGGACGGAGAACACTTTAGACATACGTCCAGCCCTTCGTTGTCAATCTTGACCTGTACCTTGTTGTCTGACCAAGGTTTATCCTTTTCCTCATGTAGTTCTGGCATATAACAATGGGACGAATAAATTAAATATACTTCTCATATAGTACTCTTTACGACCCGACCTCCTTCGTGTTCGACCTTAGTTCTAACGACCCTCTTTATAGTTATTGGAGTCTATACGTCTACTGTGGTGGGAATACCGTCTTTCACTTCACCTTGACTTCTCGGAGAACTACTTTCACTTTCTCCTCTCACTTTTTCAACCGAATTTCGAGTTGTAAGTCTTTTGCTTTTAGTACCGTAGGCTAGGGTAATGAAGTACCGTTGATCTACTCGTTTGTCACCTTTGTCACGGACTGAAATAAAAACCCCCCGAGGTTTTAGTGACGTCTACCACTGACGTCGGTACTTTAATTTTCTGCGAATGAGGAACCTTCCTTTCAATACTGGTTGGATCTGTCTTGTGAATTTTTCGTCTCTGATGAAACGGTTGTTTCCAGGTAGATCAGTTCCGATACCAAAAAGGTCATCAGTACATACCTACACTCTCAACCTGATATTTCTTTCGACTCACGTTTTCTTAACTACGAAAACTTGATACCTCAACCTTTTCTGAGAACTCTCAGGGAACCTGACGTTCCTCTAGGTTGGGTAGGTAGGACTTCCGAAAGTCAGGACCCACAAGTAACCACCCTGACTACAACTTCGACTTTGAGGTTATGAAACCGGTGGACTACGCTTCTCAACTGAGAAAACTTTTCTGGGACTAAGACCCTTCCCAACTCCCGTCCTCTTCTTCCCCTACTGTCTCCTACTCTACCAACCTACGGTAGTGACTGAGTTACTTGTACCCAAACTCACCCGAGACCCTCAATCACTACCTGTCCTTCCGGAACTTACACCGTCAAGTACTCCAGTGTTCCTCAGTCTGTACTGACTCGATGACTTGACTTGACTACTCCGAACCACTTTGTTGACACCCATCTTCCCAAAATGGTGTATCTGCACCGGCAGTATGTACGAAATCAAACATAGTATCCGACAGTAATGAGTGACCTATTGACATGTGTCTAATAGGTCACTTTTTAAGACTCTGTCTGCATCTCCTACTACCTCGTAGGACCACGTCCATCGGACCTAGAGACCTAGGAAGAACTTCTTTTCGTCGTGACATCTGTAGAATTTATTTGACTTGTTTCTACATTTTTCTTTATGAAAATAGTACAATTAATTGATTCTAAAACACCGACAAAAATTCTATTTCATCCTTAATAATAGGACTGATTCTATTATAGGTTGCTATATCACTCTAAAAAGACCAATACTTACAAGTATTTATTGTCACGAGGTACAAATTATTATAATATAAATAAGATAAAACTAACTAGTTGAATATTATTTTCTCCAAGAATATACAAAACAGAGAATCTAACGTTTAATAATTCCGTCAAGGATTTTCGTTATTCTTATATTTAAAATCTCTCAAAATTTCAACCAACAGTTAATGTTTATTATATTTTATCTTCATATTTTAAATTGTTAATATGAAAATTATAAAACTGAATATGCGGTAATGAAAGAACCGTGGGTTGAACGGACATATTTTACTCCGAATTATTGTGTGTTTGTCCTGGTAGTAATTACATTAAGTCTCTGGGTACGTCGTACTAATTTCGTTGGGTTTAGAACGAACTAGTATAAAGACTGGTGAATAGTCTTCACAGAGATATGACAGTAATCGACTCGAAGAGGAAATACTAAAAGATACTGGAACAGTTCATTAATGAAGTCTTGGTCTAGTTACTCTTAGATATTTTTCTTAATTCTAGTTTGAGACGAGTTTATAAGGAAAGTCACACCTTGACAGGAGAAACTGTAGTCGTATCTTGTTAATTATACGTATATATAAGTCACAACGGAGGAAAGGGGGTGGGTTAGGTCAAGGGAGATGACCCGTTTTCTTAACGTTTCATATCCCTAAGAAATGTCTTAAGTTGTATTGGAGGTCTATTCCTATCTTGTACGACAATGTCGTAGGGTTTGAGATGGTCAAGTTACGGAAAGGAGTCTTTCTAATACTCACAAAAGACCAACTATACGGACTTCTTTTACAACCCTTATTTCATTAATTTGGCTCACCGTTAAAGAAAGCACTCGACGGTTCCACTTTGTGATCTTGAATGTCTTGTGATTTATTCACGACTAGTTTGTCGACAACTTTAAGTAAGTCTTAATCATCGGTTATGTAAGTTAATATAAAAAGTCACATTGTTAACGACTCTTATGTCACACTCGTGTATCTACCACCTCCGATACGAGAGTGACACGATTTGCATAAATACTAGACCGTACATATCACGTGTTTGTTCATTCAATATTCTGGTTACACGTACACAATATTTTCTAAAGTATATACGTGATACTGGTTGGTTTCTTACAGTCATTGAATATTTTTTATTAACAGACTCAAAAATTTATAAACGAAGACCTAAAAAGATCAATTTTTATACACATAAACATATCTAATTTTATTAGTAAATAAAAGTGCAAAGTGTAAGTCTCAATAAAATAAAAAGAAATACGCGTGTAGTGATGGGTCATGAAAAGCAAGGGACAATAAACGAACCTATCTCAGTGGACTAAAAAAAGACTCACGGTTATTTTACAGTGGAAGGGACTCTTCGGTTGCGAGTGTCTGGTGCACTTTCCTCCAGGAAGACAAATATCAGAGAATTGTTGGTCACAAAGTTTTACAAACAAAAGGGATTATTTGATATTCTGGGTACACCCACAACAAATGGAGACGAGTCACGGATCTCACGTACCTTTTTTTCGTTCACGAGTTTTCAGTTTAAAAACTTACTTAATTAATTACACGAGTTCGGACACGACTATTGGTTGTTATATCGGTTCGGGAGACATAGGACCCTGACGATTTTATCGGATTTCGAAAGAAACGTAGATGAACAAAACCATGATGACGCAAAAAGTAAAGGTGAAGTGATGTTTCTTTTTAGAATATTTGACATTTAGACTAGATTACGTAAAGAAGGAATTATAAGGGGGTAACAAAAGGTAACACGAATTATATATCGATTATACATAAAGTAATGTTAAGGTAAAATTGTTTATACCCGAAGGGACCACCGAGTCTCCAATTTCGCAGACGGAGGTTGCGCCCTCTGGACCCAAGCTAGGGACCAAACCCTTCTAGGGGACCTCTTCCTTTACCGTTAGGTGAGGTCATAAGAACGGATCTCTTAGGGTACCTGCCTCTTTGGATCATCCTATGGCAGGTGCCCCAGTGTTTCTCAGCCTATGCTGACTCGCTGAAGTGGAAGTGGAAGTGGAATTGTTTATATGGATACTATAAATTCCAAGATATCCTGTCTGACCAGGAGTCAAGTTCTGTATCGAGAGACACGAACAAAGGTACAGTCATCCGATCTCAGTGTGTTTTGAATAATATAAGGACTAGTTTGGATCGAATAAAGACGAAACTCTGGAAGTGTATCCAACAAGGGATACGGACTTGGTGTTGAAGTTGGAAATGGTAATTGTTAGGAAAATTGTAAATATTAGGAACTTCAGAATCGAATTTAAAATGAAGTAGGTACTTCGGAAGACCTTCGGGGGTCTCTTTTATTTTACACGGTAAAGTAATATACCTGTAACTATACAATTTTTATGTCATTAATTAATAAAAGGATAATTCTCCTATTCGAGGAACTTCTGTCCAGTACCGAGTAATGTGGGTCATCCGTGTATGATCCACTAGTCATGTATCAAAACTACAATTATTCAATAATTTGTTTTTATTTATAGATACGATAACCTACTCTGAAATTTTACAATTAACTAATTTATTAGTAAATAAACTATTTATAAATTCTTGTTTACAAATACTTATTTATAAATATTATAATTGGTATTTTATCATCAATCTGTATTATATTATGGTATTATTTATTTATAAATAATTATGATACGTAGTCCGTGACAAGATACGTTGTTCCTTTCTTTCATTATCCACTTTTCGAATTGATAACCTCTCGAATATAAACATATCCCTATTATTGGTTACTTTACATGTCATACAATCTTCTATTCACGATTTATTTTCTTATTTTCCTTCTCTTCCGTTGTTCATAATCTGACGTAAACGGTACTCAACTTTTTTCCGTGTCACTAAAGATTGTCCTTATTCTTGTCTGTATTGACCCTCCTCAATATACGTATATCAAACCAGGAACTCCTTTTATCAACAAAGAAAGGAAGTGACTCCTGTAACCCCCGAAACGACTCAGAGTAATCTTTGATACACCGTATTAGAAAGGTTATAATTACTTCGAAATATCAAAGGGAGACTGAAATTGGAACTCCTGAAATGGTACTTGTGACTTTGTGGTGACTTCCCACAGACTTCGGAAACACGTTGTTTATCGGGTCCGTCCTCATTGTCAATAAACTCTATTGAAACGATTTGAAGGTATTGTAGGAAAAGACCAAAAATATACTAAGATGTTCAAACTATCCCTGCGTACTTTTTGTTATCTGAAGAGAGTAAAAGGTGTCTGCTACACTAATCAGTTCGACATGGACTTTCTTTTATGCTACAGACCTCTTTTTCCTTAATCTGATTCTTAACCTCTTAGGTAGGCCGTAAAGACGAGTTGAAGAACGTACAGAGTTCGAGAGGCTCAGTACTAAAGAGGAAGACAAATTAACGTCATTCCTAAACACGGACGGACGTGCGTCGATAACACTCATAGATGTTTCCAATACACAAAATTCGAGTAATTGGTTAAAACTTCATTATTTATTTACATTTCATTGTGTAGTAAGAATAATTTAGGAAATTTCCGTGTATTGACTTGATATAAATACCGTCCATTCATTATCTTTTAAAGATCAAGAATTTAGTATGGATATACAGATTTAAAAAAAGGAGACTTCTAAATCGAATAAATACAACAATCCTAATTATTGAACTTAAGATACATATCCATGGGTTAGGAAAACTAGAACATAATCGTAAGTAAAAATGTCACGTTTATACGTGGATTATCAAAGTAATATGACTGTATAAACTGTTATTTTTGTTAGAGAACAAAGAGATGGAAGTGTGTCAAAGTGTAAGTATAAGATTTTTCTTATCTTAATTAATTAATTGTAAAACATAATTTAAATTAAATGTTTATGGAACTTATAAAGGGGTCTTTTGTCACTTTCTTATGTAGTCAAACAATAGAAACTCACACAAAGTCAAAATATTCTAAGTTCAATAAGGAACCTCCAAAGGTTACTAATCCATTATGTATAAAAAATTTTATAGTA
This sequence comes from Capra ibex, assembly GCA_006410555.1. Lineage (NCBI taxonomy): Eukaryota > Metazoa > Chordata > Mammalia > Artiodactyla > Bovidae > Capra > Capra ibex. The sequence goes on along the minus strand of SJYO01018169.1, from coordinate 42,494,916 downwards.
ATATTAGGGATCTTCAACGTGAAATCTCCTATCTCGATAAGAAACTTCTAAATGACCTTATGGTTATCAAATAATAGAACTTAGACTTTAAGTCAAAGGTTGGGTCACGTATATAAATTAGTTACAGAGTAACGGTAACATAAAAAGTTCTTAGACACTTTAAAGTATGGATAAATGAACTAGGACTTTAGTAATCGAACTGAGATTTTGGTACCTTTGATGACTCAAAGATATTAGGGAAGAAAAACTAGACAATTATATCTTGAGACAATTCGTATCTAACACTTTCGTATGACCAATGATATGTATACTAAATAGTAGAAAACGAAAGAATAAATTTATATTCTTAATTCGCTGTGTTAAACAAAATTTTCTTAGTAGAACATTTTTCACATATACATATTAAATATACAATAATATTAAAAGAAGTGAATACTCTTTATACGGTAACAAACGTGAAACACGGTCCCTAAAAGAAAAGGAAACAAGTATCCTCCAAGTGTAACTGGATTTGAATAGGATTAGTATTCTCATAGTTAGGATTGAGGAGGGTAAGAGTGGTCTCTCCTTTCTCTTCATTTATGAAAAGGTCTTTTCCAACAAAGTCAAGAAAGTCCACTAAAGATCATGTCTCAAAAGAATGTCTTTATTTATGTTATAAACGTCTATTTGAATTTTACTTATATACATATACTAACAAATTTCTTAAGTACAATTCACTTATTAAACTTTAAGTTGTATTTGAAATAAAATGACGAATTAACTACTTATTAATGCTTTCATGGATAGATATCTTCAGGAGTAGTTCTGACTTTTATTCTTTTACAAAGAGTTTCGTTGACTCCAACTCTACTCATGAAAGACTGACTGGTGTCCTTTTACTTCACCAAGTCAAGTCGAGTCAACGAGTCAGCACAAGCTGAGAAACGTTGGGGTACTTAGCGTCGTGCGGTCCGGAGGGACAAGTAGTGGTAGAGGGCCTCAAGTGAGTCTGAGTGTAGGTAGCTCAGGTACTACGGTAGGTCGGTAGAGTAGGAGACAACAGGGGAAGAGGAGGACGGGGGTTAGGGAGGGTCGGAGTCTCAGAAAAGGTTACTCAGTTGAGAAGCGTACTCCACCGGTTTCATGACCTCGAAGTCGAAATCGTAGTAAGAAAGGTTTCTTTAGGGTCCCGACTAGAGGAAGTCTTACCTGACCAACCTAGAGGAACGTCAGGTTCCCTGGGAGTTCTCAGAAGAGGTTGTGGTGTCAAGTTTCCGTAGTTAAGAAGCCGCGAGTCGGAAGAAGTATCAGGTTGAGAGTGTAGGTATGTACTGGTGACCCTTTTGGTATCGGAACTGATCTCCCTGGAATCAGCCGTTTCATTACAGTGACGAAAACTTATACGATAGATCAAACCAGTAAATATACAGATTAATCGAGAAGGAAACACACTTGTACCACCCTTACATAATTTATGTACGGACGGGAAGGTGGGACACGAGTCAAGTGATATCAATGATTTTATCCACAGGGAGGGACACGAGACGAAGGGACCACCGAGTCTGTCATTTCGTAGACAGATGTTACACCATCTGGGCCCAAGCTCGGGACCCAACCCTTCTAGGGGACCTCTTCCTTTACCGTTGGGTGAGGTCATAAGAACGGACCTCTTAGAGTACCTGTCTCCTCGGACCATCCGGGGTCAGCTACCCCAGAGTTTCTCAACCTGTGCTGACTCACTGAAGTGAAACGAGTACAACAAGAGCAACCCACTTTAGGAAGGAGGGTAAAAAGTTTAATAATTCGACAATTGTACGAGCTTCCACTGTTATATATAGTTTCCAATTCGTGAACCCACCGTCAGTCTCTGACAAACTCGAACTTAGGGACGAGACGATAAATAGACCGTATACGACAATCTTTCAGTGGACTGGAGACCTTCCGAATCAAATGAGGTTACAATTTTCCGGTTTTAATTTTGATTGAAAAATCCATTTTAATATAGACTGAAGGACAAAACACTCTTAATTCGATGAGGTACTTACGTTATGAAGATTTTATAACAGTACCACGGTACAATGTCAAACGATATTTAAACTTTTAGACCGAGAACAGTGGAAAGGAGGGGAATCGAAAAGTAAATTCATGGTCAAGTCTATCATAGAAAAGATAAATAGTGAAACATTGTGAAACGTTGTCTCTTCCGTTACCGTGGGGTGAGGTCATGAGAACGGACCTTTTAGGGTACCTACCTCCTCGGACCACCCGACGTCAGGTACCTCAGCGATTCTCAACCTGTGCTGACTCGCTGAAGTGAAAGTGAAAAGTGAAAGTACGTGACCTCTTCCTTTACCGTTGGGTAAGGTCACAAGAACGGACCTCTTAGGGTCCCTACCTCCTCGGACCACCCGACGGCAGATACCCAGTGTGTCTCAGCCTGTGCTGACTTCGCTGAATCGTCGTCGTCGTCGTCGTTGTGAAACGTTTTGTAATAATGAAAGAGTAGACAAAAAGGTAACGTGAATACCACACGTGAATACTGTAAATTATCCTACCCAGTTTCAGAATGTACAAATAAAGGTGATTAGACACTCGAGTAACTCCCTTAATTCATTAAGTAAAGGTAAAAGTGACTCAAATCATGTCGTAAAAGAATGTCATCGTTTATGTTATAAACATCTATTTGAATTTTACTTATATATATATACTAATAAATTTCTTAAGTACAATTCACTTATTAAATCAATTGAAGTTATATTTCAAAGAAACGAGTTAATTACTTATTAATTGACATTACATATGATTTGTGACGTAATTCATAGACTTTGATGTTTCTTTGAATTAAAATTGACGATAGACAAGAGTTTTGTATAAAGTTTAAACATAGAAATAAGTAAATTAAGAAATGTTGAATCCATTAAATGTACGTAAAGGAGTAAGTCAAGTTAAGTCAAGTCAGTGAGTCAACACAGACTGAGAAACGCTGGGGTACCTGACGTCATACGGTCCGAAGGGACAAATAGTGGTCGAGGGCCTCGAATGAGTTTGAGTACAGGTAACTCATTCACTACGGTAGGTTGGTAGAGTAGGAGACAGTAGGCGAAGAAGAGGGTGGAAGTTAGTAAGGGTCGGACAGTAGACGAAGAAGAGGGTGGAAGTTAGTAAGGGTCGTAGCCTCAGAAAAGGTCACTCAGTAAAGAAGCGTAGTCCACCGGTTTGATAACCTCAAAGTCGAAGTCGTAGTCAGAAAGGGTACTTATAAGTCCTGATTAAAAGTAATCCTACCTGACCAGTCTAGAGGAACGTTCTCAGAAGAGGTTGTGGTGTCAAGTTTTCGTAGTTAAGAAGCCGTAAGTCGGAAGAAATATCAGGTAGAGAATGTAGGTATGTACTGATGGCCTTTTTGGTATCGAAACTGATCTTAATGGAAAGGAGTAATCTCAGAGTATTTGTGACACACAAACAGTCTTGTCTATAACAACCAGGATTAAATATTTTATTTTACTACTAAATCTCTCCAATTTACCGTGTAAATCAAAAAATTTTACCCATTCTATTCACATTCGGTTCTCGGATATGTAAAACAAAGAAGTAATTTCCGAAAAGATGGTTAGCGGGTGAGAGGATAAACTTGAAATAATACTTGATTTAAGTTTGTTAAATCTATGGGGAAAAATATTAAAGTTGGATCTTCTAAAGTACGAAAAGTACTACTCATGACGGAATTTACAACTGAGAAGATTTATTTCAACCTTTTTTGGGTTTCTTGACCCCATAACTTGAAGTTCAAGTTTCAACACTCAAACTGTCACTGAGAAGAACACTGAATAAAATAATAAAAATTCCACGGGAGTTTATAAAAGTACATTTAAAGTAATTAAAGAGTCCCTTCACTCTTGTTAAAAGTCGAAGTAGTAACTAGACACGAAAATAGTTTATTGAAACCGAAAGGAACTCCAAGGACAAAATTTTGAAAATATAACGGACGTTTATAAAGGTACATTTCTGTGTACTTAGAAGTACCTCTGTTCGTTTTTATAATCTGCACAGTAACTAGGTACGAAGAAAGTCTATTGAAAATTTGGTTAGATCCAAAAAGTAACGTAAGTTTGAAGTTTCAGGTACATATATATAATGGAACATAATTTCCTTTGTAATTTTGGTCATAAAAAACTTTAAGTAGGTTTGAAAAAACGGAAAAATAGGTATATTATATCAAAGAAGTAGAGACTCGTATAGACATTGACATTTTACATTAAAAAGAGTTGTTTCTTTAACTTTTAACTTAAAAGAAAGGAGTTTGTTGGTTCATATGAATATTAAAACTACTTTGTGTTACTCTTGATTGGAAACAAAGGACATAAGGATACCTAAAAAAAAAAAAAAAAAAAGATATCTCGTAATTTTTGTACGACTACCTTTTATTCCCGATATTTATTTATTCGATATAACCCCCCTTTTCGTATCGGTACGATTGTACCTAAAATTTTCTATGAAAGAGAAGGAATCATATTATTATCCGTTCCGTAAACACTTTAGTTGACTGTTTAAATAGAGATATGGCCTTTATAATATTTCATAGATATAATACAATAACTACTCAAACGTTTTAGATCTTTTGGTTGTTCCGGTTTTATGTTTGTTTTTGTTTTTGCTTTTACTAATTTGGATTTCATTCCCGACTTAATGTCAGTTATGTTTATGATCGTAATTCGAATTACTGTCGTCTTAAACAAAGACCGTACCGATACATTCAAAGATAACCTATCTAAAAGAATAACCATCGTTATTTAAGTCCCTTTTGTTGACTTTTGTTATTTTAGGTTTAGGGACTTTTATAATCTTTCGTCGGGTTTCGTCCATGAATATGTTTCCTTTATGGAACCTCATTTAAAAGTATCAACGATCGACACCAGTAGTAGTACCCTGACCCCTCTAGAGACTATTGAACGATAGAAACACTGGATTTCTTGGTATGAGGTTAACACACAAATTATAGGTTTCAATAAGCTATCACACCCCCCGGGTCTTCATTCTTAGTATCTTCCCTTTAGGGTATAAGACTCTTATTCGAGATTGGTTTAGAGAATGACTGGTGGTTTAATATCTCTAATCTAAGGTTCATTATGTCGATCCTTAATTTATTAATTTGAGTCTCAACTGAACGACGAGATTTATCTCTCTGATGTCAGATTCTGTTAGTTTAATTAACGGAGTATCTTATTTTATGTACTAAATTATTTTTAGGTCATAAGAGACCTCCTTATATTGTGTCAGATCTAACGGATATATATTGAAGGTGGACGGGGTTTACATTGATCTTTGATCTTTTAGACTTGCTAAGAGTTCGGGGGTTTTACTTTAAATACTTATGATTAGGACTCTATTGGAACACTAACCGTAGTCGTATATTCTTACAATCTGATAACATTAGTATGAGTTATATTTTTGTTTCAAACGATCATTAGTTATAAATCTGTTGTAGTTGTCTCTGTATCATTGATATTTTTATTTTTCTTGACTACCTCCCTTTAGTCTCCCCTTACAAATATGTTTGTTAAAACCCCTCTTGTCTCGAACTTTGTGGATTGATTTCGATTTGACAAGTGTACGTAGAGTACGAGTCAATATCTCACTCGATTTTTTCTTTTAGATCAATACCTTTGTCACTAGATTTTGATTTCACAGGTTGACATATGTTTGTAATGTATCTTTTTATATTGATATTAACAGAAGGGACTTGTAAACTTGGTATCCACTTTCTAATAAACCCATACTATAAGTTTTAATCCACACTATAAGTTTTAATATCATGGACACACCAATTTTTAAAGTTATTATTAACAGTTATTTTTTATTATAAAACTTTCTTTGGACAAAACAAAGACCAAGACTCTTCGTCCAGTGTTGTCACCTGGTCACCTGGATTTTATAAGTCATTTGGTCCAGTATAAGTCCATAGGACAGTCTATCAGGCAGTAAACCCGGAACAAAGTGATTATCTCGTGATCATCTCATCTAAACCATATCAAGATTTCCCAGGATCTTAAAAGTTCTACCACTATTCGTAGTACGAAGGGAATACCGAGGCGTCATTTCTGAAACGGATGGTTACGTCTTCTGTACCCAAGTCTGGGACCCGACCCTTCTAGTGAACCTCTTCCTTCACCATTGGGTGAGGTCATAAGAATGGTCCCTTTAGGGTTCCCGTCTCCTCGGACCTTCAAGGTACCCTAGTGTTTCTCACCCTGTACTGAATCGTTGATTTGCTGTTGTTTATTCGTAACCAAAGTCGTATCAGTAGTTGAAGTCGGATAAGAAACTTCGAAACTTCGGTTGTACTTGAAGATAGATCGATCTGGAGGATCTATCGTAGAAACTTATCTTCCGACAAAGCACACGTAACTTTTAGCCAATACATCACATCGGTGGAAGTAAATAACAGAATCGATCTAGAAGACCTATTGAACGACGGCAAAGATATAACCGTGACCGACGAATGGAACGTGAAAGTACAACACTTCTACTAAAGAAAGGAATTTGCAGTACGTTTTTGGAGTCGTTCAAAGTCTGAAAAGCAGATACCAAAGGAGTGGAAAGAATCAGAAGTATCTTGATTTCTCTCAATCTGGGAACGAGACCTAATCAGAAACCGAATTCCATTACATTGACAAAACTAGAGAAGTCTGGTGACTTTGAAAAAGGTGTAGTCGTTGTTCGTACAAAGTAAAAGAATAATAAGTACACAATTGACCTCGTCGTGAAAATTAAAGGAACTTCTTGAAGAGGAAACGTTAAAATGTAACAGATTAATTACGTTTTCCGGATTGCAAATCTGATGTCCGAAACCCTCACGGAAGGAATGACTGATCGGTAAAGATCGAAAACTGAACGTTGAGAAGGTTTATTAACTTGTGAATCTCGGATAACGTCACCATAATTAGTCGTGTTAAAATTACAAGAACACAGAGTCCCTTATCCCTCTGGACTCCTCTTCCTCTCCTCTCTCTATCCCTTTGTCGGTCAACTACTTCGTCAGTGTCGTATTTGTTTTTCATAACTAATACGAACGGTACAACATAAGTACCAAACACAGTGAAGGGGATGGTTTTTTTTTTTTTTTTTCGATGATATAATTGTAGTTTCTCATGTATAAGACTTACCCTCTTTTATTATCGTTTACTTCGTTGACTGTTTGTTGATTAGAGTTTTTATATGTTTGTTGAAGACGTCGAGTTAAGGTCTTTTTATTTACTGGGTTAGTTTTTTACCCGGTTTCTTGATTTATCTGTAAAGAGGTTTCTTCTGTATGCCTACCGATTGTTTGTGTACTTTTCTACGAGTTGTAGTGAGTAATAATCTCTTTACGTTTAGTTTTGGTGTTACTCCATGGTGAAGTGTGGTCAGTCTTACCGACGCTAGGTTTTTAGACGTTCGTTATTTACGACCTCTCCCACACCTCTTTTCCCTTGGGAGGATGTGACAACCACCCTTACGTTTGATCATGTCGGTGATACCTCTTGTCACACCTCTAAGGAATTTTTTAACGTTTATCTTGATGGAATACTGGGTCGTTAGGGTGACGACCCGTATGTGTGGCTCCTTTGGTCTTAACTTTCTCTGTGTACATGGGGTTACAAGTAGCGTCGTGACAAATATTATCGGTCCTGTACCTTTGTTGGATCTACAGGTAGTCGTCTACTTACCTATTCTTTCGACACCATGTATATGTGTTACCTCATAATGAGTCGGCAATTTTTCTTAAGTAAACTTAGTCAAGACTACTCTACCTACTTTGACCTCGGCTAATATGTCTCACTTCATTCGGTCTTTCTTTTTGTGGTTATGTCATATGATTGTGTATATATACCTTAAATCCTTCTACCGTTACTGCTGGGACATACGTTCTGTCCCTTTCTCTGTGTCTACACATATTACCTGAAAACCTGAGTCTCCCTCTCCCTCTCCCACCCTACTAAACCCTCTTACTGTAAGATTGTACATATGATAGTACATTCTTAACTTAGCGGTCAGATACAGACTACGTCCTATGTCGTACGAACCTCGACCACGTACCCCTACTGGGTCTGTCTACAATACCCCTCCCTCCACCCTCCCCCCAAGTACAAACCCTTGCGTACATTCTTAATTTCTAAAATTTTAAATTTTTTATTTTTTTATTTAATTTTTTCTTTTTCTTTTATCTTTTTTTTTTTTTTCTTTAAAAACTTTATAAAGTCCTTAATGGTTTTACATTGTCTCTCTGTGTAAAACGACAAACCTTTTACCCGAATGAGTTTGGTCAGAATGGTGTTTGGAAGTTAAACATTCTTTGACTTTATAGACGTTTGGAGTCATTTCGTTTCTCGACATTTTCTTACGTACGGACATGATACGTATACATTCGAGGAACAGGAGTCAAAACCATTACAAAAAACTTAAACTGTGATTTTCCTTGTTACGGGTGGGGAGGGGCGGACGGACGGGACGTTTTTTTTTTTTTTTTCCTCACTCTGATGTAGTTTGATTTTTCAAAGACGAACCGTTTCCTTTAGTAGTTGTTTACTATTCCATTAAGTACTTTACTCTCTTTTCTAAACGTTTAATGTATGAACTATATATTTTTTGAGTATCTTGAGTTATCGTCTTTTCTTTCTTTTTTTCTTTTGTCAAGTTAATTTTTACCCGTCTCCTAGATTTTTCTGTAGTAATATCTACCGGTTTCCATGGACTCTTCTACGAGATACATGCTTAGTAGTTGGACTTTGGTGTCACTCTATAGTGGAGTGTGGACAATTTTACTATGGACAAGTTTCCTATTGTTACTCAATAAGACGTGAAGGTAAAAATACCGTCGTAATAAATGTTATCGGTTCTAAACGTTTGTTGGATTCTGAGATGACCCCTCTTTCGTTACCGTCGGGTGAGGTCAAGAGAACGGACCTTTTGGGGCACTTGTCTCCTCGGACCATCCGATGTCAGGTACCCCAGCGATTCTCAACCTGTCCTGACTCTCTGAAGTGAAAGTGAAAAGTCAAAGTACGTAACCTCTTCCTTTACCGTTGGGTGAGGTCATAAGAACGGACCTCTTAGGGTCCCTGCCCCCTCGGACTGCCCGACGACAGAAACCCCAGCGACTCTCAGTCTGTGTTAACTCGCTGTAGTGAAAGTGAAAAGTGAAAAGTGAACGTACGTAACCTCTTCCTTTACCGTTGGGTGAGAACACAAGAACGGACCTCTTAGGGTCCCTACCTCCTCATAGCACCCGACGACAGAAACCCCAACGTGTCTCAGTCTATGCTGACTGCACTAAATCGTCGTCATCGTCGTCGTCGTATGTATTTATTTACCATACATATTACGGTATCTTATGATAAGTCGGTGTTTTACCTTTACAGTTACAGACACTGTTGTACCAACCTGGGATTCCTATAATATGATTCACTTTATTCTGTCTCTTTCTGTTTATTATGGTGTACCATAGTGAAGATACATTTTGACTTCGTCAATTTAAGTATGTTTGTCTTATGTTTTCACTAACGGTCCTGGACTCCCAACAGCCCTTATTCCAACCATTCTCACATTTCCAAAAATCGATATTCTATTTATTCCAGATTCCTTGATTACATATTATACCACTGATATCAACTGTTGTGACATCACATATTCATTTAAACGTCTGTCTCATCTTAAATTTACAAGAGTAATTTTTTTTTTTGTTTTGTCCATTTATACACTCCATGACCTACAGAATTTATTGAAATATCTACTTCCTCAAGAAAGTGTTACATACACACAAAGTTTAGTAGTACTACATGTGAAATTTATAGATTTTAAAAATAAAAAAGTTAATACGAAGTCATTTCGACTCTTTTATAATACTTCCTTATAGTTTGTTTGTCTATCAGAACTCTTAAAGTAATACGAAAACCAAAGGGGATCAATAAAAAGAGAGTAAGAGTAACTCGTAAATAGCACCGATTCTTCCTTTTGTGGGTTTGTATATTAAAGATAAAATCTATAATTTTATCGAAAGAAAGTATTACAATTCGGTAGTTACCCAAAATAAGATGAAATACATATACAATTTTACATGAAATATAAAACGATACAGTTACTATTTCGTTGTAAAATTTTCGTAAGTCAATCAATTAAACTTTCCTTTCTATATTTTATTACACCGAATCCAAAATTCATCCTTTTAACTTACGACTCTTCATTCGAAAGTAATGATCTATTCGTGGTATTACGGACGATGGAACTCGACCTTTTTATAACTGTATGTTTCAAAATTAATAGTTTTGAATTTCTACAAACACGACCCTTTATCCACAAAGAAACGACGTTATGTTATTTACTCTAAAACTCGACACTGATTATTTGTAAATTATTATTGATATAATCTGAAATAAAAGGAAACTCACAAGAGAACTACACATGTTATATTTTGTCCACGGTCTAACAAGATGTCTATGGTCTCAAATTATTAAGAATGACTCGAACTATAATAAGTAGATCTTAGTCCGGTGAACGTAACAATAACGAAACCTTTTGAATTAATCCTCAATCCCTTAAACTTCGTTTTCATTATATTATATCAAGTGAGTACTACTCTTTAATAAAACTACATAATACAACTTTATACTCATAATATGTAAGTTACAAAAGACCAAATTTTTATTAAATAATCTTGTCTCTTTCCGTTTACACTGGTTTGTTTTGTTGAGCTTTCTGAAGACGGAAACCGTCACAGTGATTGAACTGATCAGTTAGAAGACAGAGAAGATAATTTTATCAATACCGTTGATATTGAAGGTAATAGTTCTTTTGGAATTTTGGTGTCTTTGACCCCGAGGACGACGTTAAAGGAGACGAAAAGGAAATCAGAACTTATTTTACAAGAAAGAATTTCCTCCGTTCTTATATGTTACCTCATTTCTGTTAGAGAAATTGTTCACCACGACCCTTTTGACCAGTTGGTGAACATTTTCTTACTTTGATCTAGTGAAAGATAGTGGCATGTGTTTTTATTTGAGTTTTACCTAATTTCTAGATTTACATTCTAGTCTTTGATATTTTGAGGATCTCCTCTTGTATCCGTTTTGTGAGAGTCTGTATTTAGTCTCGTCCTAGGAGATACTAGGTAGAGGGTCTTAAGACCTTTATTTTCGTTTTTATTTGTTTACCCTAGATTAATTTTAATTTTCGAAGACGTGTTGTTTCCTTTTATATTCGTTCCACTTTTCTGTCGGAAGACTTACCCTCTTTTATTATCGTTTACTTCGTTGACTGTTTGTTGATTAGAGTTTTTATATGTTCGTTGAAGACGTCGAGTTAAGGTCTTTTTATTTGCTGGGTTAGTTTTTTACCCGGTTTCTTGATTTATCTGTAAAGAGGTTTCTTCTGTATGCCTACCGATTGTTTGTGTACTTTTCTACGAGTTGTAGTGAGTAATAATCTCTTTACGTTTAGTTTTGGTGTTACTCCATGGTGAAGTGTGGTCAGTCTTACCGACGCTAGGTTTTTAGACGTTCGTTATTTACGACCTCTCCCACACCTCTTTTCCCTTGGGAGGATGTGACAACCACCCTTACGTTTGATCATGTCGGTGATACCTCTTGTCACACCTCTAAGGAATTTTTTAACGTTTATCTTGATGGAATACTGGGTCGTTAGGGTGACGACCCGTATGTGTGGCTCCTTTGGTCTTAACTTTCTCTGTGTACATGGGGTTACAAGTAGCGTCGTGACAAATATTATCGGTCCTGTACCTTTGTTGGATCTACAGGTAGTCGTCTACTTACCTATTCTTTCGACACCATGTATATGTGTTACCTCATAATGAGTCGGCAATTTTTCTTAAGTAAACTTAGTCAAGACTACTCTACCCACTTTGACCTCGGTTAATATGTCTCACTTCATTCGGTCTTTCTTTTTGTGGTTATGTCATATGATTGTGTATATATACCTTAAATCCTTCTACCGTTACTGCTGGGACATACGTTCTGTCGTTTTTTCTGTGTCTACACATATGGTCTGAAAACCTGAGTCTCCCTCTCCCTCTCCCACCCTACTAAACCCTCTTACCCTTAAGATTGTACATATGACAGTACATTCTTAACTTAGCGGTCAGGTACAGACTGCATCCCACGTCGAACGAACCCCGACCACGTACCCCTACTGGGTCTCTCTACAACACCCCTCCCTCCACCCTCCCCCCAAGTATAAACCCTTGCGTACATTCTTAATTTCTAAAATTTTAATTTTTTTTTATTTTTTAAATTTTTTTTTATTTTTTATTTTTTTATTAAGAGAATATTTATACTCTATATAGATATAAAATCAGGAGTTTTAAAGGACAGATTCGTGTCCATACAAACCTCAACATTGACCTCTTTAAAGAAAGTGACTTTAGTGTATAGATGGGTAAACATCAGGTCAGAGGAATAATGAGGGTTTGATTTGGAGACTGTCACACTTCGTTCGAACGATTACTTTATCCGTGAAGCGTTTCTTCGGACGGACTAGAGAATGGGACACTAAACTCACGAGACAATGTTTGAACGATAAAGAGATGGAAACTCCACGTACACCTTCCCTATTGGTAGGTACTAGAGACGTTTCGTAAAGAGAGTCGGTAAAGGCCCGAAGAGAATCTATACTTACTTATTGCAGTAGAAGCCTATGCGGTACAGGTAATCCTATGCTCAGTCACATAAATTTGAAAAAAACCAAACAAGTAAACAAACCCAAAAATTTAAGTATTGACATCGTTATTTGTAAAGGAGAAGACTTCCAGTCAAGACAAGTCAAGTCAAGTCAGTGAGTCAGCACAGGCTGAGACTCTGGGGTATTTAGCGTCGTGCGGTCCGGAGGGACAGGTACTGGTAGGGGGCCTCGAGTGAGTCTGAGTACAGGTAACTCAGCCACTACGGTGGGTCGGTAGAGTAGGAGGCAGCAGGGGAAGAGAAGGACGGGGGTTAGGGAGGGTCGTAGTCTGAGAAAAGGTTACTCAGTTGAGAAGCGTACTCCACCGGTTTCATGACCTCAAAGTCGAAATCGTAGTAAGGAATCACCATCTATTAAATTAGGTAAGATCATTTTCACTGGTAATAAAAGAAAGGAATCAGGAAGAAATGAACAGTCTCGTCATATAAGACGGGATAATTCAGGAGATAAGGAACCGATCAAGATGATTAGGAAAATTTGTTAAACTGGGAACTTGAGGTAAAAAGTCAATACTCACGAACGTTAACGACAACGTTCTTCCTCCTTAAGTTCACACACAGAGATTGGAAAGACCAAAAAAAAAAAAATGTTTGAAAAATTATAGGTGTCTCCATAATTTATCTTCTAGATACATTTTACAATTTTAAGATTTCCGTAGGTGTTCTTATCTAGTGACCGTACTAGGATGAGTGGAGGATCTTTACTTTCCTTTAGAGTTCAGTACGGAAGATCCGGGAGACTCTTCGAGGAGACTTTTGTTATAAAGTTACTTAGTAATTATAAAACTGTAAGTATTTAACGTCTCTCTTATATTAGATAGATACGAGATTAATGTTAGATAAGATGGATATATTCATTATTATGTGTTAATGTAATCTAGTATTTTTTACGGATCCATAATTACTCGTAAACAAACATGATCTTCACGTTTTACGAAAAAAAAAATTTTAATTAAACATAGTGAAGAGATTTAGTAGTGGAGATTGTTCTAAAATAAAGTACTCTTCATCTGTTAATTTAAAGTCCGACGTAAATTTTTTTCTTATTCGTAGAGTAGGCTTAGGGTTATGAGAGAGAGAAGGGTGGGACAATCTATGAATGGGACTCGAACAAAATAATTTGTTAGAAATACATAATAAAAATTTGAATCACAAATAGAAAGGATACAACGAATGTTTATATGTTTAATAAACAACATATATATATATATCTCTCTCTCTAATATTCATATAACCATATTAATTATTACACTACACAACTCGGTGGAAAAATTTTGTTATGGTACACTATAGAAATGAATGATAAAGTAAAAGTCGTCCAATCTCTAAGTACATTACCAAATATAGGTAGTAATCATAAAGTCTTTATAAATGTACAGTTTTCTAGGGATTTAAGAAGTTTTTAATGTTTATATAATTAAAAATCCTCTTAAGTATTTTATGTAGTAATAATTATATTAGTAAACAGTTACAAAGTCCTTAACATGGAAAACTCCCTCTAAAACAACAACAAAGTCAAGTCTCTCCCGTTCATTACAGACTGAGACGTTGGGGTACTTAAAATCGGGTGGTTCCAGAAGAGAGGTATCGTAAAGAGTCTGTTCTTATGACCTTATTCACTGGTAAAGGAGGAGGGCCCCTAGAAGGTCTCAGTTCCTGACTTGGTCACAAAGGACGTAACTTCCACCTGAAAAAAAAAAAAAAAAAAAAATGACGACTCAGTGGTCTCTTCGGGAAAACTACCTCTATTACAAGGTTATTAGAAAATACTGTGTTATACAAAACTAAAAAAGATAAAATTAACATCAACATTTTATAAGGTTCACATAGTCAAATATAAGTAAATCGTTGGACTTTCTTAATATAAAATTTTTAGATCATGGGATCCAAAGTTGTCATACACTTGATTCATGAAGGTCTACATGTTCGACCTACAATTTGCCGTCTCCTTAGTCTCTAGTTTAACGGTTGTAGACAACCTAACATCTTTTTTATTCGTTTAAGGAATTTTGTAGATGAAGACGAAGTAAGTTAATTAAGTAACTGATGTGATTTCTGAAACTGACACACCTAGTGTTGTTTGACACCTTTTATGAATTTCTCTATCTTAATGGTCTGGTGGAGTGGACGGAGGACACTTTGGACGTAAGTCCAGTTCTTCGTTGTCAATCTTTACTTGTATCTTTTTACCTACCTAAGTTTTAACCTCTTCCTCGTACAGTTCCGACACATAACAGTGGGACGAATAAATTGAATATACGTCTCATATAATACTTTTTACGACCTGACCTACTTCGTGTTCGACCTTAGTTCTAACGACCCACTTTATAGTTATTAAAGTCTATACGTCTAATGTTGTGGGAATACCTTCTTTCTCTTCTCCTTGATTTCTCGAAAAACTACTTCCACTTTATCTCGCTTTTTCAACAGAAGTTTGAGTTGTAAGGTTTGTGATTCTAGTACCGTAGGTTAGGGTAGTGAAGGACCGTTTATCTACCCCCTTTTTTACCTTAGTAATCCTCTGAATAAAAGAAACCGATGGTTAAGTGACACCTGTCACTGCCGTCGGTACTTTAATTTTCTAGGAACGAGGAACCTTCTTTTCAATACTGGTTGGATCTGTCGTATAATTTTTCGTCTCTGTAGTGAAACGACTGTTTCCAGAGATAACAGTTTCGATACCAAAAGGGTCATAAGGACACATCTACACTTTCAACAAGTTATCTCCTCCGACTCGTGACTTTTTAACTACGAAATCTTGACGTTATGACCTCTTCTGAGAACTCTCAGGGGACCTGTCGTTCCTCTAGTTTGGTCAGTTAGTATTTCCTTTAGTTGGTTCTTATAAGTAACCTTCCTGACTACGACTTCAACTTCGAGGTTATGAAACCGGTGAACTACGTTTCACGACTGAGTTACTTTTCCTGAGACTACGACCCTTCCTAACTTCCGTCCTTCTCTTCCTCCGTTTTCTCCTACTCTACCAACCTACTGTAGTGACTCAGTTACCTGTACTCAAACTCGTTGGAGACCCTCTACCAAAACCTGTCCCTTCGGACCGTAGGACGTCAGGTACCCCAGTGTTACTCAGCCTGTGTTGACTCGTTGACTTGTTGTTAGTTAAAGTTATTTGGTTCGTTTTTAATGTCTTATCAATATAAATTATGATATACTATGGGTGGACGTTACGTCCTGGACCCAAACTAGGGACCCAACCCTACTAACGGACCTCTTCCTTTGCCGATGGGTGAGTTATAAGAACGGATCTTTTAAGGTACCTGTTTCTCGGACCTTCTGATATCAGGTTCCCCAGTGTTTCTCAACCTGTACTGACTCGTTGAAAGTGAAGTGAAGTTATAATTATTATGACACATTATGATTATTATTATGATACATTATTTTTATCATTATTATGACATGACACGAATCAGTGAGTCAGTATCTGGGGAATCTGATATCGGACGGTCCGAGGAGACGGGTACCCCTAAGAGGTCGGTTCTCATGACCTTATCCAACGGTAAAGGAGGAGGTCCCCTAGAAGGGTTCGGTCCCTAACTTGGGTCCAGAGAACCTAATGTCCGTCTAAGAAATGGTAGACTCGGTCGTCCCTTCGGGAATTATTATGATATATGATGATGATGATATCGACTCGTGGCTTCTTAGCTACGAAAACTTCACACCACAACCTCTTCTGAGAACTCTCAGGGAACCTGACGTTCCTCTAGGTTGGTCAGGTAAGACTTCCTCTAGTTGGGACCCTAAAGAACCTTCCTTACTACGATTTCGACTTTGAGGTCATGAAACCGGTGGAGTACGCTTCTCAACTGAGTAACCTTTTCTGAAACTACGACCCTCCCTAGCCCCCGTCCTCTTCTTCCTCTGCTGTCTCCTACTCTACCGACCTACCGTAGTGACTGAGCTACCAGCACTCAGACTCACTTGAGGCCCTCAACCACTACCTGTCCCTCCGGACCGCACGACACTAAGTACCCCAGCGTTTCTCAACCTGTGCTGACTCGCTGACTTGACTTGACTATATTATCATTATCAATATAAATTATGATGATCAAGTAACAAAGAAGGACGTCATTGTAGTAACAAATACATTAAGTTCCATGTATATTTTTATTAAAGTTATTTTATCAGAAATCGAAAGTCTTGAAGTCTCGTGAGATGAAACAAGTTTTTGAATTAAGTGTACGTTCGTTGTGAAAAAAGTTTCATGTTTTATGAATATGTGTAACTGTGTCCAAGTAGGATGTCAATGCCCTCACCTGTAAAATTTGATATTGGGTGAGTTAGACTGTACATTTTCTAAAAAAACACTACGAGGGATTCGGTTGTCTAAGTGGTAGAACAGGGTTCAAGATATAAGATCTTCACGAAAGGATGTGGATCAGTGTTTACAAAAACGGGTCTGTGAACTTACATTGTCCTAAAGGACCACCGAGTCTACGATTTCTAGACGACGTTACATCCTCTGGTACCAAGTTCCAGTCCTTCTAGAGGACCTCTTCCCTTACCGATACGTCAGGTTATAAGAACGGACTTCTTAAGGTACCTGTCTCCTCTGACCACCCAACGTCAGACACCCCAACGTCTCAGTCTGTACTCACTCACTGATTGTGAATGTGAATAACGTATTTTGTCACTAATAAAACGTTAGGACACCTAATTAACCCCCCCCCCCTCTTTATTTGATTTCACCTACCCTCGAATACTTAATACAAAACAAGAGGTTTTACAAGTATTGGTCGGTTCATTTATAAACTTTATAGAATAACAAAATATAATTTGTAACGATACCTGAACTTACAAAAACGGAGGAGTTTTACGTAGATAACTTTAGAATTGGGGTTTATGCTACCGTCATCTACCTCCCTGTAAACTCTCTATTAATCCAGAACTCTCACCTCCATATAACTTGCTTTAATTACGGAAGTATTCTCCATCCTCTCCAAGGAAAGAAAGAAGGACTGTACACTTCTATATCGTTCCTTCTCTCAGGTGTGGTCTGTGACTTAGACAGACCCCGAAGGGTCGGAAGTCTTAAGACTCTTTATTTAAAAGTAACAAATTCGATGGTTCAGAAACCCTGAAACAATATCGAAGGGTTTGCCTGACTCTGTTTGTGAAAGAGATTATACTTGTAATATTTCTCAAATTATTAATACGTATAAATCGGTAACCACTTATCATCAAGTGGTTTTATCTTCTCCACCGTTCTTATGTGTCCTCTTGATATACTTTTTATAGATTTTGATATGTTTTTTCTAGAAGTACTGGGTCTATTGGTGTCACCACACTGGTGAGTGGATCTCGGTCTGTAGGACCTCCAGTCCTACAGAATCCCTGTATCCTTCGTAGTGATGCTTGTTTCGATCACCTCCACTACCTTAAGGTCAACTCGATTAAGTTTAGGATTTTCTACTACGACAATTTCACAAAATTAGTTATACGGCCGTTTCAACCTTTTGAGTCGTCACCGGTGTCCTGACCTTTTATAGTCAAAAGTAAGGTCACGGTTTTTTGCAAGTTTGATGACGTGTTAACGTGAGTAGAGTGTAGGATTGTTTCATTACGAGTTATAAGAGGTGTGGTCCGAAGTTGTCCTGTGCTTGGTGACACTCGAAGGTCTACAAGTTCGACCTAAATCTTTTCCGTCTCCTTGGTCTCTGGTTTAACGGTTGTAGACGACCTAGTAGTTTTTTCGTTCTCTCAAGGTCTTTTCGTAGATGAAGACGAAATAACTGATATGGTTTCTGAAACTTACACACCTAGTGTTTTTTGACACCTTTTAAGAATGTCTCTACCCTTATGGTCTGGTGGACTAGACAGAGGACTCTTTTGACATACGTCCAGTTCTTCGTTGTCAGTCTTGACCTGTACCTTGTTGTCTGACCAAGGTTTAACCCTTTCCTCATGTTGTTCCGACACATAACAGTGGGACGAACAATTTGTATACTCTCATGTAGTACTCTTTACGATCCGGCCTACTTCGTGTTCGACCTTAATTCAAACGGTTCTCTTTAGAGTTATTGGAGTCTATACGTCTACTATGGTGGGAATACCGTCTTTCACTTCTTCTTGATTTCTCGGAGAACTAATTTCACTTTCTCCTCTCACTTTCAACCGAATTCTGAGTTGTAAGTTTTTTGTTTCTAGTACCGTAGACAAGAGTAGTGAAGTACCCTTTATCTACCCCTTTGTTACCTTTGTCTTTGTCTCCGACTGATAAAACGTCCCCCCCGGAGGTTTTAGTGACGTCTACCACTAACGTCGGTACTTTAATTTTCTACGAATGAGGAACCTTCCTTTCAATACTGGTTGGATCTGTTGTATAATTTTTCGTCTCCGTAATGAAACGGTTGTTTCCAGGTAGATCAGTTCCAAGACAAAAAAAGGTCACCAGTACATACCTACACTCTTAACGTAGTCTTTCTTTGGGCTCACGACTTCTTAACTACGAAAACTTGACACCACAACCTCTTCTGAGAATTCTCAGGGAACCTGACGTTCCTCTAGTTTGATAAGTTAAGATTTCCTTTAGTCAGGACTTATAAGTAACTTTTCTGACTACGACTTCGACTTTTACGTCATGAATACCGGTGGACTATGCTATTGACTGAGTAACCTCTTCTGGGACTACGACCCTTTCTAACTTCCGTCCTCTTCTTCTTCTGCTGTCTCCTATTCTACCAACCTACCGTAGTGACTGAACTACCTGTACTCAAAGTCGTTCGAGACCCTCAACCACTACCTGTTCCTTCGGACCACAAGACGTCAGGTATCCCAACGTTTCTCTGTATTGACTCACTAACTTGACTTGACTTGTCGTTAATGTTTAATTTACGTAATCCCCAAATTAATCAAAAACTCGTTCACTAATAAAGAACAAAAGGAACCACGTTTTTAAAACAGGATCTGATACCGTCTTAATCGTCTTTCAAATAAACTGACATAAACAGTGGACGAAATATGATTACCGATGTATGTAGCCTTTATCTCTAAAAACGGAATTAGATATTATGTATATTGTATTCATTCTATTAGTTTGTATACGATATGACACGTTTGCTTGATCCTGTTAATTGAAGATAAATAGAGGAGTCAAACCACATTTTTATCGAATATAACTTTGTCTATAAAATAAAAACGGAAAGATAATATAAAAAGGACCTTTATCAAGTCTTTACTTACTGAAAGATAAATTAGTACTTAAAAAACTAACGTTCCGTTTTAATTAAAAGAGTTATTATAATCATGGATACAAAAACTCATTCGTAATTTAACGACAAATACTTAAAATACAGAGATAAGTCAGAATATAAATTATATATATTTATACATGTATTATGTTACATATAAATAAACTTAACAACAAATATAAAAGGGTATAATTTCTATTATTAACGTATTATCTTTATTATAAAAAATAAAGGAAAGAAACATTATGGGTTTCTCGATCACAATAATCACAAAGTCATTTTACTTTGATTATTCATCAGTACCCTGTAACTACTTTACGTAGTCAAACTTTCTATGCGTAAACTTAAAGTAGAAGAGTTAGTGTAACCTAATCACAAGAAAATATTAAGAATTTATAGTTCGTTCAACGTATAATAAAGAAAACGGTAATATTAATAAAAAGTCGGAGTTTAGTACGATTTTTATTAACTAACTCTCGGTAACATTAAATTTTCTTTGTTACTCAGTATACAAGTTGTCTGGTTCGAAAGTATTAATTTTCTGACAAAAAAAGAACAATCCGATTTGACGACTACGACGAATCTTAATTGGTGAATCTTAATTTTAGACTACGACTTAAAGTAATCGTTATATTAAAAGTAAATCATGTAAGTAAAGTAGTTATCTTAATAAAAGTTGGATAATAATAATAATAATATACCGAATCTCTTCTGACTTTGATCTGTATAACAGTCAGTTATAGTCCACATAAACATGACACAAAAACTTGTATAAAACAAGGAATAATAGGTTTCTATCTAAAATGTTTCGAGTCAAGATTAAGTGTCTTCCAAATTAACTCAAGACGAATTCTCATAAAGTATTATTCGGACGGTTACGTACAATGGAAATCTCGTGTTGCACCACCTGGGACTATTGTGACTAATGGTAAGAACCACTAAAAATTACTCCAGTCTCATCGTCTTCCCGATACATGTCTAATTCCTTCATATAATTTCATATAAACCTCCAATCGATGTAAAGATTCTATTAATATAGAAAATTTTAATTATCCTGTGAAGTATTCTCATCTGTTAAAGTACTGTTCGGGGGGTTCAAACGAAACTTCATGAACACTAAACTAATTATTCTTTCCTTCCTTATAGAATAAAAGTACTAAGAGAGTCACACAAAGTTAAACAGTCTTTTTGCCCACTGATTTTATAACAGTTATGTCGACAATCCGTTCGGTCTTCGACGTTAATTGACCAACCTCCGAAAGACATCTATATAAAGGATACGGATTAAGTCGAGAACCGGATAACCATAGATAACATAAAAGGTCCAAATTGTCTGTACAAGTAAAAGAAATAGTGATCTCTTTCTTCCTTCTAAGGTCTTCTTAGAGACCTTTTATTTTAATTTTAAATAATTATTTTAATGGTTTCTCTGATTTAGTATCGAGGATTTAGTGTATTAGTAGGACGGAATCCAAAACTACCATTGACCTTTAAACCGATATGTAACGGTAAAGTCCAGTTTCTCCTGTTGAATTTTCTGACATCGAAAATGATTTATATTTATTTATTTTCTATTATTTGGGTGAGGTTATAAAAAGGACGTTATCAAAAATTAAAGTTGATCACTAAACTACGTTTCTTTTAATAGGAAAAATTCCTATTAAAACAATACGTTCATCTTCGGTTGATCGAGACATATATTTCAGAGGACAAAAATTTTGATTATTATTCACCTATAAACAGGTAGACAGAATTTGAAATTCTAGACCCTAATTATTTTGTGACAAAAGGATGATTCTATGAAACTACCCACCTCGGATTCTTACCTTTTTGTTTAATATTTTCTATTTATAAACGTTTCATCGAGGGTTAAGAGTCTTCCAAAGGGACCCCTGTGTCACCATTTTTTAGGTGGACGTCACTTTTTCCGACGAACGTCACGTCTCCTGTGTTAAAGAGAGGGAACTAGTCCTTCTAGGGACCTCTTCCTTTACCGTTGGGTGAAGTCATAAGAACGGACCCTTTAGGGTACCTGTCTTCTTGGACCACCGGATACCTGGACCCCAGCGTTCTCATCCTGTTTTGAATCATTGATTTGATGGTGGGTTAAGAGTCCCCACACCCCACTACTTTTATTATTGTCATTACATACATGGATCCTCTACATTAACAACAACAACAACAAGAACAACAAATAAATCAACGATATAACACAGACTTAGAAAACGTTGGGGTACCTGAGATCCGGTGGTTCGAAGAGACACGTACCCTAAAGGGTCCGTTCTTATGACCTCACCTAACGGTAAAGGAAGAGACCCCCCTAGAAGGGTCGAGTCTTTGACTTTAAAGAAGAGGGTGTAACTGTCCGTCTAAGAAAGGGTGACTCGGTAGTACCTTCGGTGTCTATTAATAATTGCATCTTTTTTAAGGACAAAGATTCGGTTTAATTTCGATCTTTTACTTCTATGTTTATTATGACCTTCTTGTCACCATTAGTACCAGTAGATATTATCTGATCACTAGTCAATAACATTTGTAGAATAAAAAGTCTTTTTTTTCTGATACCATAAAGTTCAGATTCACTCGACATGTTTAAGCGTAATTGAAGACATGAATTATTGGTTTTAATAAAATTTTGAAGTAAAAATAGTTTTATTCGATACATATAATAAAATAAATAAAAATAAAAAAATTAAAAATAAAAATGAAATAAAATGAAATGTTATGACATAACCAAAACGGTATGTAATTGTATACGTAAAATCTATCAGTATAAACTAAAGTAGAAAAGATTTTCTACCTAGAGTGATGTTTTCGTTATAAAAGTTATCGTAATAAAAATAGACTCATTTCAAATCTCTTAAGGAAACACTTGAGTTACTGATTAAAGATATTTTGTAGTCCCGGGATCTTGATATAGGGGACTTTGATCGTCCCCTTCGAGTCCGGTACCCTATGTTAGAATGTCCTATCGACCAGACCAAAGATATAGACAACTTTACAGAGATAAGGTCCTGACCTCACGAAATTAACTCTCGTGATGTCACTAAAACAAACACTACACAGGAACAAGAAAGAAGGTGAGAAGGAGTCACAAAGGAAGATGAGAAAAAACAAAGTTAAATGACGGATATGAACCAGAAACTACGAAGGTAGACTTTAAATATAATCGAATAATTCGAAGAGTCCTCTGGTAAGGACGATGTTAATTATAATCTTAAAGAACAAATAGTTCACTACCCCTTTTCGACTTTAATGTCTAAAACTAGACAAAACGAGTGACTCTATAGGGTCAAGGAGTCATCTCATGGACTGTGAATCAACCGTAAATTATTTGTTGAGAATCTAGTTACCTACATAGAAATACTATAATTAAAAAGATTAGTCCTTATATCATACAGAGACATAAATAAATCATTTTAAACTACATAAATTAATCTAATTTTTCTTATACTCTAGTATAAGGGTCTAACGAATGAAAAGAGAAAAAGTTTACATACAAGACAGACGGAACTAGATGAGGGACACACTGAACGGTGTATGTATAGAAAGACCGTTGATAGTCGTATACAATGAGACTCTATATTAAGAAAAAACGGTAATTTTAGGGTCGTAAAGAGACCTCGCTAATGGAAAAGTATATCGAACAATAACCATACCATTGGTCCTCCCTCCACCCCCATACAATTAGTCCACTGACACACAACAGAACGTTCCTTTCTGGAAACATATTATCAATCTATTATCCACCGATATTATCCCTTCTCACCCTATTGACTTACAGACAGATGTCCGAAATCCATTTAGACCCCTAAGTTATAAAAAATTATATATCAGGTTTATAAAGATAGAGTTAAGAGTGTTTCAATGAAGAAAGGTTACTCCCACGGTTGGAACCGTTGATGACTACTCTAGATCTCAAGTGGGAACAGACTTCGAGACGATGAGAATATTAATTCAGGACCCGGACCAACAGTATAAACAAACGGAAGGTCTAAGTCAACTACGTTCAGATAGACATGCTAAGGTTTCTCTAGGAAATCGAGAGTGTGAATAAAAAAATAATCACTAATTGGAGGAAGTAACGAAAAACAGTAAAAGGTTTTGTAGTTTACGAGATTCAGTTGGTAATGTGAAGTGTCAGAAATATAAATAAGTCAAGTCAAGTCAACGAGTCAGTATAGGTTGAGAAACACTGGGGTACCTGACGTCGTGTGGTCCGAAGGGACAGGTAGTGGTTGAGGGTCTCAAAGGAGTTTGAGTATAGGTAACGTAACCACTACGGTAGGTTGGTAGAGTAGGACAGTAGGGGAAGAGGAGGGTGAAAGTAAGAAAGGGTCGTAGTCCCAGAAAAGTTTACTCAGTGAAGAACCGTAGTTCACCGGTTTTATAACCTCAAAGTCGAAGTCGTAGTCAGGGAGGTTACTTATAAGTCCTGACTAAAGGAAATCCTAGCTAACTGACCTGGAGGAAACTCTCAAGTTCCCTGAGAGTTTTCAGAAGTTATGATGTAAAGGTTTCGTAGTTAAGAAAACGTGAGTCTAAAGAAATATCAGGTTGAGAGTCTCGGTATGTACCGATGACCTTTTTGGTATCGGAATTGATCTGTCTGGAAACAACCGTTTCATTGCAGAGACGAAAAATTATACGATAGTTCCAACCAGTATTTAAAAGAAAGTTATTTGTTCACAGAATTAAAGTACCGACGTCAGTGGAGACGTCACTAAAACCTCGGGGGGTTTTATTTCAGACAGTGACAAAGGTGACAAAGGGGTAGATAAACGGTACTTCACTACCCTGGTCTACGGTACTAGTAACAAAAGACTTACAACACAGAATGAATAATAACGGGGTATAAAATATTTAAAGATTATACACCCTTAGTGTCCAGGTGGGTAAACACACGGTTGGGTCAAGTGGAGACGACTTTTAAAGTGTTAACACTATGATCGTATACAGTTTCGATGGGTAGAAGTGGATGATGGGTAGTGGACAATACACCATGAGATTCGATCATTCAGTCGTTGACAAGATCGAGGTGTAGAATAAAATACCAGACGACAAGTCCAGTGAACAACACGTTTTATAAAGTTCAGTCTAAGAGGTTTTCATCTTTAAATCGAAAAGAACTTCAAGTACTTTCTATGACTCATCTCGAATCCTTTGATCGTAGGGATCCTCTGACTTCCTTTTCCTAAGATCTTTTTTATTTTCAACTGCACACTTAGTTACCGTTGTCTACAAAGTCGATAAGGATACCCTGAAGACTTCGACCCTATCAGTACACCTAACTCAACACGGGGAGGGGTTTAGGTATGACGGTGGGATCCCATGTCATGGAGTCTTCCACTGGAATAAACCTTCATCCAAACAAAGTCTATATGAATCAATTCTACTCCAGTCTCACCTTATTCCACCCGGGGATTAGGTTATACTGAGCACAGGAATATTTTTTACCTTTAAACCTGTGTCCGTGTATGTCCCTCTCCTATCTATCTTACATCACCCTCCTATTTCCGTCTCTAATCGTACTACGTCGTTTTCGACTCTTCTTTCTGAAGGTCAGTTATTGACCTTCCATTCTCTCTCCGGACCTTGTTCACAAAGAAGGCGTTGGGAGTTTTCATTCGGTGGAACTAGAGTCTGAAGACCGAATGTCTTGATACTCCGGTACTTGAAGAGACAAATTCGTGGGCCAAACGTCATGAAACAACTGTCGTCGAGACCGTTCACTTATGTCTATAAAAATTTTATTAACAAGGTTTGACTCTGTGACCCCGATTATTAAACATAGAAACGTAGTTGGTCAGAGAACTATACTCCACGAGATAAATTCCCTCCCCTTACACTCTGGAACCTACTTTACCTTCACCGAAATAAGTAGGTTTTGTTTGGGGTCCGCACCTAACTAGACTTTCGAGAACTCTCTGTTATGACGGATGTGTATCACTTTTGTTCACGAAGTCAGAACCCCATACCTGGTCCATCTAGGTGTACGGTGTAGACGATGTAGTCTGATTCCTTAACTAAGGTGACTCTTCTCATTCAAAACCAAATATGATTATTCGTGATATAGCAAAATTCAAGACTTGGTCGTTGACTCCAAAAAACAAATTACCTTAATAATACGGTGGCCACTATGACTTAGGTAGTTTTATCCATCAAGTCGTAAGTCCGGTAACAACGACCTAATATTCCTTGGTATAGGCACAGATTCGTTACTCCAATTTGATTGATGTCAGTATCACGATGTTAATCTATGTCATTAACCATCTCTCGATCACTCCAGATGAAACGTTCCCCTACTCGTACAAAATAAAACTTGTACCCTAACAATCCATCCATCTTGTCCCTTTTCCTCAGGTTTTACTGCCACCGGTGGTCTGTTCCTTCCCTTTTCGGGCGCTTTTACCTTTTTTTCCTCCAGGCTCCTGGTCTCACTGCTGGAGTCCATTTTATTTGTTGTGAGGACCGACCGGGTCAAATGTATCCTGTCCGGGTCCCTCTTCATTTGTATATTTATCTTCTCGGTTTCGGTCGAGAGAGAGAGAGGGGGTGTACGACCCCACAAGAAGAGGAGTACAGAAATATAGCTACACGGGAGTACGGAGTTTCTACCTAAAAGGACGATAGAAGATTTATTTTATCTCGACATTGTCACTCGACATTGTGACTAAACAGATTTCTCGATATTGTGTCAGGTAAGTTCTGGACTCTCGATATTGTGCCAGATAGGTTCTGGACTCTCGACACTGTGCGGCTCCCCCGAAATTACAGGCAGTGAGGTTTAGAAACAACACTACTCTGTTTCTTAACTCCTTGTATATGAGCACACTGTCCTAATACTACCATTTCTTTAACGAACTTACGACAATTCACTTTCACGTGAAAGACGAAATCTATCACACAATCTAAAACCAACCACTTATTATAATGAAGTCAAAATGTTTTAAAGTAACCAACATAACCCTTTCTTCTCTAATCTTCTGTCTCCTCTTCTACCATACTTTGGATAATTGACCACGTACTTCTAAGGTCCCCACTTCACTGTCATCTAAATCGAAAATTTTACTAGTAATTCTACGTTACTAGAAGTTCTTTGTGAATTCCTAATTCAAACGTCTTCCCTCTTTATGTGATTTATACTCGTCATTCCCTCTCCTCTGTCGTCCGTACCACAACCATCTACAGTGTGTAACTCTACCACAGGGATCTTCTGACCCAGTCACGTACACACGTACGAACTACCTCCTTCCCCTTACGTACGTACGACTCAGTGAGTTAGTACAGAATAAGAAACGTCAGGATACCTGACATGCGACGGCCCAAGGAGACAGGTACCTTAAGGGGTCCGTACTTATGGTCTCACCCAACGGTAAAGGAGGAGGTCCCCTAGAAAGGTTGGGTCCCTAACTTGGGTACATAGAATACAGAAGAGGTAACCGTCCGTCCAGGAAATGGGGATCACGGTAGACTCTGCGGGTTTCTCCTTCCGTTGTACAAAAATTAATCCCGTACAAATTAATTTCCAGGAAGTTTCTGGAAGTTCTCTTTAAAATTGTATCGTCAAACCATATTCTAGACATCGAGTCTTCCTCAAGGAGTCAACCCGTAAGTCTCAAAATGGGTAGAGACAAGGTGGATATAAAATTCTGTATTGGTACTCACCCTAATGAATACCTGCCTTATATTTCATTCTTTTCTCTTTACCCGGTTGCCGGTTTTCAACGTCATGAAGGTATAAACTCTCGACCCTATTCCTTCGTGACTTGTACTTAATCTCTACGATCCTTAAAGTTCCATCATATATCTCAGAAAAAAAAAGTTCCCTTCTTCGAAGAAGTTCTACAGTTTAAGACGACTTTACAGTGTAATCTACTTTTGTTATTTCGTAAAGAAGCTAAATCGTTGTTCTTTCAATGTACATCGGAATTTTTCTTAACAAAGTAATCTTACTAGACTCGATCTCTTCTGTCCTTTCTTTTTCACCTCCGTCGTTAAAAACCTCGGAAAAACGTCTTTAGACGTACAATTTCTCCCTTCCTTCTTCGTCACCAATTTAACGACCTCCTATTACAAGTCAGTTCCCTCCTCAAGGACACACACATTCAATTCTCTTAACATTTGAACAAATCTTATATTACTTTCCTAAAAGAGTCTTACCGTATACGTAAGATCTTTACGGAAAACACACAGACACATACGCAGGCACATAGACACACTATCCAAACTACACCCTCAGTCCCTTGTAAACCACAGAACCAAATGAGTCGTCCGGAAAAAGGAAAAACACCATTCTTGTTGGGCCCGAAAACCGTCTTACGGGTGGGAGAAACAGGACACAAAGGTTACCACGGACTGATTAGTTTCGTAGGAGTAAGTGCTGGTATAACTAAGACCGTCAATCTCAGAAATTTTTTTAAAAAAATACACACACATTACTCTCTCTCAAAAGACAAAGAAACCCAACAAACCACCCCATTACATTCGGACCGGGGTCCCTGAGACCGATTGACGTGAACACGGGTTTGTCTACCCACTAACCTTCTAGTTTAAGTTGGGTTTACGACGAACGGTTTCGGTACACGACACTGTACCCTGAAGAAAGGGGTCTCTATCTCCGTACGAAAAGACACTGGACAGTGAGAAATAGAGTATCTAGACCGGAATAAAACTTCACATAAAACTATTAAACGAATGGGTGTTCCTATGTAAAAGTTAAAGTGTGTCTTCAAGGTTTATCCGACCAGGTACCACTGGACCGGGGATCGAGAGAGACCGGTAAAGGACCCTGAATCTCGTATCTCTTCGACGCATTTCAAAACATCGTCCAGATATGTCTCACACTTCCTTCATACTCACTCTTATGTGATGTTATTTTCTAATGTCTCTCTCTAGACTTTACTGTGCCACACAGGGAAAGTCGACACTCTGGGTGTGGTGTGGACTTAAAGGGTCTACACCATTGATGAAAGGAAATTTAAAAAAGAACATAATCTGTCGATTCGACTCAATCCTGTAACGGTAAAAGTTGATTTTGTGAGATTATATGACGAATAAAACATTATTTTTTTAATGGTACAGTAGGAACTGGAAAGGTACCTTTAGTAAAGGATTTATTTGTCGAACACTATTTTGATGTATCCGATTTTCAGTTTTAGTGTATACAGAATAGAATGTGGATCTTTATCTTAAGGAGTAAAGAGATCATAGGACAAAATAAAATACGATACCTCTTATATCAAAAGGAGAAAAGAAGAGAACAATCTTCCTTTTAGAGGACAATCAATAGACTAACGGTATCACGGAAGAATAGGCACACACACACACACACACACACACGTGCGTGCGCACACATACGTACGTACGTGAGTCAGTGAGTGGTACCGGTGTCAGATAAACACAAGTACCGGTTATAACAAAGATAAGTATGGATCTCAGTACGGTTCGGGGGACATTTAGTTTATAAGGAATTAGAGGTCCAATGTAGTACCGGGAGTGATGACCACCACTTGAAAACGAGTTGTTATAAATTGGAGTTCTACAAGGTTTAGTACCTAAGAGAGACTGGAGATGAGGTTGTGAAAATCGAAGGAAGAAAGAAATAAAGAGTCGGTCCCTGAACTATAGATAGTGTTATGGTTATTCGCGAAGGGACCACCGAGGGACCATTTCTTTGACGGACGTTACGTTCTATGGACCCAAACTAGGGACCCGACCCTTCTATGGGAACCTCTTCCCTTACCGTTGGGTGAGATCATAAGAACGGACTTCTTAGGGTACATGTCTCCTCGGACCGTTTGATGTCAGGTACCCCAGCGTTTCTCAGTCTGTGTTGTCTCGATGATTATATGTGTGTGTGTGTGATCGTTATTCATACGAACGGTCCATATCCCTCCTACAAAAAAGGGTCCGAGAACAGACCAAAGGTACTACACTCTAAAAAGGCTTGTGCGGATCAGAGATCGAGGTAACGATGTACGAGATAAGGTGTTCTCGTCAATCTCATTGAAAACTCTATTATTCAAACCTTCGGACTTCTGGTCACTTTCGTAGAAAAGAGGAGATGAGGTGTTACGATATTCAGTAAACACCTAGTCAGGGGAGATGTCTTTCGGATACTAATGAGGACACTAATTTACCTTTTCTTTGATTAAGATCAGACTCAAAGATTGAAAAACTTTCGGGTTGTCGGTTAGATCTGAGATAGTCATTATTTTCTTTAGAAGAAATAAGGAAACATAGATAACACAGCTAAATGTGACTTATCTTTATCTCCTTTCCCATGATATAACACTAGAGAGTTTAAGATTTGTCCAAGAGTAGTATAAGAGATTCAGTATTAGGAACTGAAACTTCGGACATAAGGACATAATTCAAGAAAACGTGGTATTAGGATGCAGAACGGACTCAGGATTACAACATAATTATAAATCCTTGAGACGTTACGTAAGTGTATAGGATCAAGGGACATGAAGTCGGACGTAGGAAACTAGTATCGAAGACAGGTTAACATTCTTAAAAATAGTCAATTAATAATTGAAAAGGAACTTTATAACGGCGAAGAGATGTGAGAAAAGAGAACTCTATACACTGAGTTGTAAAGGACTGTAAGATCGTTGAGAACGAGACTTAGGAACAGATCCAGAAGAAGAAGGTAGGCGTAGATTCATCTTCGTAAGGAATTAAGAGACAAGACTCGAAAGACGGGAATAGCTCCGTAAGAGAAATAACTAATAAATTTACAAAAATATTATCACTTGACTTACACACAGGGTCTCGACTGGTGAAGAAACTCAAGGTATCGGAATACAAGTGAAAAGGGTGTCTGATAGAAAGTTTTTATAATTAGAATGTATATTTTACCTTGAGAACTAAAGGAAATAAAATTAAAAAAACGTTTGGTGTATAGTACACCTCAGAATCAAGGGACTGGTCCCTAACTTGGACACGGGAGGTGTCACCTTTTTGTCTAAGTAATCCCTTCAGAGAGTTAAAGGAATGGTAATTTTAATTAAAGACAGACGAAAAGAATGGATGAGGTTATAATAGTGGTAAGTGGCATTCCCCTTCAAAACATCAGCAAGAGTTGGGATGGAAAAGGAAGTATAGAATTAATCTAGACAGAAATTTAAGGTATTAACAGAGAACATTAAAGAAGACTAGTAAGTGAATAAAAGTGACAATGACGGTAATGAAATCCTTGTTTCCATAGAATGAGAGTGGTCTGGTATCTTTATCGTAAGTTCGACCAGACGTAAGGATGATGTAATTACTTTAACAAAGTTATCGAAGAGTAACGTGAATACTATTATAGATTTTGAAAACACACGAGTCAGTACAGACTAAGAACCACCGGGGTACCTGAGATCGGGTGGTCCGAGGAGAAGGGTGGCTCAAAAGATCAATTCTTATGACCTCACCCAACGGCACGGGAGGAGGTCACCTAGAAGGACTGGGTCCCTAGCTTGGACGTAAAGAACGTAGAGGACGTGACCGACTGTCTAAGAATTGGTGATCGTGGTGAACCTTTCGGCGAGATTTTGAAAAAAAAAATTAAACAGATAAAAAATTAACTTTCTATTAATGAAATGTCTTAACACAACCAAAGACGGTTTGTAGTAGTACTTAGTCGGTATCCATATACAAACAGGGGAGGGACAACTTGGAGGGAGGGCAGAGGGAGGGGTGGGGTGGGGAGATCTCACAATGAAAATTTATACCATTTTTTCCATGACGNAAAATAAAAAAAATAAAAAAAAATAAAAAATAAAAAAGGAAAACACAGTAGGGAAAAAAAATTTATACCATTTTTT
Organism: Capra ibex; assembly: GCA_006410555.1. Lineage (NCBI taxonomy): Eukaryota > Metazoa > Chordata > Mammalia > Artiodactyla > Bovidae > Capra > Capra ibex. The sequence continues at coordinate 42,463,182 of SJYO01018169.1, read as the reverse complement.
CCATGACGTATTAGAATAGTGTAAATAGGGTGAAGTGAAACTTTGTCAGAGTAATATGTGATGAGGTTTGTCTAACAAGAAGAAAATTAAGGGGTTTATTCACTCAAGAAAGGACTCAGTTCAGAAATTATTTGTATCAAGTGAGAGACCTTTATAAAGGGAGTTTATAAACGTAAAGACGGCGGAAGAATAAGAGTCTAGAGTAGACGTACGGTCGAGGAGTCTCCCCGTAAGGGTATCGTAGATAGATTTTTTTCTGTGTGGTATCACAAGACGTACCCTCGGAGAAGAAAGTCACAATAATGGGGTTATAGATTACTGCATGCAAATAAGAAGTGGACAATCGAACATTTAAGATTTTTGAACCCTAACTCAGACGGAACGACTAATGATATGTACGATCATATATATCATGTCACAAACCGTATTTCATCTGAGTTTTTATAAACAATTTACTTAATCGTTTACACAAGTCTTTACTTTGGATTAATTGAAAGTACTTTTATAAATTTCACGAATTTACTTTTTCTTAATAAGACTGTCGAGAGGTTTACTAATATAGATCATCAGTTTACCGAACGATTAAAGTCAACGAATCGATCAATTTACTAATAAAAATCACGTATATGTGGAGAATTTGCAGTAATCAACCTATAAGGTGTTACGTATCATGTCCGTATGGAGTAAAAGACACACATGGAATAAAAAAAGTAAAATAATACGAAACGTTTATAACGTGAAAAATGTTTTACTTACAAACACCGTTGGGACAGTTCGTTCAGATAACCTCGGTAAAAAAGTTATCGTAAAAAAAGTGAGTAAAGACAGTGTAAAACTATTAAGAACGCTTTGAAGTCTGTAAAAGTAATAATAAGACACATAATATCACTAGAGACCAATCACTAGAGACATAGTGACAACATTAACAATTCCCGAGGTGTTGGGTACAGGGACATTCTTAAACAAGGCTGACGAGGTCACTGACCGGTAAGAGGGTAGAAAGAGGGAGAATCCGGAGGGAAAATCCGGAAGGAAAAGGGACTCTTTGTTGTTACAGTTCAATTCGGTTAATTATTGAACCGAAAAGGATCCTTCCCTCTCTTCCCTCCGTCTTCCTATCTTTTTTTCTTCGTTTTTCGTTGTAGTTTACTCCTCCTCTTTGTGACCACTTAAAACTGGAGAGGGAAAAGAAAGAACAGTGTCACCGGAGACACGAAGGAGAGAATATTGCGAAGGTATGAATAGGTAGGTTTCGTATTGAGAAAATTCTCTTTTATTTAACTAAAGTACTTGATATAAATAATACTAAGGTATGACTTTTATCATAGGAAGTCAATACTTTTAAACTAAGGTCTGTCATAAACATTTATAGAAAAAATAAAGATTATTATCCTAGTTTCTTTCTCAAAGAACTGTTATAATTAAATTGAAATAAAAAGTTCGAAAGACAATTACTCTTTCTGGGAACACTAAACTTGTCATTTTAGGGTGTACTAAAAAAAATTTATTTCGGTAAACTAAGTTGTCCTGAAGTTTCTATTCACCCATTTTTACGTTTACTTAAATTACCTATTTGGTGATTTCCCGACTAATCCTCGAAAAATCAACTAACGTTCTATTTAGGTTTTTGATTCCCACTTTCCCTTTGTGTCTCTGTTGTCCTAAAAACAAAACAAAACAAAAAACGTTCTAAGAACTTTTATTTTTCTCTCTCATTTAATAGTGTAAATAGAATTGTATCAGTAAGACTTATCACAAAATTATTAATTTGGAAACACAAGATCTTTATGTCAGTATTATGATCAAGATTCCGTAACAAGTAGTTTCTACGGAGGCTTTTTTACTGTTAAGAAAACTACTAGACAACGACCACAAAGATGTTCCGTTCGGTGGGAGAACTATCACAACTTAAGTTAATGGTAAATGTTTTCTATTGACAAGGGACAGTACAACGTACTTTAATACTAAATTAAAGTATTTAATTTAAGAATATTTTGACACGTAATATGACATATTTTTATTTACGTACATTTTATATACGAATATAAATATTGAAAAATTCTAAATACCAAAATAAACATATAAACAAATAAAATTAACTTCCTATTTAAAAAAATTATAACACTACCAAAAACAGTACACAGTTGTACTTAACCGGTGTCCATATGTACACATAGGGGTAAGACTTGGGGGAGGGTCGAGGGAGGGTTGGATAGGGAAACCCAACAGGGTCTCCTGACCGAAGTCCACGGGTATTGTATACATTGTCTTTAGAGATAATCATTAACGTTATTTCAAAATCTCAGATTCCCCAAATTAGAGTTTATGAATGGTAGGTTTGACTACTTAATGGATAAACTAATTAAGAACTTTTGAATTGTGGTCACGTAAAAACTTAATAATACTTAATACTACTCGTAGTCCAATCGTATTATGGACGTCAATTACACTAAGAAAGATAAGCAATACACCGTTTCAATTCTTTTACAGAAAACTTTCGGACAGAGAATTTAGAAAGAAAGTTAAAAAGGTTTCATAATAATTTACTGATGAATCGAAACCCGTTATATAGTACTCATCTGTCTTTCTTTAGAAACTTACACATATAAATTAAAAGGTAATACAAAGTATTCACACTAATAGAAAGAAAAAGGGAAGTGACTGGACCGGTTAGTTAAAAAGAAAACAAAGGTACAACTATAGTGAATTAATGTGACCAAGATTAGAAAAATTACAAATACGAACAGTTATTATGTTATTAATACAGTCAAACGTAACAACCCGTATCTTTTTCTTACCTGTTCCTTTTAAACTCAGACTGTGTAAAACTGTGGTAAAAACCAGACAAAAAAAAAAAAAAAAGGATAAGACAGGAAGAGACAAGTGTAAGGGGGGAGAGAGGAGACCCCTCGTTGTTCTAATTTATGGATCGAGTGATACGGGTAGGAACCAAAAGGATAAGAGTATCAACTCATCTAACTTTAAATCAAAGAGATTATATTTCTATACACAGTATTTTATATATACATCATTTATGTGTTTTTATACAAATATACTAAATCTCCTTGTCTATTTTCTTGTTATTATTATTTATCTTAGAAATATTATTAGTTGAGAGGGGTGGGGGGGTTTTTTTGTTTTGGGATATTTTAAGACAATAGGATCTTAGTTAGGGGAGACCAAAAAGAGAACAGAATAAGGTAGAAATGGTGGAACTCAATTTTCGACAGGATTTCAACCATTTGAACTATAAGAAAAACTTATCAAAGTCAGTAGACACACACAAAGGAGTCTTATACGTAACGAATTAAAAGGTACAAAAATTAAAATAAATTTTCATTTGAATACCACATGTGTGTAGATACTAAGTGAAGAAAGTAAATGGTGATTTTACAACATTACGTTGATATAGGTGCATACGTCGGGACCGACTAAACGATAAAAGAGATTGATAAACAGGGTTACGAAACGGTGAGGGACGTAGGTGTGGGATTGATTCCGGAGTAATAATTAGTCGTATGAAGGAGCATGTAACTTACACCCGAACTGACACCACACAACTGTACAAAGAAGGAACTTGATTTGTTTCAGAATTTAATACACCGTGTAAACTGAACATCTTGATCAGTTCCGGTTTTAGTAGTGTTAAAAAACAATTCTTAAAAACTTTCTTAATACCACTATTTAATAGTAAAGTTGAATTTTTGTTTGTTTTTGAGGTTCTTTCTAGTTCTCTTATCTGAATGTCTTCAGATTATATAAGGTTCATAAGAATGAACTGAGATATTTTTATTCGTGTAGAATTCTTAAGACTAATACTGAGATCGGTGTGGTTGAACTATCTTGGTTTATAGACCTTTTTTTATATATACATATATAATCCCTTTCCGTATAACCGTTTTATTAACCGTTGGACTTGATTTTCCTTTACTCTATGATTCATTATACTCTTATATAGAATCGGGGGTTGAAATGTTCGTTCCTCGTCCCATACGTTTTTCGTACACAAGGTTTCAGAACGAATCTTTACCTTTTCCTCCTATTATGTTTTTTTTCTTCGGATTGGAGGTATATCATCTCGGTCCTCGTCTTCTCTTTTTATCGACTTCTTCTGTGAGGGTCCAACATCTTACCCCCTACCTGTTCCATAAAAAGGTAAGATTCATTCCTATAAATCGGTACAAAAGATCACCTTTAAGTCCTAAAGGTACTTGATTTATAAAAGTGTACGAAGAGACAGTATACGAAGAAGACAGAAAAATTTTAGTTTCACAAATAACAACAAAAGGACTGTTTTTCAGTGACAAACTACTAAGTTCCAACCACCGTACGTCTCTTCTATTGTTGTAAACTCCAGTGTCCAGATACTTAGTTCTTCTTGAAGTGAGACTGGGTTCTGGGATTACACATATTACTCTAGAATCACAGTCCTAATCTACGTCAAATGTTCCAGAATTTTGCTCCCACTGTCTCTTCCGTTACCGTGGGGTGAGGTCATGAGAACGGACCTTTTAGGGTACCTACCTCCTCGGACCATCCGACGTCGGGTACCCCAATGTTTCTCAGCCTGTGTTGACTCGTAGAAGTGAAAGTGAAAAGTGAAAGTACGTAACCTCTTCGTTTACCGTTGGGTGAGGTCACAAGAACGGACCTCTTAGGGTCCCTGCCCCCTCGGACCACCCGACGACAGATACCCCAGTGTGTCTCAGCCTGTGCTGACTTCGCTGAATCGTCGTCGTCGTTTTCGCTCTCACTGACATAAAACGTACACTCTACCAATACTTATTAACATCGGTTCTCCTTTCTGATGCCATGTAACTTGATAACCAGTGTGAGGAGAGTGTGAACATTCGTAGCATGACGGAGTCCTACCTCCCCGACCACCCCACACAAAGGACGGGGGAACGGAAACTCGAACCAATGTACTAANGAATCGTCGTCGTCGTTTTCGCTCTCACTGATATAAAACGTACACTCTACCAATACTTATTAACATCGGTTCTCCTTTCTGATGCCATGTAACTTGATAACCAGTGTGAGGAGAGTGTGAACATTCGTAGCATGACGGAGTCCTACCTCCCCGACTACCCCACACAAAGGACGGGGGAACGGAAACTCGAACCAATGTACTAAACAAACTCGTTTAATCTATACCGCCTTCACTTTCACAGTCAAGACTCAGGTTCAGAATTTTCTCAAACAGGAAAATTTCGAACAGGAGGATATGAAGACAGTAGTGATTATAACGATGACAAGGACGTCAGTCCCGAGTTTTTGTCTGGTCTTTAACGATCTAAACCTGGAACTTTTTCCTGGCGGGTGGGGTCAGTTTGGGTTGGATCCAGTCGGTTGAGGATCGGGTAGACTCTTTGTTTCCGAAAAAAAGAAACAAGGTTATAACAAAACATCTTTCACCAACATGTTGTCAATTACGTAAGTCTTCATATCATATAAGAACAATTGTATGTTACAACTATTACAATTGTAATAACGTATAGTAATTACGTCATTACCTACAAATGTAAGAAAGGTCATATCCGTCAATAATCCAACAACTAGGACTTGAGGTTTGGACATTGAGATGTGGAGTGATACACCAAACCCCCGACCTAAAGACTTTCAGTGAAAAGGTGTAACAGACGACTGAGACCAATCCAAGGTAATTACACCCCACTAGATCCCTCTGATGTTTTGATCTCTTTCTTCGTACCAGAATATAGAAAGGTAAACGAAGGAGAACGAAGTCAGACGAAGGATCTCTTGATAGGATCGTTTTTTAGAATCGGTATCGTCAAAGAAGGATGTCGTTATAGACCTAGACAGGACACCAAAACGGTTTTGAGTGTTTTAAAGGACCTCAAGGGACTCTCTCTGGACTCAAGGTCCATTGACCACAGAGAATGAGTCTAAAGATCTGGGTCGGGTGGTGAGGGACGAGTCTCCGGAACCGATAGAAAGTCGTGAGATCCTGGAAGAGGGATTTGAAAACTCAAAGTTGTGAAACTTAAAAAATTTAACAAGTGGAATTCGGATCTGAACGATCGATGAGAGACGTCAAACATGGAAACATTTTCGAAGGGCAAAGGAAAGACGGAAAAGACCATCGATAGTTTTTTAATGTGGAAGAATTGTGAAAAAGTACAAATAAAGAGAAACAATTTTGTTGAGATAATGAATGTTAAAAATTTTCTAACAATATTTGTAAAAATTCGTAATGACACTTACGTGTATAAAGTTAAAGAGATCGTCTATGTGAATTGTATCAGAAAAGGATAAATTGGTGTTCCGTTGAGGGATGAGAGAGACGTTACACCAACACAAGTAAATGTGAAGGTTGTGTCTTTTACACTCAAGGGTCTTGAGTGACAACTGTAGTTGTGACTGTAGAAAAAAGAAAGATTATTAACACTTTAATATAGAGCAATAGTAAAATTACACGTAAGGACTCCAATGATTACTCACACTTGTAGAAATATATATATATTTTGGTAAAGTACATAAGTTCTATCCTGAGCTTTAATTCACTTCGATGTAAGTCCCCTTAGTCTAGAAAAGAGTGTAATAGGGTGGGGGTTCAAGTCGTGACATCATTTCCCACTCATTAGAAGGATCTGAAAGTGTGTCACGACGTTTACATCGAAGTTCCGATGACATTTTTCTCTACCATCCTATTTTCATCTTGTCAACCTCTTACTTCTGATCTGTACTTACGTCATTCTTACTTTTTTTCGTTGAGGAGGGTAAAAGGAGTTTACATTTACAAATTTCACTAAAAACTTTCCGTCCCTTATTTAACGGACTATTCTAAAAATTTCGTGAGGAGTAAAATTTGGGTATCCGTCATAGACGTCTCGGTTCCAGAACCTTTTAACTTCGTTAATTGAACAGGAATTGACAAAATCGATTTGTAGACGGGGAGATAAGTTGCAAAAATCGCTTTTGTACGTACGAAATCACGCACATACCGGTCATAAAATTTTAAGTCTTTACCCAATCGTCACTTTAATTCAAGGAAGTTATGTCTCTAATATATCGGTTTTGGAACCATAATTATGGACAGGTAGATTAAATGAGATGTATTAATCTAAAACAGGATATGTTTCCATTTTGTGAAATACAGATAAGTTTGGTTATTTCACATCTTTAAGTTAATACGTTTCAGTAGAAGTCACGATCTCTTTATATCTGTGGTCGTGTTTATTTTAGAGGTTTACATATAAGAGACAGGTACATTATGAGAAAATTTAGTTTATGTTTAGAACTTTTATACTAAGTGCACACGGATTCTGTCCCCAAATCGATACGTCTGTATAGTCAAAAATGGAGATTGTATTTAAAAATTTCAAATGATCTTTGTTTTACATGTCTCGGAAACTTCTAAATAGTGTATGAGTCTAAAGTTGTAAAACAATGTCATAAGTGTTTAGAAGAAACTCTACTTTCGGTACAAAATCCTTGATTCTTTATGAATAAAACTACGTCTACTAATTCGGTGGATCTTCTTTAAAAATCGAAAAAAGGATTACTCTTCTGCACGATATTACTTTTCCTTATAACGATTGAGACCTTTTTTCATGTCAGTTTAGTCTGTGAAATAAAACTTTTCCTCCAAATTAACACTACACTGAAGAGTCACAGGTTCCAAATGTAAGATTGTCACTCCCTAATTTGTGTCTAAAGTTCTCACTAAACTAAAGTCTTGGTGACACTATAGTAAAGAAAATAACCAAACTGTAAAACAGTCGGTCCCTAAGAGAGTACTCCCACACGAGAGTACCGGAAAAGAAAGATTGAGTGCGGAAACCCTTCAAATGGACAAACCACAAATAGGACACCAAATGGTACCAATAGAAAAAAGAAATGGACTACTTGTCTACACTGTTATGAGGAATAAGAAAATCCCTTTAGAAACTGTCTTAACACGTTAACCCGTCTTTGACAGTCTTGGGGAAAATAGTTCTAGTGTTAAGAAATAAATTGTGTTTACTGTGGGTTAATAGAAAGGTGACATCAAACTCACGACCCATTCGAGTCCTAAAAGGTCTCGAAAGAGGGTAGACTCGAGTCTATGGGAGAGTTTGTCGTCGAAACCTTAAAACGGAAGTAATTTTTTTTTTTTTTAAGTCCCATGAAACTGGTTAATACGAAGTATCTAAATTTTGGTTATATTACAATTTGGACCTAATTTTTCATACAAAACAAACAAACGAACAAAAGAAAGTAAGTATCAAATTGACATATTACTGATACAAGTGAAAAGTAAAGGGGAAAAATTTTACATAAATAAAAATTTACTTTGTTTTTAATTATAAAAATTACTATTTTTCATGGTAATTAAGTGTTTCTTCTATCTGTAGTATTGATTTTAAACGGTTTTCGTGAAGTGACAGAAAGGAAATACAAAGGTAATCTAGTTTCAATTATACTCTCGAAGTCTTGAAAACAACCCCTTTTAATTTTTTTTTTTTTGACTGTATTTGACACTGACTTTATCTACTAACAATTCACCGACACAGATTAATTGAATGTACATATTGTGTGTTTTATCATACATACTCAAATTTTCTTTATACTGTATCTAAACAGTGTACCGGTGTCTATGAGACACACGTTTTTTCTCCGTATACAGGGATATGAAGATTATAAACTCATTACAGACATTTATATATAATTATGTCTGTATGTACGTCTAGGACGTATATATATAAGAGGAATCTACACATAATCAGTGAAAAAGAGAATATATTTGGTAAATATAAAGTATTTCATATAAATCATAGAGGGGGAGACTTATTAGAACTCTTCATCGATACGGTATAGGATTATGAGAGATCTACTCGTCTGTCTTGATATCGATTAAATTCATTGAGAGTTCTTCACGGGACTCGGGTAAGTGGACATGTAGCGAGATTTTATAGCATCAGAAAGAATTTCTACTATAAATAAACGTGGTCAAAGGAGGTATCGGTGTCTTCCTATTACACGTTTTTAATTGCGTGCCACCCGATAAATGTTAAGAGATCCTATCAATCCCTTCCTTTACCGTTGGGCGAGGTCACAGGAACGGACCTCTTAGGGTCCCTGCCCCTTCGGAACACCCGACGGGAGATGCCCCAGCGTGTCTCAGCCTGTGTTGACTTCGCTGAATCGTTGTCGTCGTCGTCCTATCAATTCTCAATTTTACTAATAAATATATTCTCACTTTCTCTCGCACAGAGTGTTTTCTATCGACGAAATTAGTCTACGACTTTAATAAAATTATCTTCTCTTACGTAAAACTTCATTAAAGGGTTGACTAAATCATGATAAGATTCTCTTTTTCATCCTACAACGTGTAAAATCATTACAAACACCCAAGTGATTAATCTCAAGTTTATTTATATCGAAAAATTCCACTAATCGGTTTAATTTCTTACAGAAATGATATATGAGGAGAATTCTATTAAATAAAATAAACCAATAACTATACACTCAAATGATAAGAACTATAATTTGTACACTTTATACTTTATAACGTTTATAAAGGAAATTTAAGTCTGAGTACAGAACTGTTGTCTATCATTATTGTTATTTATTAAGTTAACGTTAATTAGTCAACGAAATAAATTTTTATAGTGATAGATTTACTAGTTACTTGAAAATCCCTCTTATGTGTTAATGACATTCGGATCACGTCATAAATATACGTATCATGAAATGGACAGTTCTTTTATTATAAGAAACAGATAAGTAAAACATCAAAGACGGTATACTTGTATACCAATCGTAACTTTATCATAGTATATTTTATATATATCTTCGTTAAAAAATTTTTCATATATCAAAGAGATAATAGAATAAAAAACGTAACTTTAGAACTCAAATTTTAAGTAAATTTAAGTGTTTTATCAAATTTAAGAAGTAAAGTTTTTTTCATACCTTTTCACTAGTAAGACCATGTTTTACATATCTTTTCTTGGGTTTATATATTTAAAAATGAGAAAGACGAGGAGTCTATAAAATCAAACTACTGGATAAATGTAGTCTTCTTTACACTCAATTTTCATTATTAACAAGGTGACATCTACCATCACTGAAAATTTAAAAACAGTCTCAAGTGATTCTATTACATACTATCTTTTAATCTATAAACGTATAAACTTAGGTATGAACTCTAAGTTCAGTTGACATTACATATTATGGTTTCTACCTCGGATGGAACACTTATCGAGTAAATTAATGATGTCAAAAATATTTTTATTAATACATGTTTTGTATAACTTTGTAAGAGTTTAGGTAATAGGGTTAATCAATTTGTAGTCTTCCTCTGTAATGAAGGTTCTACGTAAAAAGAACTAAGTTTATGGTTTCATCATGAACTCCGAGTTGTACAGAAAATCAGAATGAGAGTACGTACCAAAAAAAAAGTATATTTTTACCGGGTCTATTTAAACCTGAGATCTGTACCACACTACAGGAACTAGTGTAGTCGTGGTCAATTTCAGTGTGTTGACGTTTCCGTCTTTATAGTACTAAAAGTTTCCTTCTGAGACCACCTTGTTTCTAATCTCTAGAACTATGTTAATGATAGTTTTGGTTAAATTAATAAAACAATAATCTCCCTTTTTCTTTATTGTCTTGTCCTTAACGTTTCGTACACATACACGTCAAAAGGAATAGAATAAAAAGAAAAATCATTTTATTACTGAAAAACTTAACTCTTTAATTGTTTTTAGAAAGAGAGTCGTTTCTATTTAAGAAACGTATCTCATGCACCATAAATTGGAACTACATTACAAAGGTGTAGATGAAACAATGAGTGTTAATCCATTTATCTGTGTACCCATTCCTCGACACTATCGATCCTCCTTCAAGAGAGAGACTGGAACGGAATCAAGAGTTTAAGGATAACGAGATATAAGACGTGACAAATGAGACTTTTTCTGAAACGACTTATATTTGTATTTTAAGTTACAACCGAATAAAAAATTACAATCTCTTTTTATTTATTCTTTTTTAAAATTAATGAGGATTATAGTGATTGGATTTGGTGTCGATTTAGCACCACATAAATTCATAAAAAGATTGTATTAAAATGAATTCAAAGATGTTTACAGTAAACCCAAAAACAACATAAATAAATAAATAAACAATAACCATCATTTATTGTCGTTCGTTTAGACTAATTCTTAACTTTTTTTTACATCTAAAAAATTTTTAGATGGCTACTAATATCTGAGTCAACAATCTTAATCTCATTTTCTTTTTATTTCTTTTTGGTTCTTGATTTTATTAGTTAACAATCCCATGGTCGTAATCATAAATTTTTAAGATTACAAAATAAGATGGGGTGAAGTAAACAAGTTTTAAGTTTTAGAAAATTTTTCGTAAATGTACTGACTCAGATCGGGTGTAAGCGAAGTGACACTCAGGAGACCACTCGGTCTCGATGCTCTTGGGGTTTGTGCAGGTTTCTGACCCGACCTATGGAAATTCCAAAAGTTTTCTGAAGTCTGAAATAGACTTAAGTAACATTTATACCTATTATATTTGATCTATCAGACACATATAAGTCGATATAAATTTTAAGTTGCATAGGATTATATACTAATTTTCTATAACGGGTATACTTTCATTCCGTATCTTTTAACACCCCTTTTTTTAGTCCTGTAAACAATTCTTCCCTCCTGTATATGATTGTACAAAATCATTTATCATTTATAATCATTTTAAATCATTGATAATCATTTTGGTCATAAATCAAAAAGTCAACCAAAATAAAGTATTCAAATAAGTCGTAATTTTAAAATCGGAACGTCACATAATAATTCACAAGAAACCTTAGTGTCAAAATTACTACCATATGAACACGGCATATTCATATGGACTATGAGATGTAACGACGAAATAAAAAGCGAAAGACTAACAATTTCATGGGGTATAACTCGTATTTTTTGACTTTTGAAAATTTCCATTTTTTCGTTTAATGTATAAAAGGAAATACGATTCTCTTAGGGAGAGGGGGTTAATATCACAATGACCTTAGTACCACGTCGTAAATCAACTATATATGGAGTGAAGGTAAAACAAAATCGATGTTAATGGATTATTAGACCCGAAGGACTAGTGAGTTGTCATTTCTTAGTGAACTCTACCATTGTTTACCGGACTTAGAGGACGTACTCTACGTCCTCTGTACCCAAACTGGGGACCCGACCCTTCTAAGGGACCTCCTCCCTTACCGTTGGGGAGGTCATACGAACGAACGGACCCTTTAGGGTACCTTTCTCTTCGGACCGTCCGATGTCAGGTACGTCAGTCTTTTCTCAGGATATGTTGAATCACTGATTTATTCAGACTGTCAGTTACTATCTCATTGTGACTATTTTATAGCAGATCTTGGTAACCCAAATTTCATAAGTCTAGTAGGGACTTGACGTTTACTCCTCGACCTTCCTAATTAAGTTGTATTTCATTCAATTATTATACTTCCGAGTTTTAGTCTAGGTAAGTTTTTCATTTGTCTCGAGATGAAGTAGGTAGAACGACACGTCATCCTTCCCGAGGACACGGGAGGACACTCTCACAATCTATCCAGTATAAACTTATTATTAAATATGGTATCGGACCCCAATTCTCTAATGGTTTGGGAGGGGACACCATAGTAACACTTCGGTGTACCTCTTGTCATTGTTCGGTAAGGACGGGGAAGGTCAGTCCCTTTATGTGACTTCAAGATCGACCCTCAGTCTTGTTGGTGAAGATACGTCGTTATTACTCCTAAGAATCAGTGTCTTTCAGTTCCCCCGTTTCACTCCTTAAACCTGAAGATCATGTTCTCATCAAACATCCTCTGGTCGATTTTGTCCTAATTTATAGGTTTCAGAGTATTGTTATAAGAATTATAGGTTTAAAGTTAATTTTTTTAGTGAATTGTCATCTCTTGTCTAACCAACAACGGTCTCCGTTCCTACCCCCCAACTTGTCTCACTGACTTCTCTTAGTCTTCTTTGTTTGAAGGTCAATACTCAGTACTCCTACATTACATGTCTTACTTATCAATTATTATACCATAAGGTATAAACTTTCAACGATTCTTTCATGTAGAATGTGCAAGAATAATGTTCTCTTTTGTCAGTCATTGACATACTACTGTTTATAATTGATCGAATAGTACTACTTGTAAAACGTTATATATGTTGTTTAGTATTACATCATGTGAACTTTGATTGTATACATAATCAACTTTGATTATAAACAGTTAACATAGAATTGTTTTTTTCAGTAATTAGTATGTTCTTTACCCTATTAGAGTTTGACTTTCGGTTAGTTATCTACATTTGTAATTCTCCTATCTGTAATGTCTTAATAGATTGTTTCTAAACCTTCATCAATAATATTTATACAACGACGACGATTCAGCAAAGTCAGCACAGGTTGAGACACACTGGGGTATTTGCCGTCGGGTGGTCCGAGGGGACAGGGACCCTAAGAGGTCCGTTCTTGTGACCTCACCCAACGGTAAAGGAAGAGGTTAGGTACTTTCACTTTTCACTTTCACTTCAGTGAGTCAACACAGGCTGAGAATCGCTGTGGTACCTGACGTCGGGTGGTCCAAGGAGGTAGGTACCCTAAAAGGTCCGTTCTCATGACCTCACCCCATGGTAACGATGTCACTCGTTAATGTTTATACAAACATTACTTATTATCTTTTAGTTTCATTTTCTTCAAAGTCGTTACTTTATTTTCTGTTTACGTTTTAAATAAAAAATTGAAAAAAAAATGTAACCTATTATTAATATAATTTTACAACACGACCAAAGACGACATGTAGTTACGTTTAGTCAGTATTGATACGTATATATATACATGTACCCGAAGGGTCCATCGAGTCGACCATTTCTTAGACGGACGTTACGACTTCTGGACCCAAACTAGAGACCCAACCCTTCTAAGGGACCTCCTCTCGTACCGTTGGGGAAGACCATAAGAACGGACCTCTTAGGGGTACCTGTCTCCTCTAACCGTCCGATATCAGGTACCCCAACGTTTCTCAAACCGTTCTGACTCGATGATTCGTGTCGCGTACGTGTGTGTGTGTGTGTGTGTGTGTGTGTTTATATATATAAACACATCCTCCGAGAAAGAACTCGGAGGGAGGGTAGGTAGTGGAGGTAGGGTAGGGAGATCCAGTAGAGTAGTGTCTCGTGGTAAGACCTGAGGGACACAATGCTCGACCTTTCATGTTATTCTTTCCTTTTTTTTTTTTTTTTTTTTTTTGGTTTGTTTTTTTTTGTTTAGAGGTAGATGTCCGAGTCTCGTTTTACTCTTCCTATCTCCCCCCCCCTTTAGTTATTTCATCATCCATCATATTATCTTTAATGAGTCACACTTGTTGTTCCACCTTTATCTGACTTTTTATTTTTCTTTCTTGTACCTATCGGAGTTTCTGAGACATCTTGTCATTGTTTTCTGAATTGGAAACACAGTATTATTAGGGTCTTCCTGTTCTCCTTTTTCCATTTTGACTCTTTCTCGAGTCTCTTTATTACTGACTTTTAAACCGTTTTGTGGGTTTTGATTTCTAATTTCTTTGAGTTTGTCCTATTTGGGTTTCTTTAGGGGAAGTTCTGTGTAGTACTACTGTGAAGACTGTCGATTTCAGTTTCCTTTTAGAACTTTCGTCGTTTTCTTTTTACTGGGATCGAAATCCCCCTTTGTTAACCTAACTGTCATCTAAAGAGTAGTCTTTGGGATTTCTGCTTTTACTTCACCACGTTGTAAAATTTCTTGATATCTAGTTCTTAGGTTTAAGTCACTTTTATTGGAAGTCTTTATGTTATCTTTAGTTCTGTAAGATACTAGTTTCTTTTAATTTCTTAAATAGTGACATCTGGATAGGATTTTCTTACCGATTTCTCTACTCTTTTATTACTTCAAACCTTGTATTCCTTTCTTGTGCTATTCGTTTTTGAAGTCCCTTTTTGTCGTCTAAAGGAGAATAACTTACAAAATATAATACGAACAAACACCCTCATTCTAAAATTGTGACTACACCAAGATTTACATGTATCTCCTTTATAGATAGACTTTTATATGTTTGTCGAGTATAGTGAGTTATAGTTTTCTTATTTATTTCGTTGGGATAGTTTTTTACCTGTCTTCTGAATTTATCTGTAAAGAGATTTCTTTTGTACGTTTACCGGTTTTCCGTGTACTTTTCTATGAGTTAAAATGATCAATAATCTCTTTGTGTTTAACTTTGATGTTACTTCAAAGTGGAGTTCGACCAGTCTTACTGAGTATACTTTCAGATACTTGTTATTTACCACTTTTTAACACCTCTTTTCCCTTGGAAGGACGTGACAACCACTTTTACATTTAACCATGTCAGTGATACCTCTTGTGATACCCCCAAGGAATTTTTTGATTTTTACTTTTATGGTATGTATAACGTAATTGAATAAAATTTTAAATATGTCTTTCTGTTTCCTTGATTACCTATATGTCTAAAACTTTCTTTACTTTTTGTACAGTTTACGACGACTCCTCCATTTCCTTGACTCAGTAAATAAGAACCTAATATTTTACTATGTCTGTGAAACGTTGTGTCAAACGATAAAGGAATTTTTTGAATGACATGTTGATGGCGCATTAGGTTCTTTAAGTGAGTACTCGTAAACGTGTGTGTCTTTACTTCTGAATACAGGTGAGTTTTCTGAAAGGTATCTATAATTGTCATCAAATAAACTTTATCGGTTTTGAACCTTTCTACGGGAAATTTCCTACTTACCAACTAATTTTTTCTCGACTCCGTGTAGGGGTAGTAACCAATGATAAGTCGTTATGTTTCCTATGTGTGTGGTAGACTGAGTTAGAGGTCACTTAATACGGCTCTCTCTTTCGGTTAGTACTTTCTCTTGTATGACGAACCGAGATAAATATATAGTAATAACTTTATTGTTTTAGGAACTTTATCCCTTGTCTTATCACCAACGTTTTCGTTACCGTGGGGTGAGGTCATGAGAACGGACCTTTTAGGGTACTTACCTCCTTGGACCATCCGACGCCAGGTATCCCAGCGATTCTCAGCCTGTGCTGACTTCGCTAAATCGTCGTCCTCGTCGTTCCTCCTTTATCACTGTCCTCCCCTTCACCAACACAGAAATTTTCCTATGGTGTTTCCTAAGAACACCACTACCTTAATAAGAATGGAAGTGATATGACTATATTAATAGCACCAACACTATAACATGATCTCAAAGGGTTCTACAATGTTACCCTCTTTTGGACCAATTCTCACGTGTCTTGTAGAGACACACTAAAGGATGTTAACACACAGTTATATGTTGATAGAGTTGTATTATTGGGTTAATTTTTCCTTTTGCACCGATCACTCTAAAAAAAAAAGTATTAACTTCTATTCTTGATCCAAATTGGTGATAGTTTCTCATAATAAGTCTGTTTTATTTATGGAGACTCTTCCATTATGTACATCAAGGTGGTCCCCGGACATTACCACGACTCTATTTATCAGTATATTTGATACAGTGAAAAGACCTTTGAGTACCTCCATTGAACCCGTCGATATATAACTTCTTGACATTTTCATCATTGTGTTCTAATCCTGTGTAAATCTTTTATTTTACCATGGTAGTTTTAATATAGTCTAGAAAGTGAAAGAGAATTACCTTTAAAATAAAAAAAATAACAGTTTTAAAAATAACACAAAATAAGAAAAAGGATTGTAACTTTGGTCTATCAAAAGAAAAAAAAAAAAATTCAATACACTAATACCCGAACTACAAAGTATTTGACTAATCCACTCGTTATAAACTAATTTATAACTAAGTCTATTTCTACTCTTAAGAAAGAAATTGAAAGGGGGAGGGGTTAGTACACCACAACAGACAAAGAAAAGGGAAATAAAGGATATTGTAAGAAGAAAAGGTACTTTTATATTATTACAATCTCACAATCTAATTCCCTTCATTCCGTCTCAAGATGAGAAGTCTCAAAACAAATTCTAAACTTGACTGTAGTATGACAGGGTGGTGAACCTTTTCAGTCATTACACTTGATGTACATCATTTCCTTTTCGAATCCCTCTTACATCATACTTAACCGGTAGATCAGTCAGTAAATTTTCCTTGTAAAGACATAGAGATATCATTCATAATACCGGGACAAACCGTGTTTTTTAAAGGTTGTTTAAAGAAAAAGGAGAAAAAGTTAGAGAGAAAAACGAATGACAGAGATAAAGTAAGGAGGCAAAGGAATGAAAGGACGGAGTCATAAAAGTTCAAAGATGGTAAGATCTACTCAAGTGACCTGACTTTATTATAAGAGACCTATTAAGACTCAAACCAAGATATAAAGTCCTTTTGTATATTATCATTGAAAATCTAAACGTAAAGATCACCAGTACGTATTTCGCTTGTAACACGGTGATAAATAGTGTAAGTAGTGGGACATCCGACTTCTATGTCAAACAATGTCGTCTGTAAGTTTTTCTTTATTAGTGAAAATTTTATTATATAGTTTTCGTTCTTGAATTCAAGATTTAGGGTTTAAGAAATTACGAGGACGATAAGGGAGACAATGTGGGCTCAGTCCACTTGATCTAGTCTCTGCCGAGACTTAGTACCAGTGAAGTGAAAAAGAGGGGTAAACAGGTGACTAGGTAACTCGAAAAAAAAAAAAAAAAGGAAAGTCCACTAAGGGATAACGTAAATCTATCGTTTTAAGTAATAAAGTTACTTAAAACAGTCATGTGGGTTCGTAAAGAATAGAAGAAGGGATAATTATATTATACGTACATTTTGTAACTGTATTTATATTTTATTCTTTAATATTTTATCTGTTCCTTTCTTGATGATTTTATGAAGATAAAAACTACTAAAAGATAAAAGGTCAACCCGTTCAGTTTTATATACGAAATCCAGAACAGGTTGTCATTACTAGTGCCCCTAAATAGTTATTAGAACTATCACATGAAAATCCGACCGTACAACCTCGTTTAATCTAATCTGTTAATAACAAAGGTTAGTAAAAATGTAACACGAAACTAGAATACAGTAATCATCATATAAGTTTAAAAAACCTTTTTTATAAAATCCGGTAATAAATAACTATTCAGAGTTGAATCGATTGGGATCTATCACATTAAATTTACATAAAACGATCTGTGTATACTTAAAGATTAAGTACGATAAGTGGTACTCCTTTTTTTTATTGGGAAAAAAGGAACATGAGATGTCTTGTAGAAGAAAGAGTTCGATAAAATGAAGTATATGTGAGAAGAACTAGTGGTATCCAATCTTTTCACCCATTGTATACTATTGAAAGGAAAGGAATATAGGGATTGTTACCAATCGCAAGAGTTTGTAAAACTTAATATATTTATACCACCTACTCCCGATGACAGAGTTATCCCACGATAAAATATGAATGGACTAATAGTTAATGTAGGTCAATGAAAAGTACAAATAACTGTTCTGGAAGTCGAATTGGATCGAGAAGTGAGTCATCTTCTAGTTCCAGTGTATAGAATCTTTGTACTTACACGATTCTAGGGTTAGAGGTAAGTACTACGAACAGAAAACTCGACAGTACAACAGTTGAGTATTAACGATAAGACTTCGGACACAAAAACTTAGGGGAGAATCAACGGTTCTCGAGGTGTCTCTTCGGAAAGGAGTAATGAGGACTAACCCGATCTCACGACCAAAAAGAAGCAAATAAAAACTTTTGGTATCAAGACTTTTGGTGTGACTTATGTATAATACACAGTCCATGATGTAGAAAAGACGAAACAGTGTCGTACGACTCTTGTTGTCGAAATTTTACACTAATATATTGTCATGTATAGTAAAACAATTAAAAGAACAAAGACAGGAACACAGAAGTAATCTGAGACACGACCAAGTTCAATATCAGTAACAGGAATCTACAAGTATTAACATCACTGGATCACTATTTAGATTACAATTTCCTTAATCAACATTTTTCTCTAAGTCATATATACGTCCACAGTAACCCATATCACGAAGATAAAGACTGTACGTATACGATAAAGTATACGGTGAGTTGTTTTACTTTATTAAAATTAATAGAAGGTGAGTAGGTAACAATTCCCTCCTTAAAGGTGGGATCCGAATGATCGTACCGGTCTTCTGTGTGATGTATCCTGTCTACTCTGACTGACATCTACTTATCAGTGTATGTGAGTGTCTAGTCTCCTTCCCATGTAGTATATGATCCGTCCCCACCATGAGCTCTTCTCTCATTTTGTCCCGGACACTCTCCATAGACTGTGATAAACATGACAGTTCCCCTACCCCACGGGGAAAAAGGGTACCTTCTTATATTAATCGAATAGACTTATTAAGGTCTTTGACCGTCTCTTAACTGTTAGTAATGAGTACATATTCGTCCTTAACACAGACTAAGGAATTTATTCCTTCCCACAATTAGACGCCTTGAAATAGGTACCCTCGTCACACCCCTGTGAATGAAAGTGAACCCAGTAAACTTTGGTAGGGTCAGGATGGTTGAGTTTAGTTCCGTCGTACGTAATAACTGAAATCAAAATACAGAATTTGTACTGTGTTTAGGTCCATATATTTGACTCAAATAAACAAAATCATAATAAAAGTACGTCTCTAATCGTCCAAAAACAAAGGATCGTAACCAATCTTAAAAGTCACTGGTGTTCGATTTTTATAATGTATCTTAAAATAAATTCAAAACAAGGATATCTCCCTCATATAAAGGTGTTTAATTTTAGTAAGTATTTATTACAAAATAACAAGAATCAACTAGAAAGGTTTGGGTGTTCTCGTAAGGACTCTCGTCTTTCGACGAGAGACTGTCGACAACTTGACGGATAGTTCCATTTCTTATATGTGTTTGACTTTTTTATTAGGGTCTACGTGTAACCAATAGTTTGATTTGCGGTATGTTCGTGACTTCCTCCTCTTCAAGGGTTATAGGTGTTGACAAGAGACTTGTGGTAAGTTACTTATTTTCATGGACACTTTAACGACTCTGAGATCTCTTTAACTTATGTTTATCTTCTAAATACGGTAAAAGTCATATAATGTCTTTGTGTCACCTTTCTTTTCAAACGTATTAAGTTTAAACCTACTATGTTACTTACCAGTCCCCTCGTATCATTCTTCAGTTGTATGAACATTAACTATTTTTGTTACAGTATCGTTATTTACCCGTACCCTTTATGTATTTATTTTAGATTGCCCTTATCATTACTTTGTAAACGAGTTAAAATAAAAACAGTATGAGTTTTCCGTTTAAGACAAGTCCGATTTAACTAACGATAAAACTACCTAATTTAGTATGTCTCAATTGGTTACACGTTTTACATGTCGTTTTTGTATAAGTTACTCTTTCAATTAAACCCCTATATGTCATGATATTGTTTTGAGTTTAATACTGTCTTTGTGTTTTGTCCATACCTTAATATATCATAGACATAACTTCTCTATCTCCTGTACTGTTATTCGTGTTTCAGTATACGAGTTAGTCTATAAAGTATTAAAAGAAAATATCTTTAAGATCTATATATTAATCGAAGTGTATTATATAGAACTAAAAAATCTTAAGTGGGTCAGTAAACAAGTTGGTAATTAGTACTTACTAAATGGTCCGTATCTGAAAGACTAAATTTTTTGTTTGTTTGGACGTTTGTATTGTCTCTACCAAATATAACAGTATTTTACATGTAATATTATACTTTAAATACAACATCAAACACTCAGTTACTCAACACCAATTTCAAAGTCCAATGAAAGACTAAGATAGAGTAATTTATCGGTTTATTTTAGAAGACACTACTACCTTCACGAAGGGATCACCGAGTCTCCAATTTCGCAGTTGGACGTTACGCCCTCTGGACCCAAGCTAGGGACCCAGTCCTTCTAGGGACCTCTTCCTTTACCGTTGGGTGAGGTCATAAGAACGGGCCTCTTAGGGTACCTGTCTCCTCGGATCACCCAATGTCAGGTGCCCCATACCTACAAGATTTAGACAAGACAAATGATCATAGTTCGTGAACTCTACAGTCATCAGTCTGACTATGAAACAAAGTGAAATTAAAATTTAAATTTGAATTTACCGGTGTAAAACCAATAACCGATGGTATAACCTGACTTGACATCATAACATTTATAGTTTTTATCCGTTTAGTTAATTATATCAGGAAATCGTATATTATTCACGAGTAACAGTTCATTAATAATTGTAGGTACCACTATTACTATTACATCTGAACCCCCTCTTACAATAATTTGTTAAAGTTTTACTCTTTTTGAAAAACTTTTTAATGCAACTATAATTTCAAGTCATTATCCGTTACTAAAGACTCTTTAGTATTCTATTTGTTGTAAGACTACGAATAGCAGTGTCATGACTTTATCATTATAATATACGTATGTTACTGATGATTTTTCGTGTTGATTTTGCATTAGGAACTCATCGTAGTCAAAGAGTGTTTCTACTACAGTCTACGTTTATTGTAAGTTCTCGACCCCGTTTGACTGTAGTTGTCTACCCTCAGGACTTCTAATAAAAGGGTGAGTTCTTTTCCCTATAGATGTCTTTGTGTAGGGGTATCTCATTATCTTAATAGAAGTTCAGAGTCGTGACATTAAACTTAACCACATCATCCGACTCGTGGTTTCTTAACTATGAAAACTTGACACCACTATCTCTTCTGAGAACTTTCAGGGAACCTGTCGATCCTCTAGTTTGAGATTTAGGATTTCCTTTAGTTGGGACTTATAAGTAACCTTCCTGACTACGACTTCGACTTCGAAGTAATAAACCGGTGGTCTACGTTTATCAATTGAATAACCTTTTCTGGGACTACGACCCTTTCTAACTCCCGTCTTCTTCTTACCCCACTGTCTCCTACTCTACCAACCTGTCGTAGTGGTTGAGTTGCCTACACTCAAACTCGTTTGAGACGTGCTATTACTTCCTGTCCCTTCGGACGGTACGACGTCAGGTGGCTCGACGTTTCTCATCCTGAAGTGACTCACTGACTAGTTATTTCACTTTGTTACGGACTTCTAGAGGATGGTACAATACTTTTACAAGTTATTGAGAATCTTTATCCAATGTGATACATATACGATAGAAACACGACAAACCTTTAACAGGTGGAGAAATAAGTATTACAAAGAATGTCATATTTATAAGATATTCCATTTGTCTATTAGTTTTGTCGTATAGATGTGACCGAGTTCGAAATTGGTCTGTCGTGAGAAGTGTTTTTGTATGTGTGACTCCTGACAGTGAAATAAGTAAGTATGTAAATAAGTTTAAAGTCAGTCAGTCAAGTCAGCGAGTCAACACAGACTGAGACACTGGGGTACCTGACGTCGTACAGTCCGGAGGGACAGATAGTGGTTGAGGGTCTCAAATGAGTTTGAGTTCAGGTACCTCAACTACGGTAGGTTGGTAGAGTGGGAGACAGCAGGGGAAGAGGAGGGCGGAAGTTAGTAAGGGTCTTAGTCCCAGAAAAGTTTACTCAGTCAAGAAGTGTAGTCCACCGGTTTCATAACCTCAAAGTCGAAGTCGTAGTCAGGAAGGTTACTTGTGGGTCTTGACCAGAAATCCTACCTGACCAACCTAGAGGAACGACAGGTTCCCTGAGAGTTTTCAGAAGAGGTTGTGGTGTCAAGTTTTCGTAGTCAAGAAGCCACGAGTCGAAAGAAGTGTCAAGTTGAGAGTGTAGGTATGTACTGATGACCCTTTTGGTATTGGAACTGATCTGTCTGGAAACAACCGTTTCATTATAGAGACGAAAAGTTATACGATAGATCCAACAAGTATTGAAAGGAGGGTTCCTCATTCGAAGAAAATTAAAGTAAAGACGTTAGTGGTAGACGTCGTTACAACCTTGGGTCTTTTTATCAGTCGGTAACAAAGGTGTCAAAGGGGTAGATAAAGGGTACTTCACTACCCTGGTCTACGATAGTAGAATCAAAAGACTTGCAACTGGAAATTCGGTTGAAAAAGTGAGAGGAGAAAGTGAAAGTAGTTCTCCGAAAAATCAAGGAAAAGTGAAAGACGGTATTCCCACCACAGTAGACGTATAGACTCCAATAACTATAAAGGGACCGATAGAACTAAGGTTGAACACGAAAAAGGTCGGGTCGCAAAGAGTACTACATGCTCTTTATCCATTTTATACACATTTTATGAGATTACACATAAGTCTACATCAGAACATTCCTTTCTACACTAACGAAATTAGAATCTATCACTAAAGGTACCTGTCTCTTCGGACCATCTGATGTCAGGTACCCCTAGCGTTTCTCAGCCTGTGCTGACTCGCTGAAGTGAAAGAAAGAAAGAAATTCACTTTCACAGACCACCCTCTTTCATCTCACTAAGACCCGGAGACAAAGAATGGAACATACTATTACCATACCCTCCTACGAAATGAAAAACCTCTTTATTATGTAAAAATTCATTAGGCGTCTTGTGATCCCCGAAAGGACCACCGAGTTAACCAATTCTTAGGTGGACGGTTCGTCCTCTACACCCAAACTAGGGACCCAACCCTTTTAGGGGACATCTTCTTTTACCGAGAGGTCATAAGAACGGTGCCTTTATAGTACCTGTCTCCTCGGACCACCCGATACCAGGTACCCCAGTGTTTTCTTAACCTGTGTTGAAACACTAATTTGTTGTTGTTACGATGTAACCTGAGACTGTAAGAGGTTAAAACAGATGTGACTAAAATGAAGAGTTATTTTGTCAGTTTTTATTATCTGATTTAAATATTTTTCTTTACTCTCCCATGAAAAAGAGTGTTTTTATTTACACATAATACATGAGTCGACTTATATTAAAAATCAGTGTAGAGACTAACCACACCTTTAGACGAAAACTTTATAACAAACGGAACTATCCTATTTCCAAACGTAACCTCCTTTATACCTCTAATCAACAGACGTAAGTACACCAAACAAAACAACGTTCCCAGTAAATAACGAAAACTTCAATTCTTTATGAACTACTATTTTATAAATCTGTCACCATAATTAACTGGTCTAAAGGGGTACCGAGTCACCATTTCTTTGATGGAAGTTTCTCCGTCTGTCTCCAAACTAGGGACCCAGTCTTTCTAGGGGGCCTCCTCTCGTACCGTTGGGTGAGGTCATAAGAACGGACCTCTTAGGGGTAGCTGTCTCCTCAGACCACCCGATGTCAGGTATCTTACGTTTCTCAGTCTGTGTTGACTTCGTTGAATCGTGTGTGCGTGTAATTCACTGGTAATGAAGTCTGAAAATGTTACTGAATGGAAATTTATATTACAGAGATATAGAATCCTTCTGTCACCTGTGTCAACAAACGAACTAAGTAGATGGTGATTAATGACAAAAAGTCGGAACATCATACTCACTTAAACTAAGGTAGAGGGTTGAGGTTCTTCCCGGTACTACCCGCATAGAAGAACGTTTCGACAATTAAGTTTTAGACTAAGATTAAATAAGATTTACCTTAGTTTGGGTCTTGTAACTCATTATCAACCTTTTTATTTCAAAAGAGAAGACCCGTCACATCTTTTCCTTAAAATCTAGAATTCAACGTTGTAGTTGAAATGATGGTGGTATATTCGGTCGGACACCTACTTTCACCGGTCGGACACCTACTTTCTCAAGTCTCTACTCTAGTAAAGTCACTGTGACTGACCAGTGAACTAGATTTATTGGACTCTGAAATCACTAAACTCTTAACCTTTTATGGGAGGGTAGTTGGGACAAGAAACACACTTATACTCCGTTCATGGATTTAGAGGAGATAGTAAACAGTCACTCAACCTAAAAGACCACAAACGTCAACTGGTATAGAATGGACTACATTACTTCTGGACCTATCATTTGTCTCATAACGGACAATACGAAAGTATATAAAATCTGACATATAAACACTTAGAAATTTAACAAACTCTCTATTAATTTAAAAGTTACTTGTTTGTAATAGAAAATAAGTATAGACTTAC
Organism: Capra ibex; assembly: GCA_006410555.1. Lineage (NCBI taxonomy): Eukaryota > Metazoa > Chordata > Mammalia > Artiodactyla > Bovidae > Capra > Capra ibex. Next base: position 42,438,167 of record SJYO01018169.1, on the reverse strand, counting down.
TTTAGTGTTACCATATCCCATGTATCATTCATTCGTTTACAATTAGATTTTCCACAGACGACGTCCCCTTTAAGTTAAGGTATTAGAAGTATAAAACTGAATAAAACAGTAATTCGACATAGAGTTAAGACTTGTTTTATTTTGTAGAGACTTTCCATTTATATTTTAGAAACTATTAAGGTTTACTTGTATTTTCCGAAAGATACTACGATTTGCTAAAAACCGTATACGTGTCAACAAGTAGTGTTAAAATATTTTATCATAAACATAATACACTTCACATCTACATCAATAAATAAGTACGGTCAGGACTGTAGAGTCTGTAATGTTTTACATTGGTATACAAAGGAGAGGTTTAGGAAAAGTATAAAAAGGAGTTTCGAGATCGGGGTGGGGGACACTGGATTGTTTTCTGATAGAATAAACTTGAGTGTCACCACAAACATGTTTTTAGACTGAAATATACTTTATAATCTCTAACGGAATTCTCTGTCTCGAATTGTTCTTACAAAACGTCAAGATCAGTAATCAGACCCAAGAATTTTAACCGGTAACTAACTTCGGTCCCAGTAGTTGTTTCACTCATTGTTATCCGTATTGAAACAAGGTATCCATTTACTACCTTTGACTCGATAATTTTTTCCGATTATGTAAAGTCGTCTTTATGTACGGAGTCAGACTTAACTTTTTAATTAAGATCCTAAACAATCGATACAATTAACCAAGTTTAGCGTTAATTGTATACTTTTCCTTTCCTTTTCTGTGACTTTTATCTGACACTTAATTTCGTCGTTTTCCTCATTATCTTTATTTGGAATGTACACTGTCGAACAGTGGAGGTATCTTATCCCGACACATCGTTTTTCCGTCGGCAACGTTTCGTGGCACTGTGACTATAAGTTCTCGAGGTAGCTTCAACCAGTGTATCCGTAAAAGAAACGTTTATAAGTACAGTAATTAGAAGAAAGTTTTTAGTGACTCCATATTTGTCCTCGGTCTAAACGTAAACAAGTGTTTCTTACGTTCCTTTTTATGCAGACAATGTGAGTGACAATGAGAAACACAAATGTGTGTAATATCGTTCACATACACTATACTCTACTCCGGTCTACAAGACTTATGAACCAAATGAACGGTGCATACATCTGGAGTGTCATATATAATTCTTTAAGTCTTTAAGGACAAACCTATAGACAATACAGAAAAAAATGTTTCAAAAAAAGATCTTACCCTAGATTTACTCTAAACGTAAGATCATTAGGACAAAATACAGATATAACACCATATTTTGATAAGTAATGAATACATTTATATATCGGTGTGGATATCTACCTCTCTTTCTCTTTAATAAATGCATTTAAAAATTTTAGCATCGTCTGTTACCTTTTGTGTTATGTGTAAGTAATTGCACGTGTTAATCGTTTATGGATGTATCATACGAGTTTTGTGACACGTTCTCCGATTTCTTCTTTCTTAAGGACGTTTCTCTGTAATAGATCTTAAGGTTTGTTTTTCTTGTTTAGTTTACTTAGGACAACCAAGAGAAAACCCCATACATTCGTTTTATAATAACTCCATCCCTCCTCTCTTAGAGAAGAGTAGTCGTTACCGTTTTCCAAAACCTCTTCAAGTACTTTCTTTTCCGTTCACGTTAAGTCCATCTCTGTTGTCATGGACCTCAATAATCTCTCAGTACACAGGTCCGATAATGTTCGTCGAATAAGTCTGAGACTGTATCAAACTTATATGTCATTCTACATATATGTCATTCTACCGAGACCTGTCGGAACGACCTAAATTGATACTTCTCAAAAATATGGAGGACCCTTCAGACTTTCTAGTGTCAACCAAGTATGTTCTCGTTTACGTTTATGTGTAACTCTTTTATGTGTAACTCGAGTAAAATTGTTGTTAAGATTTTTGATTTACTACAATATGTCCGTCCACTATCTCTTGGACAATTCTATTAAGTACAATAAAATCCACTTTAAACTGTCCCCAACACTCATCCGGTCCCCATCACTCCCACTTTATTCATCTTTACGAACTTCTTCTTCTATAAATCTTAGTTCATGGGTGCCCTAAAGTTCAATACAAATCCTCAGTTCTCTTTCTTCCGTAGGTATTGATAGTTCCAAGATTAATTTCACTGACATCCCACTACCATTTCTTGCGATCTGTACTTTCTGAAAAATTCCTTTTCATTTTACTCAAATCTGAAACCTGTACATGTATGACTCTAAGAATACCTTGTATACACCAACACAGACCAAAAGTCAATCATTACTAAACACTTTAAACTCCGTGTCAGTTGAGAGTAATTCTCCGCAATCTCAATAATGATATATTTTATAGAACAGTTAGTTTTGGTTTCTAAGTCTTGATATTGAATACTTTTCAATATTACTAGTATTTCGATTTAAATCACTGATACGTTTCTGTCAGACTAGAAACGATAGGTCAAGAGATCAACGTACGACAACACGTCTTCAACACAGATCTCTTTCCCGTGAGGTGGTTCCTCCCCCTTTCTTACTACATCCGGTGTCCAATTCACTAATTATAAAATCTACAAAAAGTGGTAGTCTATTTTAATCAAAGTCTATTAACCACTCAATTAGTACACTTACAAAATAAAGTTAAAATCTTTATTGTAGAAAAGGATTTTACTTTTCACTTTCAGTAAGTCAGAGTAACCTGAGAAACACTGGGGTACCTGATGACATAGGACGGTCCGAAGAGACAGGTACCCTAAGAGGTCCGTTCTTATGACCTCACACATCGGTAAAGGAAGAGGTCCCCTAGAAGGGTTGGGTCCCTAGTTTGGGTCCAGAGGGTCTAACGTCCGTTTAAGAAATGGTAGATTCGGTGGTCCCTTCGGGGTTTTATCATTATATGTTTAGACCACAAAAATTAAAATCATTCTTGAAAGGTACGATTATCTGAGTGTTTTAGTAATCAGTTGTACCTTTTCCTAACATTATAATTCCGGGATCTTTGGGACCACCGGTCTAGGGTCTACCATTCCTAGACTAGAGGCTGTTACGTCCTCTGAACCCAAGGTAGACACCCAACGTTTCTAGGGGACCTCTTCTCTTGTCGATAGGTGAGGTTATAAGAACGGACCTGTTAAGGTACCTGTCTCCTCGGACCGTCCGATGTCAGGTACCCCAGTGTTTCTCAGAATGTGCTGACTCACTGAAACTGAAAATGAAGTGAAGAAAGTCTTTGGTCCTTATCCATATGAATCACCTTGTGAGTGTGGTTTTGAAAATTTTCTTAAATTTCTTATATTCGTGGGATTTAGTTTTGTAAATGAATGAAGAAAACACTAAAACAACAATGACTACGACAATAGGGTTTAAGGTATAGACCCTGTATTGTATGTGAGTCATTGATATATTACCTGACTTGATACGTTTGATTGATATACTGTAACTAAAATGAAACATATTGTATAATTTATTATCTGTGTCTTTAATTTACAACATGGTATAATAACAGTCTATTTAAGTAACTTTACTTAACGTGGATAATAATATAACAATAGAGATTAAATGATTCAGATCGGTAAATCTCAATTTCTTTAACCCGTATCAATGTACTTTTGTTGTCTTCTCAGTTTTGACCTAGCACCATAAAAATAGAGACTTCAATTTAAAGTAAGTTGATATCGATAGTGTAAGTACTGTGACGTTTGTGTGTTCTTCGGAACAAATATAGGACGTTACTCCTTAGATGTATTATCTTTTGTATATATTTGTAAGTCTTTCCCTATATTATTAAATAAAATTTCATAATAACACTTACTATGTATAAGTATACATGTATAATACTATGAAAATTTAGGAGTACATTTGATTTTATAATGAAAAGGCGAAAATTCTTGTGTAATACCTTGTATATAATTTGTGTACCATTGCATTTCTACTATTTAATTTCTTATATCATTAAACTATTTTAACAAATTTAAGTAATTTTTTTACTCTGTAAAATGTACACCAACCTTTAATAAAAGGTTTGAAGGGATTATATGAAGAGAAGAGGTGGTTTTCATTGTATTATAGGATTATAATCATAAATTCTAGGACTTGTATAATGAATTGTACCACTGTCACTATCTATCATCTCAGATGACAATAAAAAGGAAATGTTATCGTTTATGAATAATCTTATTTATTATCTTTGTTTCTATGATGTATGTTCATAACATTTTACTATTTCACAGTCTGTTGACTATCTCGTATATACTTTCAATGTCCTTTCGTAAAAATTACAAAATAAACTTTTATCGGTACATATTTACCTATTTACATGGGTGTAAATAATTTTCCTGTATAGAGATAGTACCAGTAAATGTGAAATATTAAGTAAATGAATTCCTCGAAAATTTTTAACTCGTACACTTTGAACATTTATAAAATACATTCAAAAATTTAACTGTTTTCAATTTTCTCTTTAATATAACTCTTTTAACAAAATTCTTAATACATTTTCCTATAAATATATCATATAATCGTGTTGCTATTCCTTTTGTTTCCTCGTATAATCTTTTGACTTCCTTAACAAGGTGTATATATACCTTTATCCATCCAGTCCTTGTCGTCGTAATTTGGCTCTTTTAATTAAGACATACTTCTTTTATTTTCTATCTATAGAGGAGTATGGTGTCGATCTACATGTAAGATACACCTAATATCTATATTTACACTTTCGACTTTGAGATTTTGCACTGTTTCTGTTCAAGACGAGAAGTTAGACAAGAATGAAAAGTATCATTTGTCAAATTGTTGTTGTTGTTATTTTGTTATTTTCTGTTTTTTATACCAAGTGTACACCCGTGTATTATTTCTTTCCGTATAAGTTTTGATTTAACACAAAATTTTATTCTTTAAATCTTTAATCAACACTGGTACATTTATATAGAAGAAGTGATCTTTCGTTTATTTCCAATACAAGTCTTTCAACCTCTCTTCTGAGATTTCTGTAGGACACTCGGACAGAGTAGAAGGGAGGGTAACAAACTTATCTCTACCATCCACCTGACTTCCCAGACTAGGGTCTTACTGACGACACGTCGTGTGACAGACTTCTCTCGTCCGAGGTTGTAATCCTACTCGTCATCATATCTTGAGGAACGAGTGTCAGAAGGTCCCATCCCCCCTTCACTTATTTTCATATAGTGAAACTATTCTAGGTGTATATAGTACAACAAGCGGACTCCGACTGACAACTCTATTATTTCCGTTTATTTACCAATGGGTCTTTAGATCACGGAGAAAAAAATTTTATTGTAGAACCGTTCTTAAGCGAAGTCAAGAACGTTATCTTTTCTTCATGTTTATACAGGTTTATTCTCCTTAATAAGATAATAGTTTAAGAGTTTTAAACTAGGTATACATCGACTGTTCATACTTACAGTCTCTTCTTTAACGAAATACTTACTCATGCACTACACTCGATTTAGACTAAAAGGGGTAAATGGAAGACATTAAGGATTTAAAACTTATACACATAGTTGGAAGGTTATTATATATATATGTATATACAAAGTACGAACGCACGTGTGGAATTCCTTTGTTTGGTTTAAGTTTACTAACTTAAGTACGAAACAGTTCCCTTCCATTACTCCTTAATCATTTCAGTTCGTAACTAGAAAATTATAGGTAAACATTAAACTATGTTATCCCTCAATGGGTAAATTTATAATTAGACAAAAATTTAATATTTGTGAATAGGGTACCTACCTCGTCGGACAACCCGATGTCAGGTATCTCAGTGTTTCTTAGGGTCTGTACCGACTTTGTTGAATCGTACGTGTGTGTTGGGTCTTTATATAAACATTCGTATATAAAATAACTATTTGAGCGTATTTACATCTTACTAAAGTTGACAAATTTTAATAAGAAAAGTCCTAATTAACTTTCAAGTTTTTTACTCCTAACTAGATTAGGTAGGTATTTCCGTATTCAATACTACGTTTTAGGCTGTTACTATATAATACATGGAGATATCTTCGTATCCACAAGTATAAGATTTCATCTTTAAAGAAGTTATATTTATTGTTTCAATTTTTATATACCTTATCACGTTACACCTTGTGACACAAATTACACGACGAGTCAAGTCAAGTCAAGTCAGCGAGTCAGTATAGACTGAGAAACGTTGGGGGTACTTGGCGTCGTCCGGTCCGGAAGGACAGGTAGTGGTTGAGGGCCTCAGGTGGGTTTGGGTACAGGTAACTCAGCCACTACGGTAGGTCTATAGAGTAGGAGACAGCAGAGGAAGAGGAGGACGGGAGTTAGAAAGGGTCGTAGTCCCATAAAAGGTTACTCAGTCGAGAAACGTAGTCCACCAGTTTCTTAACCTCAAAGTCGAAGTTATAGTCAGGAAGGTTACTTGTGGGTCCTGACTAGAGGAAATCCGACCTGACCAACGTAGAGGAGTGTTAGGTTCCCTGAGAGTTCTCAGAAGAGGTTGTGGTGTCAAGTTTTGTAGTTAAGAAGTCACGAGTCGAAATAAGTGTCAGGTTGAGAGTGTAGGTATGTACTGGTGACCTTTTTGGTATCGGAATTGATCTGTCTGGAAACAACCGTTTCATTACAAAGACGTAAAATTATTCGACAGATCCAACCAGTATTGAAAGGAAGGTTCCTCACTCACAGAAAATTAAAGTACCGATGTTAGTGGTAGACGATGATAGACCCACTTTTATCTTAGATATAAACGAACACATTACTTTATAATAAAAACATACTGTGTTTTCCTTGATTAACATGACAAAAGAAGACCCCCTTTCTTTACACTCGTACTTCCTGTATTGGTGTAACGTCGGAATTTGAGAATTTACAACGGGACATAGTTATATAATGACTTAGTTTGTCAGTTAATATATAATATATATATATATATATATATATATATATATATATATATACTAGTCCTTCTCCACCCTCCGTTACTTCGGTCAGAAGTTTTTCTTTTGTTTGTTTGTTTTTTATGAGACACTGGGTTGTTGGGTGAAATCACATGTCTGGAAACTCTTTTGATTAGTGTCCAGAGATTCCCCTTTATATATGACCTTTTATTTAATACTTCTTAAGTATGATATCTCCTGTAAGACGTAAACCTCTTTTTAGTTATGATTAAAATTCGTCTTAAACAGTCGAAAAAGTTCTCAAAGAAAAAATAACTTTGAAAATAAATAAGAAGATAATAAAATCTTAACAAAAATATTAGATTGATGTTGAAAAACTAAGACATTACGGAACGTTATTAATAGAGACAGACATGTAACATAAAAAATAAAACTCAAAGAAAGCTCTTTATCTTTATAAGTAAAGTACCATCAGTTTAAATATGTTAAAAGGGAAATACCAATCAAGACAACGTAAGACGATTTTTTAGGAATGGATTCCAATATTTGGGTAAGCACTTAGTGTCGGAACAGTACCACTTCCCCTAACACATTGAGCTACTTCGACACTCGGTACGTACGTCCCGGTCAGTTCTGTATAACCAACATCATCTCTCAAGTCAGTCACCTGTTTTATACCAGGTGACCTCTTCCTTTACCTTCGGGTGAAGTCATAAGAACGGAGTTTTGAAGTGCCTGTCATACTTTTTCGTTTTTCTATATGGTCTCCTACTAGGGGGTCCAACCTTCCACATGTTATACGATGGACCCTTCTCATCTCCTGTAAATGATTGTTGTGGTCATTCTTACTTCCCAACCGGGCTTCGTCTTTACTACGAGTCAACACTTACACAGACCACCACTTTCATTTCACTACGACATTCCTTGTTATACACTATCCTTGGACCTTACAATCCAGGTACTTAGTTGTATTTAACCTACATCAGTTCGTCCTTTACCGTTCTCACTTGTAGATGTAGAATTCTTAGTCACTGGATTTTACCTACCCTTACCCGTTTAAATTAAGTCTACTGGTGAAATATATGTTGACACCCGTTCTCAGGACATCTTCTTTACCTTATCGGGAGTATCAGTTGTTTTTTCAGGCTGTCAAGAACCCACGTTAGAGTTTATGTTGTCTTACTGGAACCAAACAAAGGTTCCGTTTGGTAAGTCGTAGTGTCATTAGGTTCAGATATGGGGATTATGACTTCTTCGACTTATCAAGATACTTCTGGAAGTTCTGGAAGATCTTGATTGTGGTTTTTTTACTATAAGAAAAGTAGTATCTCCTAATCTTACGTTTTCATCCTCTAGTTCTATGAACCTCATTACCCGTTCTAACTGACACCTCATGTTTTACTCCGTCCCGTTTCACATTGTCTCAACACAGTTCTCTTGTACGACAATATCGTTTGTGGGTAAAGGTTGCTCGGTTCTTTACTGAGATATGTACCTGTAGTAATGTACCAGTTATGGTTTTAGTCTAACTAATACAATAACGTCGGTTTTTACCTCTACAAAATATGTAGGTCATTTTCGTTCTGAACCTCACTGACACAGAGTTTAGTACTTGAGAAATACTGTTTTAGGTCCTAATTTAACTTCCTTCATCTCTTTTGGTGATATCCAGTAAGTCCATAATGGATTTAGTTTAGGGAATACTAATATATCTATTTCATTACTTATCTAAGTTCTAATCTAGATTATCTCACAGACTTCTTGATACCTGTCTCCAAACATTGTAACATGTCCTTCACTACTAGTTTTGGTAGGGGTTCATTTTCCGTTTTACCAACAGACTCCTCCGGAATGTTTATCGACTCCTTTCTTCTCTTCGTTTTCCGTTCATTCTTTCCCCTTTTATAATGGGTTGACTTACGTCTCAAGGTCTTTTATCGTTTCTCCCCATTTCTCCGGAAAAAATTTACTTATAACATTTCTTTATCTCCTTTCGTATCTTACTCATTCTGATCTCTAGAGAAGTTCTTTTAACCTCTATAGTTCACTTGTAAAGTACGTTCCTACACGTACTATCTCCTGTTTTTGACATTGTTAGATTGTCTTCGTCTTCTCTAATTCTTCTGCGCCATTCTTATGTCTCTTCTTAATATGTTCCGTCATGAATTACTGGGTCTATTGGTGTTACTACATCCGTGAGTAGATCTTACTCTGTACGACCTCGTACTTCAGTTCACCTGGAATCCTTCGTAATGACGTTTATTTCGATGACCTCTACTACCTTAAGGTCGATTCGAAAAATTTTAGGATTTTCTACTATGATAATTTCAAGACGTTAGTTATACAGTCGTTTAAACCTTTTGAGTCGTCACCGATGTTCTGATCAACTTCTAGTCAAAAGTGAGGTCAGGGTTTCTTTCCGTTACGGTTATTCACAAGTCTGATAGAACGTTAAAAGAAGTAAAGTGTACGATTGTTCTAATACAAGTTTTAGGAAGTACCATTCGAAGTCGTCATACACTTGGTCCTTGAAGGTTTACTTGTTCGACCTAAATCTTTTCCTTTGTAAGTAAACTAGTACTTCTTTGGTTCTCTTAAGGTCCTTTTTGTGGATGAAGACGAAGTGACTGGTACAATTACGGAAACCGACACATTTAGTCTTGTTTGACATTTTTTAAGAAGTCAAGTCAAGTCAGTGAGTCAGCACAGGTTGAGACACTGGGGTACTTAGTGTCGTACGGTCCGGAGGGACAGGTAGTGGTTGAGGACCTCAAGTGAGTCTGAGTGCAGGTTGCTCAGTCACTACGGTAGGTCGGTAGAGTAGGAGACAGCAGGGGAAGAGGAGGACGGGGGTTAGGAAGGGTCGTAGTCTCAGAAAAGGTTACTCAGTTGAGAAGCGTACTCCACCGGTTTCATGACCTCAAAGTCGAAATCGTAGTAAGGAAGGTTTCTTTAGGGTCCCGACTAGAGGAAGTCTTACCTGACCAACCAAGAGGAACGTCAGGTTCAATGAGAGTTCTCAGAAGAGGTTGTGGTGTGAAGTTTTCGTAGTTAAGAAGTCGCGAGACGGAAGAAGTGTCAAGTTGAGAGTGTAGGTATGTACTGATGACCTTTTTGGTATCGGAACTGATCTACCTGGAATCAGACGTTTCATTACAGAGACGAAAACTTATATGATAGATCCAACCAGTATTGAAAGAAGGTTCTTCATTCGCAGAAAATTAAAGTACCGACGTTAGTGGTAGACGTCACTAAAACCTCGGGGGGTTTTTATTTCAGAAGAATTTCTCTACCTTTATGGTCTGGTGGAATGGGTGGAGGACTCTTTGGACATATGTCTAGTTCTTTCACTTCTCCTTGAATCTTGGAGAATTACTCCCACTTTCTTCTTTCACTCTTTAGACTGAACTTTGAGTCATAAGTTTTTTTTTGATTATTAGTACCTTAGACTAGGGTAGTGAAGCATCGTTTCTCTTCCCTTTTTCACCTTTGTCACTGTCTAAAATAGAAGAACCCGAGGTTTTAGTGACGTCTGCCGCTGAAATCAGTACTTCAATTACGAACGAGAAACCTTACTTTCGATACTGTTTAGATGTGTCACATAATTTTTCGTCTCTGTAGTGAAACGTTTGTTTCTAGGCATATCAGTTTTGACACTAAAGAGGTCATCAGTGCATACCTACACTTTCAACCGGTTCACGGTTTCTTAATTACGAAAGCTTAACACCACGACCTCTCCTAACAACTCTCAGACAACTTGTCGTTCCTCTAGTTTGGTCGGTTAGGATTTTCTTTAGTTGGAACTTATAAGTAACCTTTCTGACTACGACTGCGACTTTGAGGTTATAAACCGGTTAACTACCTTTCTCGACTAAGTAACCCCCTTTTTTTTTTTTTTGTGTGGAACTATAACCCTTTCTAACTTCCGTTTTCTCATTCCCCACCGTCCTCTACCAATCTAATGTAGTGATTGAGTTACCTATACTTAAACTCGTTTGAGACCATCAATCACCTCCTCTCTCCTCGGTCCGTACGACGTTAGGTGTCTCAGTGTTTCTCAGTCTGTCCTAAATGACTAATTTGTTATTGTTGTTTTAAGTTTCTAAGAAAGAGATACAAAGACTACATTCAAATTTCTTAAACAAAAGTCAAATCTAAAAATTATATAGACTTTGAAATTAAATACATACAACAACGTTATATCATATCTTAATATAAAATGAAGATCCCACTATCGGTCAACGGAGTAGTATTAAGAATGTTCATGACTAAAAGAATTACATACGACAATGTATGACAAAGTTATAGATGTAGGAGATAAGACCCAAGACCGATGTAAGAAAGTGATATAAATTGATATATTGGGATGGTCATCCTTTCGTAGGTTCAAAGAACTGAAGTATTAAGAAACATAGACAAAAATAGAGGGTTATTTATTTAAATTTAAATTTAAAAACTGTTAAGAATCGGTAAATGAAAATGTAGATGAACATTAAAGGTAAATTTTTAACCTCAAAATTAATTTTAAACAGACTTAAACATCTGGATGTTGGTCTCTTATTACAAAGATTTTACGTCTTCTAAAGGTTTATCCCTTCCCTGTATAAAGAGACAAACAAATTTAGAAAAAAAGGGGAAGTCATTGTAAAACATTAAAAAGAGATATTTATAGAACTTATGGAACATAATTTAAATAATGATCCGTTGAATGTTAAAAACGACAATAACGTCTTGTTCTAAAATAATAATATAAAATTTAACCAACAACGACAATATATCTTTACCATAACTAAAGACCTAGAACTAGAATATAGACTGTCGGAACGACTTTAAAGACTAATTAAGAATAACGAAGGTCTAAAGTAATCTAATATATACAAGTGTTAGTATAATACAAATTTACTGATTGAAATACAAACAATATAACGTAAAGAAAAATAACGAAAGAATATAATAGATTCAAGTCATTATATAAGTTATCATCCGTAGGAAAAGAACAAGGATTGAAATTACGTAAAGATCTCAAAGTGAAATTCTTACTACATGTAAGATGTGAGGTACTTCTATTTCGTCAGAGAAAATCAACTGATTCGAAAAGAAGGGTGAAATGTTTCCAAAATATAGTACTTATTCACAGAAATATATAATCAGACTTAAGTAGACTAATATCGAAAATTTGTTATACTATATAACGTACAAAAGACTATTGTTTGAGTGAAATACAGACAATTTTTAGAGATGTAAACAAATGTATATAAAACGAACCCTCTGTAAACAAAAACGAGAACATTTATTCTGACGATATACAAACGAATAAACAAAACTTAGGTATTTACGCATAAAAACCATGATTAAAAATACAGTCATGTTAGGATCAGAGTATTTTTTCTTGATACATATACGAAGGATTAAAAGACAGAAGATTGTTTGACTTTATCTTACTCCTAAAATACAAAGTACTGCTAAACCATTTTGTACAAAGATTTTGATAGAACTGAACCATAGAAATCTACATCTAAAAAAACGATAGTTAAGGAACCAAAATCAAATCTGTTCACAAAGTAAAGAAGAATGTAAAGTCTTAAATGACCGTATGACAAAAGTAAAGGTTTCAAGAAATTTGGAAAATCTCGTTCACAAATAGAAAAGAATTATAGATACAACTTAGTAGTATGTAAAAATGTGTAAAGAAGGGAAATAATAAAGTAGAAAAGATGAAAGGAATTAAATGAGACGAAATAAGATCAAAGAACGTACCTTATAAATAGAGTAACGAAAAGAATATTAAAACAATTTTCGTAAAAAAGAAAAATAAAAAAAATTAACCTCTCTCCTCGTAACTATGTATATGTGATGGTACATATTCTATCTATTGTTCACCCTTCAACGACATATTATACGTCTCGAGTTGGACCACGAGACACTGTTAGATCTCGTAACCCTATACCACCCCTCCCACTCTCCCTCCAAGTTCTCCCTCCCTTGTATGCATATGAATCTTGACTAAGTGTGACTACGTTAATAGGAGGTTAATTTTCGTAAAAATTGTCCTTCCTATTAAAGTTTATATCGTATCAAAGACAAGAAATACTAAACTATAAACTGGAAATGTTAAAACAAGTAAATCTTTGGAAAATTCAAAGGTTATTAATAGGGTTATTAGAAACTCTAAGAGTTGTGACAATTTCGGACAAAAATTTCATAGGAAACTGGTAAGTAGGAAAGGACACCGACCGGTCTATAAAAGAAGTAAAGAGAAAAGTAATCGAAATTCTTAGTGTGAACTGCACTACTCGTCGTTATGGTGAAAGGACTAGACAAGATCGAGTTCTGGAACAGAAGACAGGGTCTGGGTGACACGTTTCCGGTCTGAGAAGAAGTAGTCTGATTCGTGTCTGGAAGGGTAGTAAAGACACCGAGGACAGAGGAAAATTGAAGGAAAAATAAACCCTAGGGGGGAAAAAATACTTTAGATTCGATAAAAATTTGAATATAAACTGTTAACGATAAGTCATGAAAATTCTTAAAAATATGTCTCACTTCATTCGGTCTTTCTTTTTGTGGTTATGTCATATGATTGTGTATATATACCTTAAATCTTTCTACCATTGCTATTGGGACATACACTCTGTCGTTTTCTCTGTGTACATATTTTGTCAGAAAACCTGAGACACCCTCTCCCGTTCCCACCCTACTATACCCTCTTACCGTGACTTTGTACATTTGATAGTATACACTTTTCTTAACGCTCAGGTCCAAGTTACGTACTATGTCCCACGAGTCACGACGACGTGACCCTACTGGGTCTTCCTACCCTACCCCTCCCTCCATCCTCCCCCCAAGTCCTACCCCTTGTGAACATGTGGGTACCGTCTGAGTTCGGTTACATACCGTTTTGGCTATGTTATAGCATTTCATTTTATTTATTTATTTATTTATTTGTCTTTTTTTTTCTTAAAAATATTTTAAAAAAAAAAAATCTAAGAAAGAATACGAAATGAGTATCTTTGTTTGTTCGTATGTTTTAAACGGGTTTGAAAACATGTTTTTGAATCGACCCTTCAATTAAGACTTAACATCGTACATAAGGGATTGTATATCTTACTTTACAAGGTAAGACTAGAGAAGAACAATACTTAATTTTTTTTTTAAGACGACAGTATATTAGTAACACTAAAATGTCTTTTTTCACAAAAAACAGACCATTTAAAATTCTCAAAACACAAAAACCACAAGATATCAAAGTAATACTTCATGCATCAATACTTACACAAAAATAAACAGAAGAAATCTTGAGTCTGAAAGTTTGACTATACATAAAAAATTAATTAAATAAAATAAATAACTTCCTATTAACGAAATGTCTTAAAACAACAAAAGACAGTTTGGAGTTGTAGTTAGTCGGTATCCATATGCATATAGGGGAGGGAAAACTTGGAGGGAGGGTAAAGGGAGGGGTAAGGTGGGGAGATCCAACTATGTCTCGGGGCCAAACTTAAACGAATCGGTATGTCGTTTAAGGGCGACCGAAAGATCAAATGTATATCATTACACTCAAAGGTACGATGTGAAAGGTATGTAAAGTGGGAGAGGAAGGGAGAGTGGTACAGGTATTCAGATAAGAGATACAGACAAAGAGGTAACGACAGGACGTTCATTTAAAAAGTTGTGATAAAAGGATCTAAGGTATATATAGGTAATCTTATACTATATATAGAAGGAAAGACTTACTAAAGTGAGATATATTATCCAAGATCCGAGTAGGTGGAGTAATCTTGACTGAGTTTCTACAAGGAAAATACCGACTCATTATAAGGTAGTACCGACGTCAGTGGTAGACGTCACTAAAACCTCGGGGGTTTTATTTCAGTCTGTGACAAAGGTGACAAAGGGGTAGACAAAGGGTACTTCACTACCCTGGCCTACGGTACTAGAAGCAAAAGACTTACATCTCGAAATTCGGTTGAAAAAGTGAGACGAGAAAGTGAAAGCAGTTCTCCGCAAAATCAAGGAGAAGTGAAAGACGGTATTCCCACCACAGTAAACGTATAGACTCCAATAACTATAAAGAGGACCGTTAGAACTAAGGTTGAACACAAAGAAGGTCAGGTCGCAAAGAGTACTACATGAGACGTATCTTTAATTTATTCGTCCCACTGTTATATGTCGGAACTACATGAGGAAAAGGATAAATCTTGGTCAGACAACAAGGTACAGGTCAAGATTGACAACGAAGGACTGGACGTATGTCTAAAGAGTTCTCCGTCCAGTCCACCAGACCATAAGGGTAGAGAAAGTCTTAAAAGATGTCAAATAACACTAGGTGTGTCAGTTTCCCAAACCGTATCAGTTCTTTCGTCTTTATCTACAAAAAGACCTTGAGAGAACGAAAAAGGTACTAGGTCGTCTACAACCGTTAAACTAGAGACCAAGGAGACGGAAAAGATTTTGGTCGAACTTGTGGTCCTTCAAGTACCAAGTGCATAACGACTTCGGATCGAACCTCTTAAAACTCGTAATGAAATGATCGTGCACTCTACTTATGTCAACACGCCATCAAACTCGCAAGAAACCGTAACGGAAAGAAACCCTAACCTTACTTTTGACTGGAAAAGGTCAGGACACCGGTGACGACTCGAAAGGTATAAACGACCGTATAACTCACGTCGTAAAAGTGTCGTAGTAGAAAGTCCTAAACTTTATCGAGTTGACCTTAAGGTAGTGGAGGTGATCGAAACAGACATCACCACTGACGTCGGTACTTTAATTTTCTGTGAATGAGGAACGTTCTTTTCAATACTGGTCGGATCTATCGTGTAAGTTTTCGTCTCTGCAATGAAACGGCTGATTCCAGGCAGATCAGTTCCGATACCAAAAAGGTCATCAGTACACTCTCAACCTGACACTTCTTCCGACTCGCGACTTCATAACTACGAAAACTTCACACCACAACCTCTTCTGAGAACTCTCAAGGAACCTGACGTTCTTCTATGTTGGTCAGGTAAGACTTCCTCTAGTCGGGACCCACAAGAAACCTTCCTTACTACGATTTCGACTTTGAGGTCATTAAACCAGTGGAGTACATTTCTTAACTGAGTGACCTTTTGTGAAACTACAACCCTCCCTAACCCCCGTCCTCCTTTTCACCTACTGTCTCCTACTCTACCGACCTACCGTAGTGACTGAGCTACCTGCACTCAGACTCACTTGAGGCCCTCAACCACTACCTGTCCCTCCGGACCACTCGACGCTAAGTAATCACAGTGTTTCTCAGTCTGTACTGACTAGCTGACTTGACTTGACTTGATTTATAAGGTAGTGTATATACATGGTGTTGAAGAATGGATAGGTAGACAACTACCTGTAGATACAACGAAGGTACAGGAACGATGACATTTATCACGACGTTACTTGTTACCCTATATACACAGAAAAAGTTAAAAGCGAAGGAGTCCTATATGCGGATCCTCACCCTTACGACCCAGTATACCACCAAAATAAGGATAGTTTAACTCATATATAAAAAATTAAGTCTTTTCAAAATCGGTATAATTCGGAAACAAATAACACCAAGAACAAATTAGTAACTCGGACAATAATCAAAGAACAAGACACACTTTATATAAATAAGAGAAATAAAAGGAGACTAGGTGGACGAATAAGAGTTGATCAAAACACGGATGTCCGAAATTGAAAGACCTGGTGAATGTATTAATTAATACAACAAAGTGTTCTAACAAATAAAATATGATGAATCTAATTGTACAAAAGAATTAAACAACAGAGAAAGAGAAAATAAAAAAAAATAACGATGAATAAACTCTGTCTCTCCCTCAAGTTGTTTGTTTAAGTAGTTTAATGAAGTTGATCTTCAGGGGACTAAATGTATAAGTTCACCCACCTCTTTTAACGTATTTTCTGAACAAATAATTCAAAACTAAACCGTATAAAAATACTGCCTATAATTTACGTACCTACTGTTTTAAGTTTTAAATTTTAGTAAGTGTAAACTAATCACCTGACTTTTTATGAATTGTCCTTATCGACATCAGAAACTATAATAAAGATAGTGATTTTTAAACCGTTTGATAAGTCGTAATTATATATATTATTTTGATGAGTCAAAAGTATATATTTTGTAGGACCATACAATCAACGAATTTTTATGTGATATTTAATCCATTTACACTAACGTCTTACTGAATGTTCTTTAACACGGTTCGAGTCTTTTATTTCGTCACTTATTTTGTCGGATCGTCTTTTCATATTTTGTTACTTTGTCTATTTATATATATAAATTTCGACACTTTTTTCGATACCGATATTCTCCCCGACACTCTCTCTCCTCTTGAATTCACTCCGAAACTTGACAATATCAGGAGAGTTCTGGTTACAGAACTCTGACCTAACCCTTTTATTCTACGAACGGTCATTACTTACGAATATACATAGGACCGTTTTTCTTATTCAACAAGTTTTAAAGATTCAATCTTTTATTAATAACAGAAAATCTTTAATCGACTTTGTCTCTAGTTACCTTGTTTACCGTTCCCTACCTAAACCCTTTACTTTTCCCGGGACAAGGGTCTTCCTAAAAATTCGGTACAAAGGTCAAACCTAGTATTGATTTTGAGTTTCTTTCCGTCTAGGTTCGGTTGTTTACTTTAATAAAATAAGTGTTATATATGAAAGTTATACTATTGACAAGAGTACACTACCCATTTATTGTAGTCGGACCTACATATCATTTTTGTTGTTGTTAGTGTTAACGTGGTCGAATGGTCAGTCTGAGTAATTTAAACCTGAAACGACAGTAACCGACTCAGTGATCTTGAAATCGAGACACCTAGTTAGGGGAAAACCGGAGAGTGACGTTTAGTAAACAACAGGATGACTTTTTTCTTTACATTCTTTATCCCAAATTTCAAAGAACATCATTTGACAAGTAAGACAGATTCTGACCGAGCCATTTTACAAATTATACTATAGAGTTGGACTTACCCGACACCACGGGTCTATATGCCAGTTTATAATAAAACCCATAAAAAATATTCCCAAAAAATCCACCCTAATTGTATATGTAGTAAGGTCAAGTCACGTCATAGAGTCAATACAGGTTGAAAAACGTTGGGGTACCTGACGTTGTCCGGTCCAGAGGGACAGGTAGTGGTTGTGGGTCTCAAATGAGTTTGAATACAGGTAACTCAGTTACTACGGTAGGTCTGTAGAGTAGGAGACAACAGGGGAGGAGGAGGACGAAAGTTAGAAAGGGTCGTAGTGCCAGAAAAGTTTACTCAGTCAAGAAACGTAGTCCACCGGTGTCATAATCTCAAAGTCTAAGTTGTAGTCAGGAAGGTCACTTGTGGGTCCTGACTAGAAGAAATCCTACCTTACCAACCTAGAGGAACGTCGGGTTCCCTGGAGTTTTCAGAAGAGATTGTGGTGTCAAGTTTTCGTGGTTAAGACGTGAGTCGAAAGAAATATCAGGTTTGGAGTGTAGGTATGGACTGGTGACCTTTTTGGTATCGGAACTGTTCTGTCTGGAAACAACCGTTTCATTACAGAGACGAAAAATTATACGACAGATCAAACCTGTATTGAAAGGAAGGGTCCTCATTCGCAGAAAATTAAAGTCCGACGTCAGTGGTAGATGTCACTAAAACCTCAGGGGGGGGGGTTTATCAGTCGGTGACAAAGGTAACAAAGAGGTAGATAAACGGTATTTCACTACCCTGGCCTACGATACTAGAAACAAAAGATTTGCGACTCGATATTCGGTTGAAAAAGTGAGAGGAGAAAGTGAAAACAGTTCTCCCAGAAATCAAGAAGAAGCGAAAGAAATTTCCACCACAGTAGACGTATAGACTCCAATAACTATAAAAGGACCGTTATAATAAAGATCGAACACGAAGTAGGTCGGGTCGTAAAGAGTACTACATAAGACGTATATTCAATTTATTCGTCCCACTGTTATATGTCGGAATACATGAGGAAAAGGATAAACATTGGCCAGACGACAAGGTACAGGTCAAGATTGACAACGAAGGATTGGACGTATGTCTAAAGAGTTCTCCGTCCAGTCCACCAGACCATAATGGTAGAGAAAGTCTTAAAAGATGTCAAATAACACTAGGTGTGTCAGTTTCCCAAACCGTATCAGTTATCTCGTCTTTATCTACAAAAAGATAAAAAGATAATACTTAGGATGGGAATTGTTTATTTCAAAAAGTGTTTTAAAGAAAAATAATTTTTCTAATGGATTTAAAATATAAAATATAAAAAATGAAAAATTACAAATTAAAGTTCCACACATCACTGACTGTGGAACTAAAGAAAGTTTTATATATCTTTTGTGAAACTTGCACGTATTTTGTGTTGTCACTTGTGATAATCAGTTCTATTTCTTTTTATTTTACTAGTTCATTCTCTTCGTTTGGACTATATTATTAAATGGAACTCAACAAATGTAAAACCTCAAACTGGTTTGTAGACACGGAGTCAAATAATTGTCTTGATTTTTGTTTTCAATAAGTAAAATCTTTTATTAAGTCAACGATTCTTCTTTCCCGAGTCAAGAGTGTGAAACTTTAACTCCGTAATACTTTTATATGTGGGTTAATACTTATGACCGAAGAAAACACTAAATTAAATGTTTTACACTTAATTCAAGGTTTTCAGTACATTACGACAACTAAAAAAGATAATCGTGGAGAGAGTGAAAAACATAATTATATTATGACTCAAGGTTATTAAACATTCAAGATATTTCGATTGGAAACAAAACGTGGAACGACAATAGTATTCCATTAGACTACTACTACACTCACACAAAAATTACACGAATACTTAATAAGTCTATAAAGATTCTAATTAATCTTAAGTACTCGACTGAAGGATTATATGAGTTGTTTTAAGACATTACAGAATTGATGTAAATACTTTTTAGACTTGAGATCATTATTATTTATTGAACTCTGTCTATAAATGTGAAATTATTTACGTTAATAAATATAGTTTGTATATAGTATCCTTCTTTTGGAGGAAAATTACTCGTTTATGTACCTGTGAGTTGTTACAGTAAGAGACAACTTCCATATTGTCACACTAATTTAAACTAAGATAAATTTCTCGTGAATAATTCCTCGATTTAGCTCTTGAAGTTCCCACGTTTATACAAAAAGTAGAAGTTTCTCGAATGATAATTCTAGATTATCAAGTCAAGTCAAGTTAACGAGTCAGCACAGGTTGAGAAACGTTGGGGTACCTGAAGGGACAGGTAGTAGTTGAGGTCCTCGAATGAGTTCGAGTGTAGGGAACTCAACCACTACGGTATGTTGGTAGAGTAGGAGACAGTAGGGGAAGAGGAGGACGGAAGTTAGAAAGGGTTGTAGTCCCAGAAAGGGTTACTCAGTCAAAAAACGTTGTCCAACGGTTTCATAAACTAACTCAAAGTCGAAGTCAAAGTCAAGAGGTTTACTTATAAGTCCCGACTAAAGGAAATCCTCATTGACCAAACTAGAGGAACGTCAGGTTCCCTGAGAGTTCTCAGAGGAGGTTATGGTGTCAAGTTTTCTTAGTTAAGAAGTCGTGAGTCGAAAGAAATATCAGGTTGAGAGTATAGGTAAGTACTGATGACCTTTTTGGTATCGAGACTGATCTGACTGGAAACAATCAATACGACAGATCCAACCAGTATCGAAAAGAAGGTTCTCGTTCATCAAAAATTAAAGTACCGACGTCAGTGGTAGACGTCACTAAAATCTGGTGGGGTTTTATTTCAGAAAGTGACAAAGGCAACAAAAGGGTAGATAAAAGGTACTTCACTACACTTATCTACGGTACTAGTAAAAAAAAACTTACAACTCAAAATTCGGTCCAAAAAGTGAGAGGAGAAAGTTAAAGTAGTTTCCGAGCAATCCAGGAGAAACGTAAGACGGTTCTCCCACTACAATAGACGTATAGACTCCAAAAAATATAAAGAGGATCGTTAGAACTAAGGTCGAACACAAATTAGGTGGGACCATAAAACGTACTACATGAGACGTATATTCAATTTATTCGCCCCACTGTTATATGTCGGAACTGTGTGAGGAAAGGGTTAAACCTTGGTCAGACAACAAGGTACAGTTCAAAATTGACAACGAAGAACTGGACGTATATCTAATGAGTCCTCCGTCCATTCCACTAGACCATCAGGGTAGAGAAATTCATAAACGTGTCAAAAAGGACTAGGTGTGTCAGTTTCCGAAACCCTACAAGTTATTTCGTCTTCATCTACAAAAAGAACTTGAGAGAACGAAATAGATACTAGGTTACCTACAACCGTTAAACTAGAGACGAAGGAGAGGGAAAAGATTTAGGTCGGACTTACAGACCTACAAGAACCAAATGTATGACAACTACGTAACGAACCTCAAAAAACCCGTAACAAAACGATCGTAGACTCTACTCACGTTAACACTCCATCATGTTTGTAAGAGACCGTAACGGTAAGAAACCCTAACTTTACTTTTAATTAGAAAAACGGAGGATACCGGTGACGACTCCAAAGGTTTAAACAACAGTATAACTCACGACGTGAAATTGTCGTAGTATAAAATCCTGAACTTAGATCCACTCACTAGTGTGGTAGTACCAATATACCCAGTAATTCTAGAAGTTACGGAAGTTGAGAGAAGTTATCAAGAAGTTACGGAAGAACGGTGGAGAAGAGTTGTAGAAGACGAAGACAATCCAGGGATGGTAAAGACAGGGAATAACACAAAACGTACTATATAAGGGAACCATAGAGTTTAAAAGAACTCATCTAGAGATCAGAAAAGGGAAAGATAACAAAAGGAGATAGAGAAACGCAACTAGTGACTCCTTTCGAAAGAATAAGGGGGAACGATAAAAACCTTGAGACGTAAGTCTACGAATATAGAAAGGAAAAGAGGAAACGGAAAGTGAAAAGAACAAAAGTATCGACAAAGATTCCGGAGGAGTCTGTTAGTAAAAAGGAAAAACGTAAAGAAAAAGAGTCCCTATCAGTACTAGTGACGGAGGTCATTTTACAGTACTTGGGGTAGGTATCAAGAAGTCCGTGAGATAGTCTAGATTAGGGAACTTAGACAAACAGTGAAAGGGACATATTAATATTCCCTAAAAATAAATCAAGTATACACTTACTGTATCACCAAAAGGTATGAAAGAAGTCAAATTTAGACATCAAATGTCATTCCTCAAGTACTAGACTCGTTGTCCGTCGAGGGTCCGAACAAAAACAACTGACATATCTCGAAGAGGTAGAAAAAACCGACGTTTCTCATATCAGTTAGTCTAAAACCATAACTGGTAGACCAGTATACGTACACATCTCAACAGAGAACACAACAACCTTCTCTCACAAACGATGCTGGTCACACAAGAGAACCGTTTTGTGAAATCGAAAAGGGGACAGAGTATAACATGAGGTTCCGGTTTGTCGGAGGAGGAGTGTCACAGAAAACTGAAGGACTAAAACGTAACGTCAGGGGACACTACTTGTCCTGTACGAAAAATCCCCAATTAAGATCTTCCAGAACATCCAGAAGTATCTTTGCAAGTTGAAGTCGAAGAAGTCGTAATCACCAACCCCTTCAGAACCTAATGAAACTATAACTTGTCTAACGGAACCCTTTGACTCTCGATTATCTGTCTATTACTCTTCAGTGTACACTGAAAACTTCAACTTCAACTTCTTACGTACTTTTATTGTTTATGTGTGTTTTACTTTTTATTTTCGAGGAACATCCGTCATCAATACAAAATATATGAGGGTAATGTCACGGACGTTGTGTCTTTTTTCAACTAAGAGGTACTTATAGAATTAAAACAAAAATTAAAGTTCTTTTCTATAAACAATCGTATCCTTTGTCGTATTAACCAAATACATACTAAAAACGTAAAAAATTAAAACTTTTCCTAAGTGAAGAAGGTGTATTATTAAAGGATCTTTTTACAGTGGAACATTTTTTATAGTTCATTGAAGGAAAATAAGTCATTGAAACTATGTAGAAATTGTATCATTGAACCCCAAGGAGTATCGAGTCAACCATTTCTTAGACGGACGTCATGTCCCTTGGGCCCAAGCTAAGGACCCAGCCCTTCTAGGGGACCTCTTCCTTTACCTTTGGGTGAGGTCATAAGAACGGACCTCTTAGGGTACCTGTCTCCTCGGACCGTCCAATGTCAGGTACCCCAGCGTTCTCAATTTGTGTTGAATCGTTGATTTGATGATAATGATTGTATTATTGAATAAACCTCTCACGTAATCTTTCTCTAATATTTACAATATGTCCAATTTCTTTCTCTTTCATTATCTCTACGCTACTTTTGTCGTTTATGTACAGGATAAATAAATCTAATTAAAAAGTCAAAAAAAAGATACTCCAGACTCACATCGTGTAGACAAAACAACATGTTGTTTAATAAAAAATATGTCTTAAGTGTCTATATAACCTTTGAGTTTTTGATATGAAGATAAAGGTCAAACTTTACGGTAGACCGGTCATCAGGAACTTTTTCGGAGGAGGTGGAAAGTGATTTCATAAATTCTTCTCTGAAATTTTCTACTTTAACGTGTTATGACTTGACCCTGAGTGACAACTGAATAACAGTTTTATACTCTCCTTAAAGGTAATTGATGTTCCGGTTCCCCTCACCTAATTTATCTGTTAGTCATACTACGACGATCACACGAACGGACGGTCTTTTATCTATCTTTCTGGAAATAAAGAAGGGAGAAAGAGATTAGGGATCTAGTCTTTGTTTTAGAGTTGGTTCGTCTTTTGACTTATCGGTAGGAAGACAACTGACGTACGATTTAAAATCCGTTACAAAGTTAAAGGGTACGGGGTACGGGACTGGAGATTATGATACAGAGTAAGAAATAGAGAAGTCTATAATATTAAAATTTTTTTAACTTGTTCTCTTCCTTTTCTTACCAACCTTTACTGAACTTTCGACTCTGACTAAAGGACACTGATCTCACGATTAACTCCTCCCCTTTCCTTATGTACTATTTGAGATTATCCCAGAAAAGATACAAATGAGAACTATACAATTCTCATAATCTGTGTAAATTGCATCTATCCTCTTCTGGGTGTAGTTCTCTACTTTTATGAGTCATTTATTTATATACAACCTTTAACCTGACCTTCCTACATAAGATACTAGAAATTGAAATACGTTTATAAACGGATTCAACTATCCTAAACCTATAGGTGAAGGGAAAAGTCACTATCCATTTGGACTTATTGTCATAATTATTAACGTAGATAGACTCTACGGTGATACGATGTGTGTGTGTGTGTGTGTGTGTGTGTGTGACTCTATGAGTTAAAGGATTATAGGACGTTATAAAAGAAATATTAGGATTTTGGAGACTTGATCCTGAATAAATAAATAAAAAGATTATCACGAAAGTGACTGATCTACTATACGAGTTACTCACATTTTAGGAAGAGACAAAACAAGTGACCTAATTTTTCGGTTTTTGTTTCAATTTTACCTCTAACTCTTCCTTTTCTCACTTTCTGTATTTTTTGCGTATCTATCCATTAATAGAAGACGATTCGGAATCTAACCCTCGAAGAAACCACCCAGTCTATCATTTTTTTTTTTTTTTTTTAACGTCCTCTGGACCCAAATTAGGGACCCAGTTGTTCTAGGGGACCTCCTCTCGTACCATTGGGTGAGGTCATAAGAACGGATCTCTTAGAAGTACCTGTCTCCTCGGACCGTCCGATGTTAACAACTTGTGTTGACTCACNTAGAAGACGATTCGGAATCTAAACCTCGAAGAAACCACCCAGTCTATCATTTTTTTTTTTTTTTTTTAACGTCCTCTGGACCCAAATTAGGGACCCAGTTGTTCTAGGGGACCTCCTCTCGTACCATTGGGTGAGGTCATAAGAACGGATCTCTTAGAAGTACCTGTCTCCTCGGACCGTCCGATGTTAACAACTTGTGTTGACTCACTGATTATTTCGGAATCTAGTACTTCATTTGAATATGGACAGTTGTATATGACCTTAAAGATTACACGAAGGATAGACATTCGTTACGATATGTCTGAAATTTTATCCGTCGATAAGGATTTCTGATAGTTTTATAAAATTCTTTTGCTTTGTTTGTTGAAGAAGGAGTTTGGCACTAACATTGATGTTCGATTAAGTACGTCTACATAAAGACTTCCATAGAATAATTAAGGTGAAGAGACTCTGTCTTCAACACTAATGCTAGGAAGTTTACTAAGAAGTCTTACATATATCCAGTCCCGGAGAATAACCTGGGACTAAAAAATAAAAAAAACAGGTCTCTTTCGTCCAGAAGTCTCAGTAATCTTTTGATCGTTTAATAAATCACGAAAGCTAAACCGTGACTTTGGATATATGACCTATAAAAATAATAAGAACAGTATCTACTTTATATGATATCGTAAAAACAGAGTATAAACATGGATTACAATATATGAAAGTCGATTTTCTAGAAGAGTATACTTAAATATATTTCTAAAGTCATCTTCTATCTTGAATATAGACAGTATTCCAATATTTCTAACTTTTAATATGGGATAAAACTAATAGTCTCATTTTAAGAATACCTCTATAAATTTATTCTATACTACTTCTTTTAAACTACTACAACGATTAGTTGAACGGAAGATATGATCTTACTTCTTTTTTCTACTCTCCTTCTTTTTTTACCTTTCTCATCAATATTAACTCCTTTCGTTTATCTCGGGGTTATATTCTTAATTCTCACAAAAATTGTCTCTTTGGACTGTTTAAAAA
Organism: Capra ibex; assembly: GCA_006410555.1. Lineage (NCBI taxonomy): Eukaryota > Metazoa > Chordata > Mammalia > Artiodactyla > Bovidae > Capra > Capra ibex. The sequence goes on along the minus strand of SJYO01018169.1, from coordinate 42,412,475 downwards.
CCTTTCAATAATATATTTTGTGTTGATACTTAAACGGTCGAATTTTTATCTCATCTAAATTGAACTTTTAGTAGGACGTAAGTTGTCATTTTAATTACTTTCTTAGACCTACTACTCTCTACGAAGGACCAGTGTCAAAATAACAGAAGTTTTGCACCTCTGTGGTTTTTACGAACTTTCTTACATTAGTTATGAATGTTTTAAAACTGTCTTCTGTTAGTACAAGGGGTTTAAAATATAGGACATTCAAAAGAAAAGTACATATAGTAGTCAGGGTGTGTATGTTGAGTCTTGGATAAGATGAGTTGAATTTTCTTTCGTGTCACCAACTCATCAATGATTCGACACAAGTTGACAAACACTAGAATACCTGACATCGGGTGGTCCCATGAGACAGGTACCCTGAAGGGTCCGTTTTTATGACCTTACCCAACGGTAAAGGAAGAGGTCCTCTAGAAAGGTTAGATCTCCACCTTGAACCCAGAGGACGTAACGTTCGTCTCAGAAACAGTTGACTCGGTGATCCCTTCGGGGATTTTCGTTCACATGTACGTATGTTTGTTTTAATGTATCCCAAGAATCTTTTTCTTCAAAACTATTTTAGTTGTTTAATCCCTCTACCTTCTTCTACCACCTCTTCATTCTACCGCTCTTGAGATCGAAGGGGTGTTTATGTATTTTTTGAGTAGTTCTATACCTTGTTGAGGATGTTTCGTTGTATATCCACTGTTGTCTTCTGGAGTCCGGAGGTCTACCCGTCCGATTCGAGGGACATTACTCTTGTGTCCGTATTCAGTGGAGATTGTCCTTTAATTGTGTTTGGTGGGTTGGTTGTGAAGGGAGATTCCCGCTTTTGGTCTTCCTTCTTCATTATGTCGGGATCTCGGACTCTCTTCATCTGGAGTTCACCTCGTTCAATCTTTTTTTTTACTACTTTTTTGTTTCTTTATGTCGTGTTTACTTTTTACGTACCATCTTTGATTGTTCTGGTTTATTTATTTTTCCTTTATTTGTTAGAGGGACGTTCTCTTAAGTCTTATTACTATCGTTTCTACGAACTTTATAAACTTTTATCTTACCTCTTTTATCTTCTTTGAAATTTGTGTCAATTATGTTAGTGGTTCCTGTATCTTCTTTATTTCTTATTCGTTTGTCGTTACTCATTGTGTTAAAGACTTTAATTTTTATGAGACCTTCCTTTGTTATCCTTTTATTGACTCCTTCTCCTTGTCTATTCACTCGTCCTCCTATCTTACTACCTTTATTGACGACTTCTCGTCTGATTTCCCTTTTCTTACTTTTTCTAACTCCTATCGGAGTCTCTGAAACTCTGTTATAATTTGTGTAGTTATAAACTCAATATCCCCAGGGTCTCCTTCTTCTTTCCGTGACTCTTTTAAAAACTTCTTTAATATAAACTTTTGAAGGGGTTGTACCCTTCAATTCCTTTATCAGTTCAGGATCTTCACGTCTCAGGGATTGTTCTAATTGGGTTCACCTTTGTGTGACTCTGTATATAATTAGTTCGATTGTCTCTAATTCGTGTTTCTTATAATTTTCGTCGTTCCCTTTACGTTGTTCAATGTATGTTCACTTTATGATATACTAATTATCGCCTAGAATGACGTCTTTAAGACGTCCGGACTTCCTTTACCGTCCTATGTAAATTTCATGACTTTCTCTTTTAAGATGTTGGTTCTAATGATGAAGTCGTTTCTAGAGTAAGTTTAAACTACCTCTTTAGTTTTCCAAATGTCTGTTCTTCAATTCTCTTAGGTAGAAGTGGTGTGGTCGGAACGTTGTTTATGATTTCCCTGAATGTATCGGTCATTTGTGGTCTCTTTTCTTTCTGGTTTTTTTTTTTTTTTCGGGTTTGTTAGTTCTTTTACGGTTATCTTATTATACATAGTTATTAATGGAATTTACATTTACTTAATTTACGTGGTTGGTTTTCTATGTCTGACTAACTTACCTATGTTCTTGTTCTAGGTATATATACGACGATGTCATCTGGGAGAAGTCTGGATTTCTGTGTACGTCTGACTTTCATTTTCCTACCTTTTTCTAAAAGGTACACTTACTTTTGGTTTTCTTTCGGTCTCATCGTCAGAAATAAATTCCGTTCTATCTTAAATTTATTTCTTACAATATTCTCTGGTTCTTCCTGTAATGTATTACTAGTTCCTTAGTTAGGTTCTTCTTCTGTGTTGTCAACATTTATAGATACGTGAATTGGATGTTCGTGGAGTTTTGTACTTCGTTTGTAATTCTCCGTATTCTCCCCTTTAACTGTTATCGTGTTATTACCATCCCCTGAAAATTGTGTGGTGAATGTAGTGACCTGTTTAGTGGTTTTGTCTCTTTGTGTTTGGAATTTACTTTGTAATCTGGTTTACCTGGATTAACTATAGAAGTTATGAAGGTAGGTTTACGTCTTCTTATGTTAAAGAAGATTCACGAGTATCTTGTAAGAAATCCTATCTGGCGTAGAACCTGGTGTTCAGTTCGAAGTCATTTAAATTCTTTTAACTTTAACACAGTTCATAGAAAAGACTGGTGTTACGATACTCTGATCTATAGTTGATGTCCTTTTTACGTTTTTTGTGTTTACGTACCTATAATTTGTTACGTAATGATTTATTGTTTCTATAATGACTTCTTTATTCTTTCCCTTAGTTTTCTAAGGATCTTTGTTTACTGTTACTTTAGTGTCACTGGGGTTTGGATACCCTAAGTAGTTTTCGTCAAGATTCTCCCTTCAAATATCACTATGTTAGTATGGAGTTCTTTGTTCTTTTTATAACTTATCTGTTCGATTGAGATGTAGATTTCGTCGACCCTTTTCTTCTTGTTTTTTGGGGGTTTTAGTCGTCTTCCTTTCTTTAGTATTTCTAGTTTCGTCTTTATTCACTTTTTCTTTACTTTGTTATCGTTTCTAATTATTTTGATTTTCGACAAAGAAACTCTTCTATTTATTCTGACTGTTTGGACATCGGTTTGAGTAGTTCTTTTTTTCCCCTTTTTTTTAGTTTAGTTGTTTTAATCTTTACTTTTTCCTCTCCAAAGTCGTCTGTTGTGTCTTTACGTTTCCTAGTATTCTATTATAATAGTCGTTGATATACGATTATTTTACCTATCGGATCTCCTTTACCAGTCTAAGAATCTTTCACAGTTGGAGGGTTCTGACTTGGTCCTTCTTTATCTTTAATACTTGTTGACCTAATGTTTGTGACTCTAATTTTGCCACTAGTTTTTAGAGGAGTTTTTTGTTTTCGGGTCCCGGTCTACCGAAGTGTCCCCTCAAGATACTTCGTAAATCTCTTCTGAATTACGGATGAAAAGACTTTGAAGGTTTTTTTAACGTCTCCTTCCTTGTGAAGGTTTGAGTAAGATACTCCTGTGTTAGTGGGACTTTGGTTTTGGTCCGTTTCTGTTGTACTTTTTTCTTTTGATGTCCGGTTATAGTGACTACTTTTATCTACGTTTTTAGGAGTTGTTTTAAGATCGTTTGTTAAGTTGTTGTGTAATTTATCCAGTATGTGGTACTAGTTCAACCCAAATAAAGTTCCTACGTTCCTAAGAAGTTATATACGTTTAGTTAGTTACGATGTGGTATAATTGTTAATGTATGTGATATAATTGTTTAACTTTCTATTTTTGGAATACTAGTGGAGTCTACGTCTTTTTCGGAGAATGTTTTATACTGTAGGTAAATACTATTTTTGGAAAGTTTTTCACCCGTATCTACCTTGGATGAAGTTGTATCATTTCCGGTATGTACTTTCGGGTGTTGTTTGTAATAAGAGTTACCACTTTTTGATTTTCGTAAGGGAGATTCCAGTCCTTGTTCTGTTCCCACAGACGAGAGTGGTGATAGTAAGTTGTATCAAAACCTCCAGGATCGATAACGTTAATCTCTTCTTTTTCTATACTTTCATTAGGTCTATTCTTTTCTTCATTTTAGGAGTGACAAACGTCTACTGTGTTATGATATGTATCTTTTGGGTTTTCTTTGATAGTCTTATAATGATCTCAATTTGTCACTTAAGTCGTTTCAACGTCCTATGTTTCAGTTATGTGTCTTTAGTGAACGTAAGGTTATATGATTGTTACTTTTTAGTCTCTTTATTTCCTTAATTAGGGTAAAGGGTAACCTTGTTATTTTATTTTATAGATTCTTATTTGGATGGATTCCTCTGTTTTCTGGACATACACCTTTTAATATTCTGTGACTTCTTTCTTTAGTTTCTACTGTATTTGTCTACCTCTCTCTGAGGTACAAGGACCCATCCTTCTTAGTTGTAACACTTTTACTGATAGATTGGTTTACGTTAGATGTCTAAGTTACGTTAGGGATAGTTTAGTGGTTACCGTAAAAAGTGTCTAGATCTTGTTTTTTAAAGTGTTAAGTACACCTTTGGTTTTTATGGGGTTTATCGGTTTCGTCAGAACTCTTTTTTCTTACCTCGACCTCCTTAGTTGGAAGGACTAAAGTCCGATATGATGTTTCGATGTCAGTAGTTCTGTCATACCATGACCGTGTTTTTGTCTTTATATCTGGGTACCTAGTTCTATCTCTTGGGTCTCTATCTAGGTACGTGGAGACCTATAGAATAAAAACTGTTTCGTCCGTTTTTATATGACACCACGTTTCTATCGGAGAAGTTATTCATCACTTTGACCTGTCGATGTACATTTTCTTACTTTAATCTTGTGATGGATTACGTTTTTCTATTTTAGTTTTACCTAAGTTTTGGATTTACATTTTGGTCTTTGATATTTTGAGAATCTCCTTTTGTATCCATCTTGTAAATTACTGTATTCAGTTTCGTTTTAGGAGGTACTGGATCAAGGATCTCGTTATTTTTATTTTTATTTGTTCACCCTAGATTAATTTGAATTTTCGAAAACGTGTTGTTTCCTTTGATGTTTGTCCCACTTTTCTGTTGGGAGTCTTACCGTCTTTTATTATCGTTCCCATTGTTGACTGTTTCTTAATTAAAGGTTTTATATGTCGTCGAGTATGTTAAGTTATGGTCTTTTCGTTTGTTGGGTCAGTTTTGCACTCTTTCCTTGGACTTCTCTGTAAAGAGGTTTCTTCTGTATGTCTACCGATTTTTTTTGTGTTCTTTTCTACGAGTTGTAGTGAGTAATAATCGCTTTACGTTTCCTTTTGATGTCACTCCATGGTGGAGTGTGGTCAGTCTTACTGGTAGTAGTTTTTCAGGTGTTCGTTTACGACCTCTCCCACACCTCTCTTCCCTTGTCAGAACGTAACGACCACCCTTACATTTAACTATGTCGGCGATACCTTCTTTCAACCTCTAAGGAATGTTTCGATCCTTATTTTGGTGGTAGTCAAGTCGAGTCAAGTAAAGTTAAGTCAGCGAGTCAGTACAGACTGAGAAACGCTGGGGTACTTAACGTAGTACGGTCCGGAGGGACAGGTAGTGGTTGAGGGCCTCAAGTGAGTGTGTAACTCAGGCACTACGGTAGGTCGGTAGAGTAGGACCCAGCAGGGGAAGAGGAGGACGGGGGTTAGAGAGGGTCGTAGTCTCAGAAAAGGTTACTCAGTTGAGTAGCGTACTCCACAGGTTTCATGACCTCGAAGTCGAAATCGTAGTAAGGAAGGTTTCTTTATGGTCTCAACTCACTTTTTCAACCGAATTTCGAGTTGTAAGTCTTTTGCTTCTAGTACCGTAGACCAGGGTAGTGAAGTACCGTTTATCTACCCCTTTGTCATCTTTGTCACCGTCTGAAATAAAAAACCCCGAGGTTTTAGTGACGTCTACCACTGACGTCGGTGCTTTAATTTTCTGCGAATGAGGAACCTTCTTTTCAATATTGGTTGGATCTATCATATAAGTTTTCGTCCCTGTAATGCAACGGTTGATTCCAGGCAGATCAGTTTCGATACCAAAAAGGACACCAGCACATACCTACACTCTAAACCTGACACTTCTTCCGACTTACAGTTTCTTAACTACGAAAACTTGACACCACAACTTCTTCTGAGAACTCTCAGGGAACCTGACGTTCCTCTAGGTTGGTCAGGTAAGACTTCCTCTAGTCGGGAGCCTAAAGAAACCTCCCTTACTACGACTTCGACTTTGAGGTCATGAAACCGGTGGAGTACGCTTCTCAACTGAGTAACCTTTTCTGAGACTACGACCCTCCCTAACCCCCGTCATCCTCTTCCCCTGCTGGCTCCTACTCTACCAACCTACCGTAGTGACTGAGCTACCCACGTTCAGACTCACTTGAGGCCCTCAACCACTACCTGTCCCTCCGGACCGCACGACGCTAAGTACCCCAGTGTTTCTCAGCCTGTACTGACTCACTGACTTGACTTAATTTGACTTGGGGTAACAAATAACGTCGTGATAAATGTCATCGATCTTGTACTTCCGTTGAATCTATAGGTGACTATCTACTTAACTACTTCTTTAACACCACGTATATATGTTACCTTATTATGAGTCGGTATTTTTCCTTGTACAAACTCAAGTAAGATTACTCCACCTACTTGGATCTCGAATATCTCACTTCAATTCAATCTTTCTCTTTATATTTATGACATAGTCAAGTCAAGTCAGCGAGTCAGTACAGACTAACCAACACTGGTGTACTTGACGTTGTACGGTCCGGTGGGACAGGTAGTGGTAAAGGCCCTCAAGTGTGTTTGAGTGTAGGTAGCTTAACCAATACGGTAGGTCGGTAGACTAGGAGACAATAGGGGAAGAGGAGCACGGGGGCCAGGGAGGGTCGTAGTCTCAGAAAAGGTTACTCAGTTGAGAAACGTACTTCACCGGTTTCATGACCTCAAAGTCGAAGTCGTAGTAAGGAAGGTTTCTTGTGGGTCCCGACTAGAGGAAATTTTAACTGATCAACCTAGAGGAACGTCAGGTTCCCTGAGCGTTCTCAGAAGAGGTTGTGGTGTCAAGTTTTCGTAGTTAGGAAACCATGAGTCGCAAGAAGTGTCAGGTTGAGAGTGTAGGTATGTACTGGTGTCCCTTTTGGTATCGGAACTGATCTGCCTGAAATCAACCGTTTCATTACAGAAAAGAAAACTTATACGATAGATCCAACCAGTATTGAAAAGAAGGTTCCTCATTCACAGAAAATTAAAGTCCGACGTCAGTGGTAGACGTCACTAAAACCTCGGGGTTTTTTATTTCAGACTGTGACAAAGGTGACAAACAGGTAGATGAAGGGTCCTTCACTACCCTGGTCTACGGTACTAGAAGCAAAAGACTTACAACTCGAAATTTGGTTGAAAAAGTGAGAAGAGAAAGTGAAAGTAGTTTTCCGACAAATCAAGGAGAAGTGAAAGACGGTACTCCCACCACAGTAGACGTATAGACTCTAATAACTATAAAGAGGGCCTTTAGAACTAAGGTTGAACACGAAGAAGGTCGGGTCGCAAAGAGTACTACATGAGACGTATATTCAATTTATTCGTCCCACTGTTATATACCGGAACTACGTGAGGAAAAGGGTAAACCTTGGTCAGACATCAAGGTTCAGGTCAAGATTGACAACGAAGGACTGGACGTATGTCCAAAGAGCTCTCCGTCCAGTCCACCAGACCATAAGGGTAGAGAAAGTCTTAACTTTTCATACCTAGTGTCAAATAACACTAGGTGTGTCAGTTTCCGAAACCGTATCAGTTATTTCGTCTTTATCTACAAAAAGACCTTGAGAGAACGAAAAAGGTTTTATGTCGCCTACAACTGTTAAACTAGGGACGAAGGAGACGGAAAAGATTTTGGTCGAACTTGTAGTCCCTCAAGTGTCAACTGTATAACGACTTTGGACCGAACCTCTTAAAACTCGTAATGAAATGATCGCACACTCTACTCACGTTAACACGTCATCAAACCCGTAAGAAACCGTGACGGAAAAAAACCCAAACCTTACTTTTGACTGGAAAAGGTCAGGACACCGGTGACGACTCAAAAGGTATAAACGACCGTATGTCTCACGTCGTGAAAGTGTCGTAGTAGAAAGTCCTAAACTTTATCGAGGTGACCTTAAGGTAGTGGAGGTGACCGAAACAAGTATCACTACGAAAGATTTCGGGTGAACTGAAGTGTAAGGTCCGACAAACCGAGGTCCACTAACTAGTGTGGTAGCACTAATAGAACTAGCATTTCTAGGAAAAACATATCAAGAAGACACATAAGAACGGTGGAGAAGAATCATAGAAGACGAAGACAATCCAGATCTGGTAAAGACAGGAAATAGTTCTGGTAGAAACGTACTTTACAAGGGAACAATAGAAATTAAAAGAACTTCTCTAGAGATCAGAAAGGGTAAGACAACAAAAGGAAATAAAGAAACGTAACTAGTAACTCCTTCCGAAAGAATAGAGAGGAACGACAAGAAACCTTGAGACGTAAGTCTACGAATATAGCAAGGAAAAGAGGAAACGAAAAGTGACGAGGAGAAAAGTGTCGAAAACATTCCGGAGGGGTCTGTCGGTAAAACGAAAAAACGTAAAGAAAAGGTACCCCTACCAGAACTAGGGACAGAGGACATGTTACAGTACTTGGAGTCAGGTATCAAGTAGTCCATGAGATAGATAGTCTAGATCAGGGAATTTAGATAAAGAGTGAGGTGACATATTAGTATTCCCTAAACTAAATCCAGTATGGACTTACCAGATCACCAAAAGGGACGAAAGAAGTTAAAGTCAGACTTAGACCGTCATTCCTCGAGTACTAGACTCGGTGTTAGTCGAAGGTCAGAATAAAAACGACTGACATATCTCGAACAGGTAGAAACCCACGTTTTTATATTAGTTAGACTAAAGCTACAATTGTTAAACCACTACAGGTACACATCTCAGAAGAGAACACGACAACCTTACACCAAGTGTAAGGTTGTTGTGTTACAACCTTACTGTCTTGTACCAGGTGACCTTTTCCTTTACCGTTTGATGAAGTCATAAGAACGGAACTCTTGGGGTACTTGTCATACTTTTCCGTTTTACTATTCTATGACTTTCTCTTTGAGAGGTCCAGTCATCCACGGGTTATACGATGACCTCTAGTCACCTCATTATTAAGGTCTCTCTTACTTCCCTATCTCGGTTTCGTTTTTGTTATGGATCAACACCTACACTGACCACTATCTTCGTTCCAGACTACGACATTTCTCGTTATAACGTATCCTTCGACCTTACAGTCCAGGTACTTAGTTCCGTTTCACCTTCACCAGTTTGTCCTCTACCGTTCCCACTTACAGTTGTAAGATCCCTAGTCACTTGATTTTACCTGACCTTACCTACTTAAATTGAGTCTACTGGTAATATAGATGATGACACCCGTTCTTAGGGAATCTTCTTTATCTCATCGGTAGTACCAGTTGTTTTCTCAGGCTTTACATCATGAACCTACGTTATAGTTTTTGCTGTCATACTAGAAGCAAGCAAAGGTTCCGTTTGCTAAGTTATAGTGTCATTAGGTTCAGATACGGGGTTGGTCATTACGATTTCTTCGACTTCAACTTACTAAGATACTTCTGGATGTCCTGGAAAATCTTGATTGTGGGGTTTTTCTACAGAAAAAGTAATATCCCCTGACCTTACGTTTTCATCCTTCAGTTCTTTGTGGATCTCATTGTCCGTTTAAACCGGAACCTTATGTCTTACTTCGTACCGTTTCAGATCATCTTAAAACGGTTCTCTTGCGTGACCAGTATTTATAAGATATGACTGTGTATATATACCTTAGATTTTTCTACCGTGACCACTTAAATAAAAGTCCCGGGTGTCAACTCTTTGTCTGTCTCTCTTGTCTAGATACCTATACTCCCCTCGTCTCCTACCTCTTACCCGCTACATATCTCTCCCATTGTACCTTTAAATGTTATGGTATACATTTTATCTATCGGTTACCCTTAAACGACATACTGAGTCCCTTGAGTATGTCCCCGAGACACTGTCCGACTTCCCACCTTACCTCTCCCTCTACCCTCCCTACAAACCCTCCCTCCTCCCCTGTACTCACATGGATACCGACTAAGAATAACTACATATTGGTTTTTGGTGTTTTAAGACATTTCGTTAATAGGAAGTTAATTTTAAAAAAATTATATGTTTAATTTATACCTAGTAAATTCGTCATTTGACTAAATAATTTAATATAATTCGTCACAAGTCTTGAAGAACCTTCAAACTTCCTTAGTTACGAAATGACGTGAGTGATGACGACGATGGTAACTACACCTTGATCCAAACGATTATGACTCTTAAACAGGAGAGATGTCTATTGAGACTGTGGTGATTCACGGCTATTAGACGAGGAGTAGAACGGTTGTTTGAACAGGATCTTTTCGGATAAAGAAGTGTGACCAGTGAAGACTTAATTTAAGAAATACACCACAAGAGAACCCTTTAACAGTGTATACATACTAAAGTGGTATTTCCCCTTACCCATGAATGGAGACTGAAAAGATACAATCCTCGTACAGTCTAACTTATATATCATTAAAGAGGTTTATAACTTTTCTAATAAGTTTTCTACTCTGTGGTCAGTACTTATACCCTTTATGGGATCTGCTGTTGTGGTGTTTGTTGTTTTATTGTTCCCCCCTTTTTTTTTTTGTTGATTAGTTGGATGTCGACTCACGATCATTTATTCTAAATAAGGATAACCACTTCCGTACGTCGTAATTGTAGAGTTCTTACCTGTACGTTACTATGTTGTACTTCGTAGTACACGAGAGTCATACTCACATGTTAGTCCTTTACTTCCGATCTGGATTAACGGTAAGGAAACGACCAGTTAAAGAAACTCCAAATCTACTATTTACGGAACGTAGTGTAGAAAGTCAGTCATTAAATCTTACGTAAATAAAGGTTCTAATCATTGTAGACTTTTATTTTTAGTAAGAAGGTATTGAACAAGTTTCACTAATTTGGTGACTGAACAAACCCTTTTGTCACGATCCTCTTAATGACTTTTTTTCTTTTTTTTTTCTGAGTCTACGACCTTCTTAATTACTTGTTTGTAAACAAAGTAAAAATCTTTATGTCATCACGTATTTCGTTGTATTGACGGAAGACGCAAAGATTCCTTCAACTTTTAATAAAGGAGTGTGAATTTTGAAAAAAAAAATTACATAACCGTATATCAACGAAATGTTACAACACAATCAAAGACGACATGACGTTCACTTAGACGATATACATATGTATGTAAGGAGAAAAAGTCTAAACGAAGGGTAAATTCGGTGGTTTCTCGTAACTCTTCTCAAGGGACACGATATGTCATCCAAGAGTAATCAAATTAGATAAAATACGTGTCACTACGTATATACAGTTAGGATTAAAGGATTAGGTAGGGTAGGAGGTAAGGGGTGAAACCATAGATATTCAGACAAGAGACATAGACACAGAGATAAAGATGAAACGTTTTTACAAGTTTACTTGGTAAAAAGATCTAATGTGTAAATTCACTATCATATATTATAAACAAAAAGAGAAAGAGTGAATGAGGTAAGTCATCTGTCAGAGATCTAGACAGATGTAGAGACGTTTACCGTGAGAAAGTAAGATAAGATACCGACTTATAATAAGGTAACATATATACACGATTGTGAGAATAATTCATACGTTAATAATCCATTTTTGTACACTTTAGTATCGACGTGTTGTGTCGACACGTTAATCTTCCCTTGGGAGTTGAGGATCCATATTGTATATCGTAGTCAAATTTAGTACAACACACTTAATGTAAACTGTACCTCCTTATACCCCGTTTTTGTAGGTTTAAAAATCATTTATATTCTAACCTTACCACTACGACTTATTTATTACATTAAAAATCCATTTGAGGTTTAGTAATAAAAGAGAATGACTACTTCTTACCTTTTATTATTATTATACTGTATTCTTGTCGATTTGTTAGACCAATCGGTCATAGAAAGTTCAATTGATCGTCTATAACTACTGTTACCAGTATACCTAGGGTCGAAACCTATACTGTAATTTGTAATTTGACGAAATTCAGAGTCAAAGGGATGGATATTTTTACGACATTACCATGAATTGACTGTTCTTAAAACAATCTTAATTAGTTGTAAGAATTGTATATCGTTTATTATTTATCATGTAGTAATAAAGTAGTAATAGTAAAATTATTGTATGTAATGGTGTACATAACTTTATTACTACTTCTCATTTGTGAGATATCACTTCTTGGTTCACATAGTTTAGAGTCATAAGACATTCACTATTTACTTATTTAGTTTATCCTAAAAAGACTGGTGAACTATACCCGTATATTTTACTTATTGGAGTAAATGTGTAAAGAAAAAATTTTTAATCTTTAGACGTTGATCTTGTAAAACTAAAGTCTGGTAACATTTTATTTTATCTGAACTTACACACACAATAAAAAAGAAGATCAATTAACAAGTTCTTCATAATACCAGTCTTTTCTCACCAAGGGTAACTAAGTAGTCTTGAACTATGTAGATCGATCTGTAATATCGATTTTTCACACTGGGAACGAACATAGTACATGTATTATATTTCTACCGAAGTCGGGAATCATCCCTGTTTTGAAGAAATTTACTTTTCCATGTTATTACGTTTCTTCAAAATAGTATTTTATTTTGTACTTAAGATCACGATTTTACGATTCCAAACGTCGAGATTCTCAACATAAAATCTTTTATACAAGTGTATCAAAGTTATTTAATAAGTGGTAATTAGATATTAAAATTTAAAATTATTTTTTTTAACACAAATGTTTATCCAATCATTGGTCTGTGACAGATATCAAGTTAGGATTATTATTCTAATACCCCTCGATTTTTGTGGGAGTACATAATTACTCCTTTGTCTAAAGTGTCCTCGATTAAATTGGTTATAGTGTGTTTCATGTCTCCGTTTTTTGTTGAATTTTAGACCGAAGTTCGTGACGGAACCGAAACTATGGAAAGACTACGTACGTAAGTTGTCACAGTAGTTGTAAGAGTAGTCAGTAAAACTTTACAGTTAAATAGTTGATTTTACGGTACGGAATTAACTACTTCGTTGTATCTTGACTTCTCGATTCATAGATTCGAGGTTTATAAAGTTTAAAGGTCCGATACTTAAGACCGAGACGGGGAGTATAGAGACATTTAAACCGGTTCAAATGGAGACACGGAAACAAATAGAAGTAAATAAATAATATATAAATATGTTCAGTTGTACAACTAAAAGGAAAAATGAAAAAAAATTACTTCATATTAACTAAATGTTATAATATAATCAAAATTCACATGAGGTATCACTAATAAAAAAGAAAAAATTATATTTAAATAAATAAAATTAATCTTCAATTAATGAAATGTTATAACATAACCAAAACGGTATGTAGTTATACTTAGACGGTGTCCATATATACAACATGTCATATAGGAACAAAGAATAGATAGAGTACGTATCATCGAGTATAGACAATTAGGGTATGACGATCGAATGGAGAGGGTAGTTGGGAGAAGGGTAACCCGTGGTGGTTAAACAATAAATATACATTCAGGTAAAGACAAAACAATATATGTAAACAAATAGAAAATCTAAGGTGTATAATCACTATTCCATCTTATCAACAGAAGGAGATTGTATAAAGTGATTTATATTATGAGAGATCCAGGTAGGTACAACAACGTTACCGTTTTAAAGTAAAAAAATATCGACTCATTGAAGTAATGTGTGTGTGTGTGTGTGTGTGTGTGTGTAAAGAAGAACTAGGAACGTAACAACTACCTGTGAATCCAAAGAAGGTATAGAATTGATAATATTTAATACGAGAATACTTGTAATCCCATGTACATAAAAAAAAAAAAAAGTTTAATCACCACCTCAAAAATCCCCTTATATTTAGGGTGCCTGTCTCTTCGGACCATCCGACGTCAGGTACCCCTGCGATTCTCAGTCTGTGCTGACTCGCTGAAGTAAAAGTGAAAAGTAAAAGTACGTAACCTCTTCCTTTACCGTTGGGTGAGGTCACAAAAACGGACCTCTTAGGGTCCCTGCCCCCTCGGACCACCCGACGGCAGATACCCCAGCGTGTTCAACCTGTGCTCACTTCGTTGGATCGTCGTCGTCGTATGGGTTGTCACTATAACTACCTGGTACACGATACAGATGAAAATCAAAAAACTCCTGGAAGGTATGAGAAAAGATGTCAGACGTCACAAATTGTAAAAAAGTACACGGACAACCGGTATACAAATAGAAGAAACTTTGTTACAGATAGGTCCAGAAGATAGGTTAAAGTCAACCTAACAAACAATAAAACTATAACTCAAAATACACAGAAAACGGATAAAGGAAACGACACGTTTTAAAAATTCAAATTAATCCTGGGTAAACAAATAAAAACGAAACTAAAGAAAAGGGATCCCGAAACGATCAAACCCTCGTCTCCAATAATAATTAGACACAGGGACTATCTTCACCCGAAGATGAATCTTTCGAAAGGAAATAAAGGAAGTTAAAACTATCACGATTTCCTTATACTATTCAATTTATGAGTCTACCGACTTAAGGGGGTCGAAGAACAGGACAGTGTATTAAAAGTACCGGTGTTTAGTCTAGGATACGTATTTGTTATCAAGACTGTTAAAAGAGAGACCATCACGTTTTTTAACACGTAACCCTCTTAATTTCGTTTATGTTTTCGGATATGTTAGTAATTCAAATATAAGAGATTCTATCAGAAAGTTTATTTATTTATTTAGAATCCGGTTTAATTGAAAAGGATATAACGTCATTTATTTTTTTTTTACGAAACATTCTTACCTCTTACCTCCCTTGACTTTTTAATTCACTTCATTTCCCGTCACGTTTACTCCTTCTTTTAACTATTAGTATTTTCAATTAAGAATTTCAAATAACTTCATATTAAAATCTTTATTCAAACAACTATCTTTATATAACGATGTGATTCTTCTGTTCAAAACTAATTCTACTTTTATTATATAGTAAAAGATACAGAAGTATGTGATATTGATACTTGTGAAGTTACTGTTAAAATCCTGACTTAAATTTAAGATATAAAACTACAATAATCTTCTTTATGATTTATTCATTAATTTATCATTTTTTACCTCCTGGGTAGTTGGGGTTCGTATATGTTAAATTTTTTATTCGAAAGATAATGTACGTCAGTTAGAAATAGTTTTAGGTATCTAAATAATTCAAGTCAATGTAACATGATGGTCGAAAATATTTTAAATCCGTTATTAAAATAATTGTGTAAGATATTTGATATCAAATAAGTCTTTATTAGACCTTTTATGTATACAAAATTTGATATGGTCCCGTTTCATTATGAAGAAAAGAAAAGAAAAAAAAGAAAAGAAATAGAAAAAAAAAAAACTATTTACTGAACCTCTTCCGGAGTCGTTTTTCTATGGTTTAGAATTTTAAATAATAACAGTTATCAGACGTACTGGAAATGAAATTGACGTAGAACCGACAGTCATTATTAGGTTCCGACGTGAAAGTTACTATTTTACTTTCTGAAACGTATAACTTAGAGACCCAGAGGAACTTTCACAAGCTTATAGTGTCAGTAAATAAGGGTAACAGTCTCGTTCCAGGTAATACTTTCGGGTAAGCAGAAATGAACTTCTATTTCTCACCTCTTTGAGGTGAAGACGGAACTTAGTTCATGATTGATGAAGTCTCGGGAGTCTATATAGTTGTACGACTGAACGACATCCATACTCTAGAGAGAAAGACAGAAAGAAAAGGAAAGAACCGAGACCCGTGACCAAGAAATTCTCAAACGAAATAGAAATATTATATGTTAAAGTCACCATGTATTTTATTACGAAGTAGTGTATGGACTTTCACAGAAAATTTGACTCTCGAAAAAACAAACAGACTTAAATAGACAAACCAGTAAGTAAAAAGGGTCGAATTTGACTGTTCGATATAATGAGTGTCTTAAAAATTATTTTCGATCGAAACGACATACCTCATTATCATGGTTGTACTTAGTATTATTATGGAAAATTTTTATATGTTAAAGTTTTAAAATGTAACTCTATCCCTGTCTAAAATAAATATTAATTTTAAGAATAAATTATTAACCCGTCTTCTATTCACTTCACAATCAACGAGTCAGTACAGACTGAAAAACGTTACAGGACCTGATATTGGGTAGTCCGAGGAGACAGGTACCCTAAAGGGTCCGTTCTTGTGATCTCACCCAACAGCAAGGAAAGAGGTTTCCTAGAAGGACTGGGTCCCTAATTTTGACCTAGAGGACATAACGTTCGTCTAAGAAATGGTAGACTCGATGGTCCCTTCGGTTTAATTAACCCGTCTTCCATCCTTAATAGATTTATAACGTATCTTGATTAATTATATATGTCTTATTTGTATTATTTATTTTACTATTTACATGGTAATCTACTACGTAAACGGGGTTTGAGATTCAGTCTATTTATACTGGTGATTGTTAAGACAGTCCTGAAGGGACTACCGAGTCTGGCATTCCTTAGACGGACGTTACGTCCTCTGGGTCCAAACTAGGGACCCAGTCCTTCTAGGGGACTTCTTTTCTTACCGTTGGGTGAGATCATAAGAACGAACCTTTTAAGGTACTTTTCTTCGGACCACCCGATGTCAGATACCCCAACGTTTCTGAGTCTGTTACTGACTCTCTGATTCTTAAGAGAGTGTCCCTTAGTGATAACAGGATCTTAGTAGTAGACTTATTGAAGTTTGGTTCTTGAAATAAAACTGACGAAGTGAGGGATAAGGTTGTCTTTTTGAATGTAGAGTCTAAAAGTAGAATCTGAAGAAGTTCCATCTCTTTCATTTCTAACTTTATTAAAATTAAACAGTTTATGGAATGGATCGACCTATGAACTGTAAGTTTACTTACATTTTCTCTTCCTTGTAAAGGTCCGGAAGTGACCTCCTTTTGTCTGTCTCCTACTCTACCTTAAAAGACCCCGATGACATAGTTTACTGATTTTGGAACCACAGAAGTTTGTAGATTTAAATAAGAAAGTATCAAGATCCCCGGTCCTAAGGTTTTGATTCTACAGTTTCCGGTACGACAGTGATCTCCAAGATCCCCTCTTAGGTAGGAACAGAGAAGATCTAAGACCACCGCGGTCTGTAGGAAACTGAAAACCGGAGTAGTGGGGTTAGTCATGGAGACAGAAGTGTAGTGGAAGACCAACCACAAACACAAATTAGAGAAGACCGGGAAGAATATTCCTAGGAAGTCTACCGGAAATACAAGTGGAACTATTAGATCTCACTAGAGGAGTAGAGATATAGGAATTACATTAGTATAAACGTTTCTAAAATAAAAAGGTTTATTCCGGTGTACATGTTCAACGTCCCTGTTCCTGTATCTTAATAGAAAGCCAATACATACCGCAAAAAGCTAAATGGGGTCCGATAAATGATAATAACAGTACTATCACTTTCCTTTTTGTTGCAGACTTACCATTAGAAAAATGTGTCGAAGTCAATACTACTTTATATACAGGAGTGTATACGGGTTAGAAACTTCATCATTTTTCTCCAAAACCTCTCGTGACTGTTGAAGAAATACGATATCACTTTAATTATAACTCACAAAAGTTTCATGATTTATTGAATCTTATAATACCTCTAAAAAATTGTTGAAAGTTTTCGAGGGAAATCTTACACTTGTATAAATGAACCGAGACTCACTACGTTTCGTTCTTACGTCTTTTGTTGACAAAAATGAAAAGAATTATAAAATACGTCTTTATAACGTTTTATTTATTTGCACTCTAACGTATACAATTGTAGATTATGTTAACTGACCGATCATATACAGTTACCGTTCCCATTCATTCTCCACCAAACAAGTCACTACAAATTATTACAAACTTAACTAAGAACCCTTTTTTCGTGAATGTAAGTAAAAGACATACATTACTATTGAGAAATTTTTACACTTAATTAAATTAATCGACCGTCAGGAACTAACATGGAAAGTTTTTTTTTTTTTTTTTTCGTGAAAGATATTACGAAAACATAAAGAAACTTCTCGGTTTGATTTAATGAAACTACGTTTTCAGCTGTTCCTCTCGAATAGACGATTTTACGTTTGAGCCCTACGAAAAGATATCGATAAGAACCCGTGTGAGTTTAGTTCGAAAAACTCAGGATCTAACCGACGGAGTTTTTGGGCGAATAAATGTATTTGAGACCCTGACAGTGTCAGTAGAGGTAACACGTCACCTCAAAAAAAAAAAAAAAGGACATACGTAAGACTAATCTGAACACGTTTTTACGTATTTAAAGAGTAGGTTAGTTTCCGACTGGACTCCCTATGACCGTCCCTCACCCGTCTCATCCTCTAATGAATTAACCGGTAAGGAAAAATTGACGTCATCAATAAACCTACTTTACTTGGTCTAGAATTTCTCCCGTCGTCATAATCAGATTTATCTTATCTGACGGAAACTGAGACGGTATTCTATGACGAGATTCTTTGTATGTTTCTTAGTGACCCTTATCTTCTAGTTTCTAGTAACACCCATAAAAAGATCTTATATTTTGTTCATTCTATCGAGTTACTTATACACTTAAAAAATGTAAGATATCGTTGTATAAACAATATTCCATTGAAGGATTCCATTATCTAAGTAATGTTAAATACAGAAATTCGGGATAGTCTAATATAACCTCTTCCTTTCAAAACTATCATTCCTATTCGTGATATCTAATAAATTTTAAAATCAATAGTACAGTCTACAGACCTATCGTGAACTATTATCTCGTATGAGTTCTTCTTCCATTTTTAGGGGTACCAAAGGAACGTAAGATAAAGTTAATATACACTTACATAAGTTCCAGTAAAACTTGACACCTTACATTTCTTCTTTCTACTATTATATATTTTACATAATTCTCGTTATGATGGGGATATTAATAGTACTATTACATTCATAAGAATTTACTAATAATGAAGTAAATAATTATCTTTTGTGTGTATAATATTTTCTCAAAAGGGAATTAGACTATTCTTTCCTATCGGGAATTACTGATAGTAAAATACTTTATGGTCGTCCTTAAAAAATTTAAGTACAAACCCTTGCGTACATTCTTAATTTCTAAAATTTTAAATTTTTTATTTTTTTATTTAATTTTTTTTTTTTTGTTTAGAATGGTTTCGATCTTAATAGAATTCCAGTTTAGTACCTTATAATAGTTAATTTTACTATACACAACAATGTTTTATTTTCGTTCCCTATATATAAAACCTTCGTTTAAACGTTGTATGGACACACTTTTAATAAACTTATCATGTCATTAATAATTTACTCTCAATATTTTACAATTTAATATAACTTTTAGTAAAATAACCATTATGTTTCCGTATTTACTTGTAATATACCGTACACTTATTCAGAATGAAATCCAATACTGTTTGCCTTTCTATACAAATTTTTTCAGTAGTGACCTGTTTTCAATTTCTTTATTTCACTCTAAAATAAGTCTTTGATAAGGTTACTCCCTTTTCTTTTAAGTCATCTCTTGACCCGAGTCAAAACTTATACTGTTTCCCTTCTTCCCTAAATATCGGTTCCTTGTCCCAACCCCCACCAGTCTCTTACATTTTAATGATTTTCCTCTTTAGTTTCCAACTCCCCTAAGAAGATCTGACTGTTTTGTTCTAAGAACGACTTCCGTCCGATCTCTCTAGTTTATAGTGGACCTACCAGTACCTCCTACTCTCTACACTAATCTGATCACTAGTCTATAGTTCACACCCTCTAAGTGAGGTTGAATCACTCTAAGACCGATTTTGACCCTACAGAGTCGGACCGTTCCTTCTCTGGATCACCTCTTCTCTTAGTCGTCTCTGACTGATTTCAAATTAGTTCCTCTTCCAGTAGACGTAGATATGACTGGAACACACTCGATAGGAAAGACACTTATACCTCTCTCCCTTTCCTCCTCTCGTTCGAACGGTACATATATATATACATACATATACATTAAGTTTTCAATTTTTCACGGAATTAAAAATTCACCTCAGTCAGTTTGATGTTTCGTTCTAAAGATTTAACCCTTGGATGTAATTTTGACCTTTGTGACTTCTCCTTTGTTATCTTGTTATTTTGATCGAAGGGACTTCCTGATTAACCTGGTAATCTACGAGTATGTATTGGACTCCGGGATTAATGGAGACGAAATATATCTTTAAAGACGGACTCCTCTGTAGTCACCTAAGGAATAGATTTCCATAATAATGTTTTATAAATCGAACATACTTCTTTTCACGAACAGAAAAGGTCTTTCTTTTCATCTATCGACACGTCTTATGTAAAACGGAAGACAGACACGCGGAGACGGTACTAAATAAAAAAAATTAAAAGAAAAAGATACAAAAAGTGTAAAAGTAATAAGAGAAGGAAGGAAAGTAAGAAAAACCTTTATAAAGTTCAACTTCCCTCTTTGGTTTTTCCCTATTGTACTGAAAACAACTAATGTTAGAAAGTAGTCTTTTACAGTTAGATCTCAAGAAAGCTTTAAAAGAGAGTAGGTACGGAAGTTGGGAGTCTGGATGTTGGAGGAAGGATTAATCGAGTAGTAACGTGATTACAATGAGAGTTTGTCAGTGTCCTTATTCTTATGTTGTTTTGGAAAAGAAGGATAGGTGATAGGAAGAGAATAAAGAGTTTGTCGTTTTTTTTTTCTTTTTTAATTTGTTTATATAAAGTACTAATGACGAAAGTCAAGTAGTAAAAGGTGATGAAATTTTAAGTCATTAATAAC
This sequence comes from Capra ibex, assembly GCA_006410555.1. Taxonomy (NCBI): domain Eukaryota; kingdom Metazoa; phylum Chordata; class Mammalia; order Artiodactyla; family Bovidae; genus Capra; species Capra ibex. Next base: position 42,391,687 of record SJYO01018169.1, on the reverse strand, counting down.
CGAAGATAAAGTTCGAAAGTGACTTAATCACCAGTAGTTTCTGGAGGATGATAATTCAAGTCAAGGGTCAACCGTACAATGAGGTGGAGTCATCGAAAATCGTACCAGTAGATTAGAGACGAGACTTCGAACTAAAAATAAAATTTAAAAACTTGCGATGAGTAAGAGTCAAGAAGACGAAACCATTGATAAAGAAAAGTAAGATGAAATATCCGATGGTACAGAAAATGATACAAGTTTATAGTAACTAGTACTTATAAGAGGTTGGAAAGGAGAAACATTAGCTCTAAATGAGAGACTCACTAGTTTCGATGATGATGTCGAAATCGTTTATGGACAATACAATTTCTCACTTTTGGGAGTCAGAAATAAACTCCGAGGTTTTAGTATATACGAGGGTATATCAGTATTAGGAAGTGTCTCCAAAGAGTGAGTAAATGAAAGATATTTTCTGTGATCAGTAAAAAATTTTTTAAACAAGAAGTCGGTTGATTGTAGACTTTCGTGAAAAATAAACTCGTCTTATGTGATCTACGAAAGAACCCACCGCCCCGTCCTAAAACAGACGATCCTTACTTCGACTTATAGAGAGGAACTACGATTAGATACATACTATACAATATATCTAACCTACCAATGAATCGAAAGTAACTTTAAACTGAGGTATCACTTATCGTTCCTTTAAGTAATTTTTTTTTTTCTTTTCAGTCAATGTCACCACGTCCTCCGACACTATCGTGGATCTCTGGTGGTCGTCCGTACGTACCGTGTCACAACACATTTGAAAGTGACGGACTGTAAGTTTCTAAAGACGGTTAAAACACTCGGATCAAGGTATCTACAGTAACTAAAACATTGGGTCAGTTATTCTAAGGTTATTAAAGTAAAAAGACAAATTTTTGTCGCCAAAAATAACAGACTTTTTTTAAGACTACTTGTGACAGGGGGTTGAAGGGAAAGTCCGATCGGTGTGTGACTCGTAAAGTGTAGAAGTCACAAATAATGACAGTCCTAAACGTGAAAATTCGTTTTCAATCTTTAAACTCACGTTAGAAACGAGAAGAAAGAGATATGAATTAATCAACGACCCAGGATAATTAAGATATCCAGAATGTACATAAAATATAGGTTATGAAGGAACGGTCGGATTAATCAGTAAAGAATGACTTTTGGGATCATTATGAAGTTGATCCTACGACACTTTGAATATTGATGATATGGAATAAACAAAGGAGATAGGTTTTGTAGATAACATAATTAAGACCCTTTTACAATTGTAATCACTGTCTCTTTATGAAGATTTTGTGTTTAGATTAATAAAATGATCAGTAGTGGAAAATATCTAAACAGTAACCGATGGTTAACGGACCCAAAGGGACCACCGAGTCGTCATTCCTTAGACGGACGTTACGTCTTCCGTGTCCAAACTAGGGACCTGGTCTTTCTATGGGACTCTTCCTTTATCGTTGGGTGAGGTCATAAGAGCGTCCCTTTAGGGTACTTGTCTCCTCGGACCATCCGATGTCAGGTTCCCCGGTGTTTTCTCAACTTGTGTTGAATGGCTGACTTGTTGTTATTGTTGAGTAACGAATAACCTATTTTTAGTTTTGGTCTAATTCTTGATCATTATAGACATCGTGATAAAACAATGGATATCACGTCATGTAACTTCATGTAAATAAGAGAGTTAGTTTGTGTTACATATACTGATTATAGGAATAGTATTAGTACTAGTACACAACTTGTTTCAGAGGTTCGGTTCAGAAAATATGACTCGTGCCTAAATTTAATGGATACACGACAAGACACGATACGAGTAAGTGATTCAGTACAAGCTGAGGAACGTTGGGTACACGACACGACACGAATCAGTGAATCAGTACAGGTGGAGAAACACTGGGGTACCTGAGATCGGGAGGTCCGAGAAGACAGGTACCTCTAAGAGGGCCTTTCTTATGATCCCACCCAACGGTATGGGAGGAGGTCCCTAGAAGGGTTGGGTCCCTAGTTTGGGTCCAGAGAGAGTACCGTCCACCTAAGAAATAGTAGACTCGGTGGTCCCTTCGGGTTCTTGTGACCTCACCTATCGGATACGGAAGAGGTCCTCTAGAAGAGTTGAGTCCTGAACTTGATCCCATAGGACGTAACGTCCACCTAAAGAATAGTCGACTCAATGGTCCCTTCGGGAGCATTGGGTATGGTGGTGAAATAACCTTCACACGACGACGTTGGAGCCTAATTTCGTATTCGATTCTCCGGTCTACTAGTTTTTATTAAAAATAAAAACTTTAACGAAGTTCCACCAGTAAAATAGGTTGGATTTGGTTGACTAAAGAGATTTTAAACTTACTTCTTCGTGTTCCAATCCGGACATCACTGTCGGTGACCTAAATTCTTCAAACACAATTCTGACTTGACCCGATCATTATTGGTTTTGGTGAAACGGTAACACTTCCTTATTCTTGGTTATCGGAAATTTCTTGTTTCTGACTATTTCCCTCACTTCCCTTCGTCCGTTTCCTCTCCCCTATCCATCTAGTTGTCTCTTTTATTTGGATCTCTTAGTAAATCTGGACGACACACTTCTAAAACGATTTTAATCCAGGGTACCCTACAAGACTACCTAATGGTATATAGGAGAGAATACATTTGGTCGAAGTCCCCCTAGAATGGGAAACGTTGAATCAATAGGGATCCAATTCACGATATGGTTTAGTTACAAAGGATTTAAATTCCACGTAAGAAATACAAGAGAAGTAATGGGAGAGTTTTGTAAAGTTTATGATATTGTAAAACAAAAGGAAAGGAAGACTCAAACGTTGATAAGTTCCTAATGAAGTTATAGTTGAAACTGAAGGTTACAAACAAAAGACCACACACTACAAATAAAATCAAATCGTATAATAGGTCGCTCATATAAACATGACTAATAAATTTTAATTTTATTAAAAAAAGGGTTATAAGAGAGTGACACGTCGAACTCAATCATTCTGAAAAGAGTGGAGCGACGAGAGTATTATATATATATAAAAAACGAAGATAGAACTGGGGAAACTTTATTGTATCAGTACAAACGACGAAAGTTTAGGAGATCTTAGAGAGGGTTCAGATCACTTGAAATTTTTTACAGTCAATTTCCAAGTGACCAAAAGAACAAGTGAAGGAAATTTTAAGTACCTATCGGCGGTAGCTCTGCCGACGAGACAGATGAACTTCGTGTCACGACAATCGTCAAGACGAAAAATAGACATGGAAAGAGTGAGAAAAAGAATATTAAAATACTTTAGATAAGAACCAACTTTTTATAGGATAAAGAATAAAAAAGACTCGTGTCTATATTTATTCGTAAAAACGAATGGTACTACCTTTACTATCACTATATTGAAACAATGACCCCTCTTACAAAAATTTTATGACTTTACTTTTATAGTCGTTTATGTTCATCAAATTTATTCCTAATATATTAATAAATATTTACAAAATTTTAATAAATAATTCAATAAATTTATTTTAAGGTTACCTTTCAAAGTTCCCTTGATTTTTGGATAAAAAATCGAGGAATCTTTAACACACGTTTCGGAATGACGAATGGAATACTATTAAAAAAGGAACTCTATTTCCTCAAGTCATTTCGGTATTCATACATTTATATATAAGAGGGGATTTTTACTCTCAAGATAATACGTTTGTAAATCAGTACAATCGATACCGATTGTTTTTTAATGTGTTCACTTATGATACAACTATAAAATTATTTCTATACACATATCTAAAAGGTCCGTTATCATGACCTCACCTAACGGTAAAGGAAGAGGTCCCCTAGAAGGGTTTGGTCCCGAACTTGGACCCAGAGGGCATAACATCTGTCTACGAAATGGTAGACTCGGTGGTCCCTTCAGGGAATACATCTCTGTTTTATTCTCATTAAGAGATTTATTTCTAAATTATGTGTAACAGTACTTGCGTTTAAATATCAAAATCACATCCACGCAAATTGACATCCACGTATAAGTTTTTCACTGATCCAGAATTATTTAGTAACTGAACCTTAAACTCTTTAAATTAGAATCCTTCATGTTTGATTATAAATAAAGGTTTCTAATAGTCTTTATAAATGAAAAAGTATTATAAAATATCATCATATAAGTACTTTATAATATAAGTTTAGTACAATATTTTATAAGGGTTTGAAAATTTTAACAAATTAGTCTATTCTATCCGGTATGTCTGTCCAGACTCCAAATAACTTTACAAGAATCACCATTTAGTTTATTTATAAAGGGGAAAAGTCAAAAGGTACTGTTAAGTGTAATTTTTGAGAACATATAAAGTCGCCTTTAACAAAATGAGAGACACACAAACATCCAAAATATATTAATTGATTTTTCTTCCGGGTAAAAACATAAAAATCAAGTATAAACATAAAACATAAAGGTTCTGAGTGGACGGACCTTTATTCAACGGTCGTCTTTACAGATGACCCATGACTGTCTAATCTAGGAACTTAAAATATTTTGTGTTACACTGAACATAACAATACTTTTTACAAATAAGTTATATTAACGAAGTATAATATATGTTACGTTCTTTAATTACACTTAATTTGGTACAAACGTACCGTATTATTTCTTAAGTTGAAAAAATTTTACACTTTAGAGTGACAAATATATAAAAATTATACTTTTCTTGTTGGAAGGGTATAAAAAAGAATTGGAGGACCCCTACAAAAGTTTAATTAGAAAGGAACAAAAACTTCTTCCACGTTGTTTTTAAATAGTACCGATTACTAAATTCAAGACTTACATTATCTATAATTCCTCTTCCCTGTCATTGTGACCTGACCCTAACCATTTCGCCATCTTCTTTTCTTCTCACAAATTCCCTTTACTTCCTTCTTTTTATACCGAAAGGGATCATTATTTCATCCAGTTGTTCAGTTTTGTTTTTTGCAAAACTTTTTCAAAACTCGACGACTTCCCGATTTGGGATCACTAATCAGACCTCCCCTTCGGGTCCTTCCCTCTTCCGGACCACCTTCTCACTAAATTCCGGGACAACCACTGTCACCATAGAGTACCTTTTCGTGAAACTCAGTAATGGATGTGTTGGGGTAGGTGGATCTCACTTGTCGTGGTTACCGACACAGGGTCCTGACCCCTTCTCATAGATTGTAAGACAAGTAGTGTCTACCTTCCTTGTCTCGGGGACAGTCAGTGTCCCGACGGGTCTTCTTAAATCGAAGTCCAAGAGACCCGACCCTCTCTTTCCACCTCTCGACCCGTCTCGTCGCTCGATCTCACCCGACAGACAACTCACTGGGTTGACAACCCACCGGACAGAGGTCCCACGATGCATCCCGTCCGGTCTCAACGACGACGTCGAGTACAGTAAAGAACCGTTGTGGACGAGAACCCCACGAGACTCCTCCCTCAAACATCATTGACAGGGTGTGTACCGGTGAGAGGGAAGAATCGAACCCGTTCTGTGGAGGTCTCTTCTAGATTGATCTAGAGATTCCATACTCTGTTTAGTTAGGATATGTCGAGACATGAGAATAAAGGGTGGGGGGGAGGGATTTAAAATCGTTGAACGACGTGACGACTCAAATAAAATAGTCGTAGTCCCTGGACGAATCTCAATGAATCGAGGGTCCTTTAGGAGTTGGTAGAGACCAGGATAATAAACTTTCGGTGTTTATCACCGATCCCTTTAAAAAGGGATGGAGAAGACAATCTAGAGATTCAAGATTCACTAGAATCCGTCCTCAGTCTCAGTTTTCTTCCTAGTTTCTAGGAGGTACCTTTGTTTTTTTCTTTTTCTTTTTTATGTGGTTGTTACGTGATCGTAGGGAGTTCCTCCGACGTGACGAAGGACAATCGTGAGGGGTTCTGGTGACCGGTACAGTCCACTTAACTCGGTACCCGCTCGGATTGTCAAAGATTCTGGACCACCACTTTAGGAACACCCTGGTAGTTTGAACTTTTATTAGGTGAGTATGGGTACATCTTACATTGGGTCTGTGTCTCTCTACGGGACGTTCTAAAAGTCCGAAAAACAAGAAGTATTACCGTAATACGAATTATTTGATGGGATGAGTAACACGGTTAAACAGTTCTCGAGTAAACTTGGTCTTCCTCTACTCGACGGTTTTCAGTCTCATGACCAAATTTCGTTGTTCAGTTTTCCATTCTTAGTTCTGAAATTAATGGACGACAATATCATATTCGTCCCGAAGGGGTCACCGAGTCTCCATCTCTGAGGTGGACTTTACATCCTCGGTGTCCTCTACGTCCAAGGTAGGAACCCACCCGTTCTAGGGAACCTTCTCTCGTACCGTTGGGTAAGGTTATAAGAACGGACTTCTTAGGGTACTTGTCTCCTCGGACCTCCCGATGTCAGGTATCGTAATACTTCTCAGTTTGTTCTGAATCGTGTATACGTGTATCACATTCGTTCTCTGAGTTGATCCCTTTCGTAGCCGAAGGAGTCATGGTAAAAGAGTATATCTTATACATGACCAGTTGTGATATATCTTTTATGGATTCGTTGACCAAGGTTTATCCTTTTCCACATGTAGTGCCGACAGATAACAGTGGGACGAATAAATTGAATATACGTCTCATGTAGTACTCTTTACGACCCGACCTTCTTTGTGTTCGACCTTAGTTCTAACGACCCTCTTTATAGTTATTGGAGTCTATACGTCTACTGTGGTGGGAATACCGTCTTTCACTTCTCCTTGATTTTTCGGAGAACTACTTTCACTTTCTCCTCTCACTTTTTCAACCGAATTTCGAGTTGTAAGTGTTCTGCTTCTAGTACCGTAGACCAGGGTAGTGAAGTACCCTTTATCCACCCCTTTGTCACCTTTGTCACAGTCTGAAATAAAAAACCCCGAGGTTTTAGTGACGTCTACAACTGACGTCGGTACTTTAATTTTCTGCGAATGAGGAACCTTATTTTCAATACTGGTTGGATCTCTCGTATAAGTTTTCGTCCCTGTAATGAAACGGCTGATTCCAGGCAGATCAGTTCCGATAACAAAAAGGACACCAGTACATACCTACACTCTCAACCTGACACTTCTTCCGACTCGCGACTTCTTAACTACGAAAACTTGACACCACAACCTCTTCTGAGAACTCTCAGGGAACCTGACGTTCCTCTAGGTTGGTCAGGTAAGACTTCCTCTAGTTGGGACCCTAAAGAAACCTCCCTTACTACGACTTCGACTTTGAGGTCATGAAACCGGTGGAGTGCGCTTCTCAACTGAGTAACCTTTTCTGAGACTACGACCCTCCCTAACCCCCGTCATCCTCTTTCCCTGCTGGCTCCTACTCTACCGACCTACCGTAGTGCCTGAGCTACCTGTACTCAGACTCACTTGAGGCCCTCTACCACTACTTGTCCCTCCGGACCGCACGACGTTAAGTACCCCAGAATTTCTCAGCCTGTGCCGACTCTGACTTGACTTGACTTCGTTGTTCCTGGATGTATATGACGTCCTTTGACATAAGTTATAGGATATTATTGAACATTACTTTTTTTTTAAGACTCTTGTCATTTATATAACTTTGGTATGAGCTTACCCAACGGTACGGGAAGAGGTCCCCCAGAAGAGTTGGGTTCCTAACTTGGACCCAGAGGACGTTACGTCCGTCTAAGAAGTGACTGATACGGTGGTCTGTGGAAAACATTTAGTTGATATAAAGTTAAAAAAAATTTTTCTAAATTTTTTTTCCGTCCACTGAATCGTGTCTGGAGTTTCGGTAGAGAGTGGAGGTTTCCTCGGGTCTTGTTTTCCGAAGACTTCAAAGTACGTATGTCGTAAGTCCTCTTTCTTTTTTCCTCTGTCGATTCTTATCTTATGAAGATCCATGACTCTCATCCCTTTTATACAGAAGTGTTATGGTGGAATTGGGGAACCGGGTATTCCTCCGAACTCGACTCTACGGATTCCTTTTAGAACCGACTGTTGGAATCTATTTATTAGATCCTTACATCCAGGAACTCCGTCATTACGTTTGACGTACTCATACCATGGGTCTCTCCGGTCTTAGGAACGGTCGTCGGGTAGGTCTTTGACATTACAACACATAGTCCCAATCGTACCCTTCCCGTCGAAAGAGGTCCCACAGGACGGTCCACTTATGTAACATCGACAAGTATCAGGGGGGACTTTTCAGTGTTTACGTAAAAACAGGTTCTCGATCGGAGGGGTACTACGATTTCGACTTTGAGGTCATGAAACCGGTGGAGTACGTTTCTCAACTGAGTAACCTTTTCTGAGACTACGACCCTCCCTAACCCCTGTCCTCCTTTCCCCCTGCTGTCTCCTACTCTACCGACCTACCGTAGTGACCGAGCTACCTGCACTCAGACTCACTTGAGACCCTCAACCACTACCTGTCCCTCCGGACCGAACGACGCTAAGTACCCCAGCGTTTCTCAGCCTGTGCTGACTCGCTGACTTTACTTGACTTGATTGGAGTTTACCATCTTTGCTATAAATTTGTACACATCAGACTGAAGTCCTCTTCCGTTACCGTGGGGTGAGGTCATGAGAACGGACCTTTTAGGGTACCTGCCTCCTCGGACCACCCGACGCCAGGGACCCCAGCGACTCAGGCTGTACTGACTCGCAGAAGTGCAAGGGAAAAGTGAAAGTACGTGACCTCTTCCTTTACCGTTGGGTGAGGTCACAAGAACGGACCTCTTAGGGTCCCTGCCCCCTCGGACCAACCGAGGGCAGATACTCCAGCGTGTCTCAGCCTGTACTGACTTCACTGAATCGTCGTCGTCGTCATAGACTGAAGTTGTTCGTTGGTCTTCGCGAATTGATAATGTAACACTACGGGGATACCATGTATGACAATCCCTCACTTTTTACGAACTTCTAAAAGAGAACTAAAAACCAAGAATTCTTAAATTGATTCAACACCTATTCTCACCAAAAGAAGTTTAAATTGGGTAAACTCAAAACGACTCTAAGAACTTAAATATTTAAATATAGGAGGTCACAAACTTCTATTAAAATTTGTTAAATTGAAAAGTTTATAAAAAGACGGAGTGAAAGAGAGTAAAGAGAAAGACCCTAAACTCAATGGGTGTACACTCTGGAAGACGTAAGGGGAGGTCTAGGTACCTTAAGACAAGTAATAAAAAGATAAAAAAGAGAATAACCTATTAAAAGTAACTAGATAAAAGTTCAGGTGACCGGGAAAAGAGAAAGTTGAGGAAAGACAGAGAAATAGATGATCCCCTAAAAAAAAAATTAAATTATATAACTAAAATGTCAAAATATTATAGACAAACCAAGAAAGGTTATAAAAGAAGAAGAGAAAGTAAAGAAGAAGAAGAGGACAGTAAAATAGATACAGTTCTCATTTAAGGAAATGGAATAACGGGAATCAATTCTATCAGGGGAAGCTCAAGAATAAAATATAAAAGTTATTTTATATTTTATACACACACCCCGGTAATGTCCCACTTGAGATAATCGGTAGAAAAGGAAACTCTTGTAAAAGTACGGAAAACAAACGATATAAGGAAATGTCTGATAACTTTATAAACAAATTGGTCCGTTAAGTGAAATAATCTGAGTTCAACGTCTGAGACAGAACGGATGAGACCTACCATCGAGTTTACAGTCAAGTTATATTAAAGTGAAGTGAGAAATTTAAGTACCAAGTATACAATAGGACTCTAGACCCATCTCAAAAGTATACGTAAAACCTCAATCGAAAGAAACCGAGAGAGGTAAGGTCCTTTAGAATGGGGTTCGTACAGACCTTTTGAACCAACGGAACTGAAGATGGGGACTATGACATTTGGTCTTAGGTCCATCAGACACCTGACCCGTCTCAGTGACTTTAGTGTTTGAGTGGGGTACGACAAACGAAAGAGAGACACAGTAGAGGGGACATTTTAGACGAATAAAACAGGTGAGAGGACTCGGGAAATATATACTGAGATCCATGTCAGACACAAACACACGGACAAGACTATTTAAAATTGAAAAATATTATCTAAACACATACCAAAAAGTATCGTTTACTATTGTATTTAAAATAAGTATATAAAATAAGTCAGTACTGTATGGATCGAAAGAGAATTAAAAATAGTTATAAATATCCGATGAATCAAACGTCCAAAAAAGGTTCAATAAAGTTTAGAGTTTTTTATAAGATTATATAAGTCAAATTTTGAGGTGTAAATTATCCGAACGTGTCAAGTTTGGACAAAAAGTTCCCAGTTGACATAAACATTCCATTTCAACTCTTTTAAACGACTCGTCAAACTAAGAACTACACTTTCTTTTTTTTTCTTGGATTAGTTATTAATTAAACTCTTTTATGTGTAAATCTAAACAATAATTTACAATATCTTCTTAGGTTCTTCGGGTAACCCTAAGTCCAAACTGAAACCTATATAGTTAAAACGTGACGGGTTCCTCGTAAATCCCCGAAGGATCCATCACGATCACCATTTCTGGGACTGACGGTCACGTCGTTTGTGTTCTCTGTATCCAATCTAGGGGCCCAACCTTTCTAGGGGATTTTCTCCCGTACCGTTGTGTGAGGTCATAAGAACGGACCTCCCGATGTCGGGTACAACAGTGTTTCTTTCTTTCACTTTCACTTCAGCGAGTCACCACAGGCTGAGAAACACTGGGGCACCTGACAGGAGGGAGGTAACCTAAGAGGTCCGTTCTTATGACCTCATCCAACGGTTAAGGAAGAGGTCCCCTAGAAGGGTTGGGTCCCTAGCTTGGGTGTAGAGGACGTAACGTCCGTCTGTAAAATTAGAGACTCGGTAGTCCCTTTGTTTCAAACCAAACTAAACAAAACAAGAAGGATTAGTGTATAACTCCTACTGTAAAAGACATCAGTTTCGAAATACATCTAAGATAAAGACTGGATACTCGTCATTTCGGTCATAGATCGAATAACTGTCTTCGGTGTCCAGTAACGGTCGGAGACCTGTGTCAAAAGGAAAACAGAATCAGTGAAAGTCAAAGGAACAACAAAAATCAGAGATTCTAAAAAGAAGGTAGGGGATGGGGGTACGGGTATAGTCCAGTTGTCACTTGAATTTTGTACGATTTATAAATTTCAAAAAATTAACATTTTTATAAAATTAACAGTATACACGAAGAAATGACTATATAATTGATTTTACCAAGACGTCGTCCATAGTACTGGTTAAAACTTCGTCGTCTGTAGTCGTCTTAGAATAACACACTTTGTTAAAATCATACTATGTTTTTATAGACACCAAATATAACCGTTATCACAGTCTCTGTTACGGTAGTACGACATCATAGAAATACAGATAAAGTATTACTTTTCTTGATCATTTAAAGTCAATCTCTATGTAATCCTCTTGTTCCTACTTAAAAAGGGTGGGTTTAAGTATCTTGGGTCCTCTCCTTGACGACGGGATTTCATTTTTCTTTATCCTTTAGAATATTTTGTACAGTAAAATTATGTAATATATGAACGAGAAAGAGCCAGAGAGACAGGGAGGGAGTTTTGTTAAAAAATTTTAATTACTATAAATTTAATAGATATGAAAACCAACCTGAAAAACTACATCATAAATGCTTTAATAAAGAAAGTCATACCAATAAAGTCTATAGAACAGACGATATATTTAGTTTTGATACTACTCAAACGACTCTGTTATGATTATTCTCGTGTCTTCTTTGTTTGTTTCGTACAGAAATCTGGTATAAAAGGAAAACAAACCATTTACTGTATCAGTACAATCTTTTTCAAATACAAAGACCCTTACTTTTGAATTTTTGTTAAGATTCATGGAAGAAGTAATAGTCTAGTTAGTGATTTTGACATCGAAAATATAAATTTGTTTTAAAAGACTCAAAACTACTTTAGTACAAAATGTATATATGTTAGTGTTTTAAGTTCAGGACTTATACTTGATATATTTTAAATGAATTCATAATTATAAAATTTTATAACTGTGTATAAAGTCCAATTTATATAACTACATATTAGTTATTATGTAGTCGTATTTCTCTATTAAAATATAAACAACGATAAAAGTTTAAAATCATTGTCTTTGTAATTTCGGTCAAAAAAAGAAAGAAAGAATGAAAAAATAAAAAATTTAAATAAATAAAATTAACCTCTATTTAATGAAATGTTATAACATAACCAAAACGGTATGTAGTTGTACTTAGACGGTGCCCATATGTACGCAAGGGGTAGGACTTGGGGGGAGGGTAGAGGGAGGGGTATGGTACGGAGACCCGATAGGGTCACGTGGTCGGGGTTCGTAGGACATAGTACGTAGTTGGGGTCTGACCGTTAAGCAAAGAATATACTATAATATGTACAAAGTTACGGTAAGAGGGTTTAGTTGGGTAGGAGAGGGAGAGAGTGTCTCAGGTTTTCTGACAAGATATGTAGACACAGAGAAAATGACAGAGCGTATGTCCCAATAGTAATGGTAGAAAGATTTAAGGTATATATACGTAATTATATGACATAACCACAAAAAGAAAGACCGAATGAAGTGAGACATATTATCCGAGGTCAAAGTAGGTGGAGTAATCTTGATTAAGTTTACCTAAGAAAAATAACCGCCTCATTATGAGGTAACACATATACATGGTGTCGAAAGAATAGGTAAGTGGACCACTACCTGTAGATCCAACGAAGGTACAGGACCGGTAATATTTGTCACGACACTACTTGTAACCCCATGTGTACAGAGAAAGTTAAGACCAAAGGAGCCAAAATTCCTTAGAGGTGTGACAAGAGGTATCACCGACATGATCAAACGTAAGGGTGGTTGTCACATTCTCCCAAGGGAAAAGAGGTATGGGAGACGTGGTAAATAACGAAAATCTTAAAACCTAGTGTCGGTAAGACTGACCGTACTTTACCATGGAGTAACACCAAAACTAAACGTAAAGAGACTATTACTCACTACAACTCGTAAAAAAGTACAAATAATCGGTAGGCATACAGAAGAAACCTCTTTACACAGACAAATCAAGAAACCGGGCAAAAAACTAACCTAGCAAATAAAAAGACCTTAACTCGACGTCCTCAACGAACGTATAAAAACTCTAATCAACAAACAGTCAACGAAGTAAACGATAATAAAAGAGGGTAAGTCTTCCGACAGAAAAGTGGAACGAATATCAAAGGAAACAACACGTCTTCGAAAATTGAAATTAATCTAGGGTAAACAAATAAAAACGAAAATAAAGGTCATAAGACCCTCTACCCAGTATCTCCTAGGACGACACTAAATAAAACCTCACAAAACGGATACAAGAGGAGATCCTCAAAATATCAAGGACCAGAATTCAAATCTAGAAATTAGGTAAAACTCAAATAAAAACACATACCACAATCTTTCACAAGATCAAAGTAAGAAAATGTTCACCAACTGGTCAACAGGGTCGTGGTGAACAATTTCTCTAACAGAAAGGAGGTAACTTGTAAGAACGGAGGAAACAGTTTCTATTCCACAGGTATCACGCACCACAGGTATTCCACGCACCTAAATAGAGACCCGAAAGATAAAACAAGGCAACCAGATATAAAGACAGAAACACGGTCATGGTATGCGAGAACTACTGATACCGAAACATCATCTCGGACTTCAGTCCGTCCAACTAAGGAGGTCAAGGTAAGAAGAAAGAGTTCTAACGAAACCGATAAACATAAAGGTATGTTTAACACTTTAATAAACAAGATCGAGACATTTTTTATGGCAACTATCGAACTATCCCTAACGTGTCTTAGATATCTATCGAAACCCATCATATGAGTAAAAGTGATATAGCTAAGAAGGCTAGGTACTTGTACCATATAAAGAGGTAGATAATCACACCCGAAGGGACCACCGAGTCTCCAATTTCGCAGACGGACGTTCCACCCTTTGGTCCCAAGTCAGGGACCCAACCCTTCTAAGGGACGTCTTCCTTTATCGTTGGATGAGGTCATAAGAACGGACCTCTTAGGGTACCTACCTCCTCGGACCATCCAATGTCAGTTGCCCCAGCGTTTCTCAGTCTGTGCTGACTCGTTGAAGTGAAGTGAAGTGAACTAAAGAAAGTGATCACAAAGTATCAAAAGATATATATCCAGAAATCAAAGAAATCCATCTATATAAGGATTCATAAAATAAGAAAAGGAACGTCACCACTTACCTTAACAAAGGAATTAAAGACAAAGATAAAAGAGTAACAATCACATATCCTTACGTTCCCTAAAGACACACAACTAAAATATAGGACGTTGAAATGATATAAGTAACTAATCAAGATCATTAAAAGACCACCTCAGAAATCCCAAAAGGTACATCTCCTAGTACGGTAGACGTTTGTCACTCTCAAAATGAAGAAGAAAAGGTTAGACCTAAGGAAAATAAAGAAAAAGACGAGACTAACGACACCGGTTTTGAAGGTTTTGATACAACTTATCATTACCACTCTCACTCGTGGGAACAGAACAAGACTGAAATCCCCTTTACGAAAGTTTAAAAATGGTAACTCCTATTACAAACGACACCCAAACAGTATATATCGAAAATAATACAACTCCATACAAGGAAGATAAGGACGAAGGACCTCTCAAAAAAAAAGTATTTACTTACAACTTAAAACAGTTTCCGGAAGAGACGTAGATAACTCTATTAGTATACCGAAAATAAAAAGTTAAACAATTACACCACATAACGTAACTAACTGAACACCTATAACTTCTTAGGAACGTAGGGACCCTATTTCGGGTGAACCAGTACCACATACTAGAAAATTTACACAACAACCTAAGACTAACGATCTTAAAACAATTTCTAAAAACGTAGATACAAGTAGTCACTATAACCGGGACATCAAAAGAAATAAACACCGTAGAAACAGTCCAAAACCATAATCCCGCTACCACCGGAGTATCTTAATCAAACCTTCAAATGTAAGGAGATGTTAAAAACCTTCTTAAACTCATCCTATCCACAATCGAGAAGAGCTTTAAAAACCATCTTAAGTCGACACTTCGGTAGACCTGGACCCGAAAACAAACGACCTTCTAAAGAGTAATGTCAAAGTTAAAGGTACGAACACTACCCAGACACTTCTAAAAGATAAAGAAGGACCAAGTCAAAACCTTTCAACATGAAAAGATTCTTAAACAGGTAAAGAAGGTGCAACAGGTAAAATAACCGTATATTGACGACTATCATCAGAGAATACTAGGAAACATAAAGACACAACAGATAACACTAGAGAGGTAAAAGTAAAGATTAAAATAACTAAACTAAAAAGAGGGAAACAAAGAACTACTTAGACCGATTATCAAACAGTTAAAATAAATAGGAAAGTTTCTTGGTCGAAAACCGAAACAACTAAAAACAATACCAGAGAAAACAAAGAAAACGTAAATAAAGACGGGATTAAAAATTCTAAAGAAAGGAAGATGATTGGGACCCCAAGAGGTTAAGAAGGAAAAGATCAACGAAATCCACATCTCAATCCAATAAATAAACTGAAAAAAGAACAAAGAACTCCATACGGACATAACGATACTTGAAAGGAGAATCGTGACGAAAATATCACAGGGTGTCCAAAACCCAACAACACAAAAGTAAAAGTAGGTAAAGATACGTATAAAACTAAAGAAAAAACTAAAGAAGACACTAAACAACCAATAAGTCTTCGCACAACAAGTCGGAGGTATACAACCTTACAAATTATCAAAAAGAGGACATTAATTCTAGATTATAATGACGTAACACCAGTCTTTCCTACGAACCTTAATAAAGTTAAAAAAACTTAAATGGTTCCATCTTAATACCGGGTCCTAAACCCACCCCAACATGCCCACAGAACAGTTCCAAAGGACTAATCACTTTGTACAGCTACAAGACCACCTATCTCGAACTAAAGAAGAGAGACCTCACGTTACTTCACAGGTCATTACTCAATACGATACAGTTACCCAAACCTCACTGAAACCCGTCGGACATATAACTTCGAGTCCCGACACAAGAACACTACGACCTCTTAAACGTACCATACAGAACGAGACCTTGAACAACCGGGAACCCACCACGAACCAAAGTCACATTCATACCTACGTAAACTACTCGGGGACAACTAATTACAAGGGACCTCAGTCCTCAAGAGACGACAAGAGTCCTAAACCTGAATTCGGAGGTCGAAGACCAAAAGTCAGAATATAAATCTCATCGGAGTTCTGAAGAGGTAGATATGTCGTGACAACTACTTTGTAGATCCAATTTCTACTTTTCAAAGAGGTGTCGCTCCCTGTGGGTCTCTCCAAGTGTCTCAATGTACCTCTTCTCTTCTCCCTCCTCCCCCAATCTCCACTAGGTTTACTCTACTCCACCTTAGTTTTCTCCTCTCTCGTTCGATCGGTCATTATTGAAGGAATACACGCGACGTATCAGACCTGGTGAGTCTCTACAAGTGCCTCAATATATCTCTTCTCTTCTCCCTCCTTTATCTGTCTTCACCGGTCCTCCTATTTTCGCCTTTTAGTTTTACTCTCTCTGTCTAAGTCGGTCATTAGTCAAGGGATTCACAAGAGGTGACAGACTTTGTGTGTTTCTCTAAGTGTCTCAACCTATCTCTTCTCTTCTCCCTCCCTCCTCTATCTCCACTGGACCACTTCTTTTTCCTCTCAGGTTTCCCCTCTCTCGTCAGTTCGGTCATTAGAGCGAGGGTTTATTTTACCCATGACTTCTAACCCAAGAATTTCCATGTTTTAACCTTGTTTATAGTTTTTCGTTTCTAATTTATAGATCTCTTCTGCAACCTAAAAATTTTTATGTTATAATTTCTTGTCTTTTTTCTTTTTTTTTTCTTATTTCAGTGTTTTTCATATTTTTTTATATACATACTTCAAACGAAATTTTTCGTCCCAGAGAAAAAAAAAAAAAACGTTTCATTATCATCCAATAGTTTTACTTTTAATTTCCTTATTATCTCCTGAGTCCCCCGTCACAGTCCAGTCAAGGAAAAGTCGATCAAGGAACCAGTCGAATATCAAGAGTTCTAGATATCCGGGGAAGGATACATCAGTTATGATTGATGTCCCAAAATTAGATAACGTGAACAGAGAAAGTTCTGTCAAGGGAGACCGTGTGATTCGTGTCCGCCGACGCTCTCGACCGCGTGATTCGCGTCCGCCGACGCTCTCGGCCACGTGATTCCCGTCGGTTCTCCTCGATGGGGTCCAGACTCCAGTCCCCATCGCCGGATCTCACGGTCCGACGCTGTCGTGTCCTTGTCACCTCTCCTCGATAGGACGCAGGCTCCAGTCCCCTCCGTCGGCTCTCCACGATCGGACGCAGGCTTCAGTCAACACTGACCCTCCTCGATGGGGCGTAGGTTCCAGTCACCGTCGGTCCTTCTCGATGGGACGTAGGCTCGAGTCCCCACCGGCCCTCCTCTGTGGAGTGTGGACTCCGGTTCCCGTCACTGGGACTCCTCGGTGAGGCTCGAGCTCCGGTTCCTGTCCTCGACGCTTCTCTGTGGAACACGGACTCCGGTCCCCACCACTGGGACTCCTCGGTGGGGTTCGGGTTCCGGTCCCCGCCGTCGACCCTCCTCGGTGGGTGTGGGTTCCGATCCCGGCCGTCGGGCCTCCTCGTTGGGATCCTCACCACCGACTCGTCCGCGTCCTCCCGGATCTCCTCGATAGGGTACAACTTCCAGTCCTTACCGCCGTCATTCCTCAATGGGGGACAGGTTCCATTCCTCGTGGCCGACACGAAACGACCTCGTCGGCACTTCTCTATGGGGTGCGGGTTCCATTCTCTTTGGGTTCATTCTACCATCCACAACGATCTCCCATAGTCTCCCGTCTGTGTGACTTTGGTCTGAGTGTCTTTTGATTAGTCAGATTTGTGTGATCTGGTGTCGGAACAGATTGAGTTACTTTGGTTCGGTAAGGACGCCTCGTTGGGTTCTTCCTGTCAAGTACCACCTCTCCAGACTAACTCGCACCAGGTGACCTCTTCCCTTACCGTTCGGTGAAGTCATAAGAACGGATCTCTTAGGGTACTTGTCACACTCTCCCGTTTTACTATCCTATGGTTTTCTCCTTGAGGGGTCCAGTAATCCACGGGTTATACGATGACCTCTAGACACCTCTTTATTGAGTTCTTTCTTACTTCCCTACTTCGGTTTCGTTTTTGCTATGGGTCGACACCTACACTGACCACTATCTTCGTTCAAACCTACGACATTTTTCTCGTTATAACGTATCCTTGGACCTTACAGTCCAGGTACTTAGTTCCGTTTAACCTTCACCAGTTTGTCTACCGTTCCCACTTGCAGTTGTACGGTCCTTAGTCGATTGATTTTACCTGACCTTACCCACTTAAATTGAGTCTACTGGTAATATAGATGATGACGCCCGTCCTTAGGGAGTCTTCTGTACCTCATCGGTAGTACCAGTTGTTCTCAGGTTTTACGTCATGAACCTACGTTAGAGTTTTTACTGTCTTACTAGAGACAAACAGAGGTTCCGTTTGGTAAGTTATAGTGTCATTAGGTTCAGATACGGGGTTGGTCGTTGCGACTTTTCGACTTCAACTTACCAAAATACTTCTGGATGTTCTGGAAAATCTTGATTGTGAGTTTTTTCTACAGGTAAAGTAATATCCCCTGACCTTACGTTTTCATCCTTCAGTTCTTTGTGGACCTCATTGTCCGTTTAAACCGGAACCTTACGTCTTACTTCGTCCCGTTTCTGATTATCTCAAAACGGTTCTTTTACGTGACCAGTATAGTTTGTGGGAGAAGGTTGTTGTGTTCTCTTCTGAGATGTGTACCTGTAGTGGTCTACCAGTTGTGGCTTTAGTCTAACTAATATAAGAAACGTCGGTTTCTACCTCTTCGAGATATGTCAGTTGTTTTTGTTCTGACCCTCGACTGACACCGAGTCTAGTACTTGAGGAATAATGGTTTAAGTCTGAGTTTAACTTCTTTCATCCCTTTTGGCGATCTGGTAAGTCCATACTGGATTTAGTTTAGGGAATACTAATATCTCACCTTCACTCTTTATATAAATTCCCGGATCTAGACTATCTATCTCACGGACTACTTGATGCCTTACTCCAAGCACGGTAACATGTCCTGTGTCCCTAGTTCTGGTAGGGGTACCTTTTCTTTACGTTTTTTCGTTTTACCGACAGACCCCTCCGGAATGTTTATCGACACTTTTCCTCTCTCTACGTTTCGTTTCCTCTTTTCCTTTCTATATTCGTAGACTTACGTCTCAAGGTTTCTTATCGTTCTTCTCTATTCTTTCGGAAGAAGTCGCTAGTTACGTTTCTTTATCTCCTTTTGTTGTCTTACCCTTTCTGATCTCTAGAGAAGTTCTTTTAATCTCTATGGTTCCCTTGTAAAGTACGTTTCTACCCGAGGTATTTCCTGTCTTTACCATACCTAGATCATCTTCGTCTTCTATAAAATCTTCTCCACCGTTCTTATGTACCTTCTTGACATGTTTTGTCTAGAAGTGCTGGGTCTATTAGTACTACTACACTAGTGAGTAGATCTCGGTCTGTAGAACCTTTCACTTCAGTCCACCCGGAACCCTTCGTAGTGATGCTTGTATCGATCACCTCCACTACCTTAAGGTCAACTCGACAAAGTTTAGGACTTTCTACTACGACACTTTCACGACGTGAGTCATACGGTCGTTTATACCTTTTGAGTCGTCACCGGTGTCCTGACCTTTTCAAGTCAAAAATAAGGTTAGGGTTTCTTTTCGTTACGGCTTCTTACGAGTTTGATGGTGTGTTAACGTGAGTAGAGTGTACGATCATTTCATTACGAGTTTAAGAGGTTCGGTCCGAAGTCGTCATGCACTTGGCACTTGAGGGACTACAAGTTCGACCAAAATCTTTTCCGTCTTCTTTGTCTCTAGTTTAACGGTTGTAGGCGACCTAGTACCTTTTTCGTTCTCTCAAGGTCTTTTTGTAGATAAAGACGAAATACCTGATACGGTTTCGGAAACTGACACACCTAGTGTTATTTGACACCTTTTAAGACTATCTCTACCCTTATGGTCTGGTGGATTGGACGGAGAACTCTTTAGACATACGTCCAGTCCTTCGTTGTCAGTCTTGACATGGACCTTGTTGTCTGACCAAGGTTTGTCCTTTTCCTCATGCAGTTCCGATATATAACAGTGGGACGAATAAATTGAATATACGTCTCATGTAGTACTCTTTGCGACCTGACCTTCTTTGTGTTCGACCTTAGTTTTAACGGTCCTCTTTATAGTTATTGGAGTTATACGTCTATGTGGTGGGAATGCCGTCTTTAACTTCTCCTTGATATTTCGGAGAACTACTTTCACTTTCTCCTCTCACTTTTCAACCGAATTTCGAGATGTAAGTCTTTTGCTTCTAGTACCGTAGGCCAAGGTAGTGAAGTACCCTTTATGTAACCCTTTCTCACCTTTGTCACAGTCTGAAATAAAAAAACCCGAGGTTTTAGTTACTTCTACCACTGACGTCGGTACTTTAATTTTCTGCGAATGAGGAACCCTCTTTTCAATACTGGTTGGATCTATCAAATAAGTTTTCGTCTCTGTAATGAAACGGCTGATTCCAGGTAGATCAGTTCCGATCTACCAAAAAGGACACCAGTACATACCTACACTCCAAACCTGACACTTCTTCCGACTCGTGGCTTCTTGACTTCGAAAACTTGACACCCCAACCTCTTCTGAGAACTCTCAGGGAACCTGACGTTCCTCTAGGTTGCTCAGGTAAGACTTCCTCTAGTCGGGACCCTAAAGAAACCTTCCTTACTACGACTTCTACTTTGAGGTCATAAAACCGGTGGAGTGCACTTCTCAACTGAGTAAGATTTTCTGAGACTACGACCCTCTCTAACCCCCGTCCTCTTCTTCCCCTACTGTCTCCTACTCTACCGACCTACCGTAGTGCCTGAGCTACCTGTACTCAGACTCACTTGAGGTCCTATACTACTACCTGTCCCTCCGGACCACACGACGTTAAGTACCCCGTCGTTTCTCAGCCTGTGTTGACTCACTGACTTGACTTGACTTTGACTTGAGAAACGACTAGAGAAGTCACAGACTAAAGGTGGGACTGTGTTCCGCCGCCACAACCTGTGTAAAAATCCGAGTGAAAAAGTCTACGCGAAAACCTTCCCTCCTTTCGACGTTTGTTTATTGTGACCGTACACGAGTGTCACGGAGTCGGTGTGACCCGGACGGGGGCGAGTGTCGTGCACACGGGAGGGACGGGTGTGACGAGTCCGAGATCCAACGAGGCGACCCTTGGTAGGCTCCGGTCGGGACCCGACGCACGTGGAGGGTCCAGATTCGGCATGTCCAAGTCCGTGAGACCATCAGGAGTCTCCGTGTCTGAGTCAACCCGGACGTAAAACACGGGCAGGGTCCAGGCTCGTCGAGACCACTACTCCACAAACCGCTCACGTCAGCTACGCTGAATAAGGACGACGAGCCAAAAGACCCACATGTTGACCACGTGGAAGAGTCCGTCTACAACTGGTAGGTCTTGGGGTTCTTCAGAATCAATCGTTTCTTCGGACGAACTTCAAACCATCTATTACGGAGAGACCCCGACACTAACGGGAGAATGCCGAGACCGACGGACAGTAACCTCCCCCTACCAGACGTCGGCCGATAGAGACAAGACAGGAAACAAGACACTCACCTGGACTGCCACAGAATCCAATCCCGAAAAGGGCACCATCGATAGGGTGTCAGACCAAACGATCGGGTTCAATCAAAGGAGTCTAACGGGAGACCCGTAAGTCCGGACCAGGAATGAGATTCGTTACGTCGGGTGCGGAGGGACGGGTCGGGGCCCAACGATCACCGCCCACGTCCGTAGACGCTCCGAAGAGGTGACCCCTCAATGGTAACCCGTGCATTAGACACCCCAAATTAATAAATAAATAAAAGGGGGGACAATACAACGGGAGACTCCAAGGTTCCGAGTGGTGTCTGAGCCGTCACTCTCACAAAGGACCACAAACCTTTGGAGAGAAAAATTCTGAGGGAAGGGTCCTACCTCGAGGCAGGGATAGAGAAAACGGAGAGAAAAAAAGAAAATATAAAAAAGGATGGAGGAAAGTTTCTGTTACCCAACGAAAAAACCAACGGATTACTGGAGACGGTCGTAAGTCTTCACCAAAACACCTTAAATGAGTCGTCAACTTACAAGAAAACTACTTAAACAACCCCTCTTTCACCAGAGGGACAGGATAAGGAGACGGTAAAATCCCGGCGGAGGTCCAAACAAAATATAATAAATTTTTGATAGAGGATAAAGAATGACTATGGTTATTCACACCCATACTAGTGTCTACCCGAAAGGTCCACCACGATCACCATTTCTTTAACGGACGGTTACGTCCTCTGTATTCTCTGAACCCGACTAGGAACCCAACCCTTCTATGGGACCTCCTTCCGAGCCGTTGAGTAAGGTCATAAGAACGGACCTCTTAGGGATCCTGTCTCCTTGGACCGTCCAATGTCAGGTATCACAACGTTTCTCAGTCTGTGCTGACTTCACTGAATCGTACGTACGTACATGTGTACTAGTGTTCGATAAAATAATGATTCCTTCCTTTTTTTTATCTTTAAAATACTCGAAATCAAAAAGATTATAATCGTATATTGAATTTACTCGTATTTCATTAACAAACTGTTATAGAACAATGAGCCAAACCTTGACTTCGAATAGTATCACTTTTTTATGTTTTACTGTAGTTTACTAAATAGAAATAAAAATTTAGTTTCTGAAACATTAAGATAAGATTATAAATTATTTTCTGATAAGACCGTAGAAACCCTTTTTACTATCTTGATAAATTACTAATATTTTTCATGTTAATTTAATAAGATTTGTTTTCAATTAGATTATATTTATAAAAGAGTAAGAAAAATTTTGACGATAAATACCTTCTTAGTTTTTGAAATCTAAGAGTATCATAATAATCTAGCTATAATATATTTATAATCTCTTAGATTGTAAAAATCTGATCATATACAGTTTTGTGGACCGTTGTCTAAAATATTCATGATTGTTCCACTCTTAAAAAATGATATCCTATAAACCTTTGTTTACCTTAAATATAAATAAACGTGACTGACACGTAATGTCTTAACCATAGTAAACAACTTTAAATAAAAGGTACGTAAGTCTTCAGGACACGATAAGTTCCTGTCGTTGAATGTCCATGTCATATCTTTTAATTCACGTTTCGTATATTCCGGACCTAAAAGGTTACTAAAAGTCTTCGATACGGATATGTGATCAGTTTATTTTACAAATTTTTTATCTGTCTTTACCCTTTTAACGAAGTAAGTAACTAACTTAACGGTATTTTAGTCGATTAAGGTGACTAAAAAGATAAGAGAACTTGTCTGATGGATAACCCTAAAAGATAAACGAGATCCGATCTGGACTACTGGTCCTCGAAAGTCTCTCTAATGTCGACTATTCTGGAACCTCTCACCGAGAAGTCCCCAGGTCTGACTTGAACACAGAGTTAAAAAATAGACCGGATTCTCGGACTTCTTCAGAAGACGACAGTAACGTCGTCGTTAACGGCGGTTGTCGTAATCACCTTAACGGGGTCACCCATCATTACGTAGTCGGTTGGTAATGATGTCTTTGTCCTTATTTCGTCAGATTCCTACGTTCACTTTACCATCATCATCAATAAGTCAAAGTATAGTCCCTGTTTTGTGACATCGGTGGGAAACGAAATCTTGAAAGGTAAACAGTCAAAGTTGAGAAATAAGTAAATAATAATAGGTTTATAAAGAAATATTTTATTTATTGTATTTTAAGATAAACACATCGTTGAAATGATGTACAAAAGGGTAAGTACTGTACATTATGAGTATAAGTCTTTATCCACTAAATTCACCTTAGTCTTTTACACTTGGAAAAAGTTACGACAATATAAAACGAAAACCCAAAAGGTTCGTTACGGTTATTACATATAAATACATAAACGAAATTTTAATTTAGTGTATATCTATTGAACCAAACAAAATTGAAGAATTCTTTAGGAAATTCATGATCAGTTAGTTTTTATCGGTATAGGAATTTAGAAATGACTGAAAGTTATAAGTATATTAAGTGGATGTTACTTGTTGAAGAAACCCACTTAAAAAATTCGAAATGAACATTTCAGAACAGACGTGTGAACTTTAAACTCTATGTTTCATGTCAAAAACCTTCTTTTTCTTTGTAAACTTATATATACGTAATTCTCTTGAACACCGAAGTTTATTTTAGATTCATAAGATTAATGACATTCGTTTCAGTCATTTGTAGGACTTTGGTGGAAATAAAGTAACATTACAAAATACTTCTTAAAATATAGGGTACACAACATAACAGTATAAGAAGACTATAGTTAAACCTACGTTACGTCCTTTATCAAGTACTTAAATCTGACACAGTGTTCTATGATGGACCTACTATAGAGTATTTTGAGAAAGTTATGGTCTTCCCATTTAGTCAATACAAAATAATATACAAATGATCCCTATAGTTTTACATAACGTATTAAGTATAAGAAACGGGTTATCTAGAAATTGTGAAACAACATATGTTAAGTCGTTACGTGGTATATTATAAGTACTTAACAGAGGACTAACTAAATCATTCACATGTTAAATATTGATCCGTGAATCTTTTATAAAAAAGATTCACGGATCTTTTTATACATGACAAAGTTTGTAACGTGTGTGAGATCATCTTCAAAATTATAAACACAACATGACTTTACTTAATTCTTATTCAGTATCAAATTTTACCGTCAGGTCTAGTAAATAAGTTACTATCAGTTTTTGTATACCAGTCTCTCTAAACAAAAACACAACAGATTTTTTTAAAAAAATTTTATAGATTAATATAATGTTACCCTTCTCTACTAGTTTATTTTGACATAATTGTTATTTATATTTTTCAGTTCTTGATAATTACGTTATTCAGGGGTTTGATGACTTAATCGTACTTTCACTCTGACAATGAGAGAGACGACGACGACGATTCAGCGAAGTCAGCACAGACTGAGACGCTAGGGTATCTGCCGTCGGGTGGTCCGAGGGGGCAGGGACCCTAAGAAGTCCGTTTTTGTGACCTCACCCAACGGTAAAGGAAGAGGTTACCTACTTTCACTTTTCACTTTCACTTCAGTGAGTCAGCACAGGCTGAGGGTCGCTGGGGTACCTGACGTCGGGTAGTCCGAGGATGTAGGTATCCTAAAAGGTCCGTTCTAATGACCTCACCCCAAGGTAACAGGACAGATTGAGAAACGTTGAGGTAACTTACATTGGGCGGTCCGAGAAGACGGGTACCTTAAGAGGTCCGTTCTTAGGACCGTACTCATCGGTAAGGGAAGAGGTCCCTTAGAAGGGTTGGGTCCTTAGTTTCGGCACAGAGGACGTGAAGTCCGTTTAAGAAGTGGTAGACTTGGTGGTCCCTTCGGGTATTTTGTGATTTTTGTAGAAGGTTTAAGTACATACAGTGTTAAAACGTGAAACGAAAAATGTATTATAGAGATGGTCTCAGACCTGTCGAGGTACGATGATAAAGAGACATTTTATATACCTACAATATTTATCCCTCATTACTTTAAATATTCATGGGATGCTTTCAAACCGAACTGTCTTTAAAAACGGTATTAAAACGTCGGTTTGCTTAATGTTAAAAAATTTCGTAAAAAAGTGAAGTCTAAATGTTTATTTCGACAGTCTTTACTCAACCAAATATACTTTTTCTTTATCAGAATTTCATCGAATTTATTTTTCGTTTGAAATGACCATTTATCTTTACCTAAAAACTTTGATTTCTAGATACATAGTTTCCCGTCGTTTTACCCTTAGACACTACGTGAAATTCACAGAAATACAACGTGACGGTTTTTTGTTGTAGGGGATACAGAAAATTAACTTTTAGGTCCTTCTCTTAAGTTTAAATAGTATACCTTTATCTCACGTGAGTTTTTTCTACAAGATCGAAAACTATTAGATGGTCTAGAAGATAAAGACAGAGTAAATGTCGATAATATAAACACCTAAATATATATATATATATATATATATATATATATATATATATGTAAAGATTTCCTTTCGTAGTCCGTAACAATTAAATCTTGGTCTTAGGTATTAGACCACTTGTGTAGTGACGAACAGAATATATTACTACTCCAAATAAAGAAATACCTTAAAACATCTATTGAATAATCATTGGTTTTTGTAAACTTTTTACACCGTCTGGTGTTTGTTTGTTCTAAGACACAAAAAGTATTATTCTATATATAAATACATTATTCTAACGAAGTACAGTATTCTATATATAATAGAATATACTACACCATTAAATGTTATTGAAAAATTCTAGTTAGAACTGCCTTAATTTAAAATGTAAATCGCATCTGATTTTATACCGGACTCATATTTAGTAAATGAACAGTTCCGAGTTTTCTTATTGGTGATCAGATTTGATGATCATATATATTGATGATTATTTTTATAGTCACATTATACTGAAGGTAGTAATAATCACATTATCTAATAAATATGGATCTCTAAAGAAATGTTATCGAGTTTAATGATTATCATTTTATCTAAAATCTCTCTTTGTGACAATTAAACATGCATTCCTACATTTCCATCCACAAAGTATTCTTGTGAAGTAACATTGTTCTTTGTACAAAATCTTAACTTCCTAACTACGACTTCGACTTCGAGATTATGAAACCGGTGGACGACGTTTCTTGACTGAGTAACCTTTTCTGAGACTACGACCTTTTCTAACTTCCGCCTCCTATTCAACTGCTGACTCCTACTATACCAACTACCGTAGTGGTTGAATTACCTGTACTCAAACTCGTTCGAGACCCTCAATCACAACCTGTCCCTTCGGACCGTACGACGTCAGGTACCCTACCGTTTCTCAGTCTGTGCTGACTCGTTGACTTGACTTGACTTGACTTGACTTAACTTGACTTGACTTGACTTAACAATATCTTAATTATCATACTTCTGGTCTTGATCGGTTATGTAAAATATAATCGACGATAGTTAACTAGAACTATTAAAAATCCTGATTTTTCGGTCTAGTTTACGTTTTTATTAAAAGTAAGTTTTACAGTAAATTGTGAGTCATAAGTAAATTTCTGTAAAAGATAATGGGGTGTCTTAAAGTATACTTCCCAGACTTTCTGTCATTATTTACTAAACGGGTAACAGTGTACTGACTTTCAACATCTCTACTGTAGATTTAAGTTCGGAAGGTCGATGTTTAGTAATGAGAAACACATTTTGTTATACTCAGTTATAAAATTTTTTTTACGGATACAGCAGAAAACCCTTTCTTTGGACCAATTGTTAGGAACATTATAGTACCTCTAATTTGTATTTTTTTGTCATTATTTCATCAGTGACTACCAGTGTCTGAAGTAGGAGTGGTTTAAGACCTGTCAAGAATAAGTAAGTAACAACTTTTCTTTCCTCCATGTAAATTATTTCCCCACCCAGAAGGATCCACCGTGTCACCATTTCTTAGACGGACGGTTACGTCCCGTGTGTCTCTGCGACCAAGTTAGGGACCCAGTCGTTCTAGGGGACCTCATCCTTTACCGTTAGGTGAGGATAAGAAAGGGTCTTTTAAGGTATCTGTCTCCTCGGAACGTCCGATGTCAGGTACCTTAGTGTCTCAGTCTGTGTTGACTCGCACGTACAAGTGTAAACCTTCTATAAAAATTCACAGTTGTTAAAACCAACGGATACTTCATGAAATGTATCTTATTGACGATTACAATTTATATCAATGATCAAAAAAAAGATAAACGGTGTATTCGTATACTCAGTGTACCTCAATGAACGTGTATTCTTAACTCCCTTAGCACTAAGTTTCGGTTTGAACGATATGTGGTTTTGGTCCTGACAACAATCACAAATGTAATAAATATTGATGAGTAAAGTAATATAATGAAATGAATTACATTGTAGTTATAAACTACCGAACTTTCATTAATAAATGTATTTCTTTAAATTTAATACAGAAGTGAAATCTTAAGACCAACAAGAACTTAAAAAGAAGATGGCGAAAATACATCCGTAATTATACGTTTACGTTTAATACCATAATATATGATCGTCATCAAACTTGTACCCTAGTTCGTCCTTTACTCGTGTTTAGATCCTAATGGGTATGAGTCTATGTTTACTTTCTCTTAAAGGTCAGGGTCTAAGTAACCGGGGACAGACGGGGAACAACAACAAGTCAGTGATTCAGTACAGACTGAGACGTAGGGGTCTTGACGTCGTGTGGTCCGAAGGGACAGGAAGTAATAGAGGGTCTCAAACGAGTTTGAGTACAGGTAACTCAGTCATTATAGTAGGTTGGTAGAGTAGGAGACAGTCGGGGAAGAGAAGAACGGGAGTTAGAAAGGGTCGTAGTCCCAGAAAAGGTCACTCAGTCGAGAAGTGTCGTCCACCGTTTTCATAACCTCGAAGTCGAAAGTCGTAATCATGAAGGTCACTTATAAGTCCTACCTAAAGGAAATCCTAACAGACCAAACTTGAAGAACGTCAGGTTCCCTGAGAGTTCTTAGAAGAGGTCGTAGTGTTAAACTTTCGTAGTCAAGAAACCACGAGACGGAAGAACTACCAGGGTGAGTGTAGGTATGTACTGATGACCTTT
The DNA here is from genome assembly GCA_006410555.1 of Capra ibex. Classification (NCBI taxonomy): domain Eukaryota; kingdom Metazoa; phylum Chordata; class Mammalia; order Artiodactyla; family Bovidae; genus Capra; species Capra ibex. The sequence goes on along the minus strand of SJYO01018169.1, from coordinate 42,362,935 downwards.
TTGGTATCCAAACCGATCTGTCTGGAAACACCCGTTCCACTACATAGATGAAAAATTATGTGACAGATTGACGAATGGGATGAGATACGTTTTATTCAATGTAGACTAAACAATAAGGGAGGGGGTTTAAACGGAGATCTTAAACTTCACATGAAATCTTATGATTTACTAACAGTTCGAAAAGACATAAAATTTGGCGGTAAAGCTTCAATGAAGAGACTAATGAACTTTTTTTTCATAAAGTAACGTAACTCTAAAAGTCAAATTTTTGATAAAGACATCTCAGTTCACCGATAAATGAATTCAAGTTGTTTCTCAGTAGATGACTAAGGACACACATTTGATCGTGTGGTATTACTTACACAATAACAAGGAGATTGTAAATAATGCCATTAGGAGTTTGAATACTACAACCTAGACACAAAATTGATACAATTCTTCGTGTTTCTATAGTTAGTGACTCATGTGGTTACACTACTGTAAACATTTAACTTGTTACGTGTCGAACTGTTTCTTTAGGAGGACAATAACATCTTCAGTTCTCCAAGTTGTCGATGAGGAAATCCATCCACACTGTTCATGTAACAAGTAATTCCTATCTGGATACGAGAATTAGTAAAGTTCATACACTTCACGACTTCAGATAACGACTTATTTATACACATATACTTATATTTTAAATTATGTTTAAGTCGAACTCACTCAGGGTCTAACACAAGATGACGAAGATAGTTGTTACAGATATAAACTTTTGGAGAGACCAGATTGAGTGGATTGACAAGTATAAAATAGTTATCTATAAATCTTAGAAGTCTATTAACTAAAGAAATACACCGATACTTACATATTGATCTTTCTACTAAAAACTTATTAAGAACAGTAATTGTGGAGATTGGGATTTTATATCAATGATGATCGAATCACCTTCCTTACACACTTACTTTTTTATCGGTTCGTTACCAAACTATTCACTTATTTTCTTACTTTACAACCATGGTGACTACATATGACTTGTAAGAAGTACTTCGGATAAAGATATATCGAGAGTAATTATGTAACTATTTTAAATACTGACGACTGAATTTTATGAACGGAATTTTATTTATCGTTTAACACACAAGTATATATATGATTCAAATGATTTGATTTCCTTATACTATTAACAAGATATTAAAAACTGACTATTAGTCTTTATCAAAGTTCCTAGGGAAAGTATATCACACAAGAAAAAGGTGTTTTACCGATTTTCGTAAATCTGAAACTGATATTTTTAAAATCCACTGTTGATCGATACATAGATCATAAAAGTCATTACATACAACAATTTTGTAAAAAGAAGGTCTTAGTCTAAACGGAAATTAAGGAAAATTTAATTTAAATTCCCCTTTTACTGATTCCCCTGATAATGGTATTCTTAGAATAAAAAAGTTCCTTTAATAAACTGAAATTATTACAAAATTTATTATTTCATAAAAGTTTCTAAATTTAATTCATAGTTAAAACATAACCGTTTTGAGTATCAAATCAACTTTTTATATTTTAAAAAACGTATGAAGTACCAGTCGTGTGTCACGATTTAAAATTATTCCAATAAAAGAGATCTGTTTCTCTTCACAAGAGTCAGATTCTTTTTTACAACCTTTTGACAACTAAGGCTAATGTGTCTGTATCGGTGGGATGAAAAAAAAAATGGTCTACGTATTTGAATCTGTCGAACGAAACGAGAAAATTTGAGTTATTGAAGAAGTCCACTTTGATCCGTATTATGAGTGGGTATTATAAGTAGGAATGTTTTATTCCTAATTTTTTAAATTATTACACACAATTCATGGATCGTATTTTATACCCTGTAACATTCGAGAGTAATTCAAAGTTCTTGATACCTTTATTTGATTTTACCAAAACACTGATAACCCCGACATTCGGAAAATAGTAACTTTTATTAAACGCGATTAAAAGGTGTTATATGGTTGTCTAAGTATAACTAGTGATATTTATTTTATAAGTTTCCCACTAAATAGATTTTTTCTGAGTAATTTTGATAGAAAACCTTTTGGTATAACACAACTAAAAACACCTATTTTTCGATAGTCACTGAGTGTCTTTTATATTTTATTTCCTTTATTTACGAGATTAAATAATAGATTAAAATCAAGTCGACGTTTACGACTTGATTTTATTAGTCCATGGAAATCAGGATGTTACCTTATTGGAGATTATTACAAATAATAACGTGACACATACCATAGGAGCAATCGGAATAACTATTATCAAATTATAGGAGAGTATGAATCCGGATAGACTGTGTATCCGTGTACTAACGAAGATCTTGACCTACAGAGGATCATCAACAGACAGTCAGTGGATTTTTTCTCTAAACGGGAATACACTGTTTGAACTAGATTCTTTGGTCTATGTCGTTACCCTTAATAACGATAGTGTCAATCGATTACTTTCGTTTTGTTCCTTATCGATTATCTGGTCTTTTATATACAATGAAAGAAACCAAGGTGAATCCACGATGAAAAAGAAAAAAAAAAAAGACCATTTCAAAACAAGTTCTTGAGGTTGAAAAGACCTCAACCAGACGATTTTACGTTTGTCCCTTATGCGTAGATCCAAATCCCCTTATATAATATTTTCCTGTTACGTCCTTCCTCTTCTACCCTGCTAATCTCTCTCATCGTAACTTTGTATATGTAATAGTATGCATTTTACCTATCGGTCACCCTTAAACGGTATACTGTGTCCTTTGAGTTTAGGTCGCAGTTTAGGTCACTGGTGGATTTCTCCACCCTACCTTACCCTCCCTCCAAGTTCTCCCTTCTCTGTATACTTATGAATACCGATTAAGTACAACTATATACCGTCTTTGGTCGTGTTATAACATCAATAGGAGATTCACTTTTTTGTAATTTTTCCCTCATATAGAGTCTGGTCGTCCTCTCACTATCGTTGTTAATTTATCGTTTTGAAGTTCTCAGTTCAAATTAAAGATATTTTATACTGATTTGGTTTTACTTTTAAGACAAATAAACATTTACAATCTTTAAGATAAAAAATAACAACAACCAAATTTATGAAGATCTAATTTTTTACTTTATAACAAGAATTATAGCTAATGTAACTAATTTATGTTTTCATAACATATAAAGTCCCTCCCTATATGTTATTTCATATTACTAATCGTGTATAATCTTCAACTTGATTGAGAGATCCGGAGAGAACGTAATCTACTCTAAAATTCAAATAGTATATCTTTAGTATTGAAAAAAGTTGATACGGATACGGGTGACGTTCATATTATTTCGTCTCATAAAGTGTTCAGTTTGACTTCCCGAGAACGAAAGTGTAAAGATTTTATTACTAGTCTCGATAAGTAATCTTTTTTTTTAGTAAAGTGGATTACATCAATAAGAAGAAACCTTTTTTAATAAATAAACTTTTATACCGAAGACACTACCAAGTCTACCATTTTTTAGACGGACGTCACGTCCTTTGGACCCAAGGTAGGGACCCGACCCTACTAGGGAACCTCTTCCCTTGTCGATGGGTGAGGACAAAAGAACGGACCTCTTAAGGTACATCGCTCCTCGGACGTCCCATGTCATGTCCCCCAACGTTTATCAACCTGTACTGACTCACTGAAAGTGAAGTGAAGTGAAGTTCAGAAAGTTAAAGACTGTTTATTATTATTATTAAAGAATAACATCATTTACACTCTGCCTTTAACAGTTCCTTTTTACATCTTAATAGTTTATGTATTTGAATATTTGTAACTAATGTGACTTATAATTCTGAAGATTTTATTCCGAAATAAATTACATCTCTATGTGTTGTTAAATACCGTTCTATTACACCTTGTAACTGAACACTTAACTAAGATTTTGTTTTTACAAATTTTTATATACAGTAATTACACGTTTAACACTTCTTATAGAATTTTATAACTATACACGAAAAGTTTGAAGAAAATATTTACTATTATTATTATATTGGGTTAAAGGAAGACGAATATAAATAGTTAATCCTTTTCCATTTCGTAGTAAAAAAAGTTAGTGAAGGGGGCTGAGTTACGACTTTATCATAACACAAGTCAACGAAGTTGACACAGACTGATAAACACTGGGATGCCTGGCATCGGGTGGTTCGAGGAAACAGGTACCCTAAGAGAACCGTACTTAAGACCTCACCCAACGGTAAGGGAAGAGGTCCCCTAGAAGGTCTGGGTCCCTAGTTTGGACGTAGAGGATACAGAGGACGAAACGTCCGTTTAAGAAATGACGACTCAGATTTAAGGGAATAAATAGTAAATATATTTAAATTATTTTTTAGTTAAATATATTTATACATCGAGTACTTACAGACAGTGTGTAAATCATATTAATTAAGAATCATCTTCGTTTCTGAATTTCGATGGATTTTAATAACCCTCACTGACTTTTGAATAGACAACTTAATATAAATTTCATTGATAGGTTGCCAATCAGGGGATTAGTCATTTAAAAAATTTCTATTATCTACTTCTCAATCTTAAAGATCTATAACATAAAGGACCGTTTACATCTGATACTTTTAGTAAAAATACGATTAGGTGAAATTAAAGAAGATTAATTATATCCTTTTCAATTTTGAATCTATTGTCCACTCCCTTATGTCTCTTAAGTCACAGGTCGTCAAATATTTGTCTCGTTCATTTTCATTCAATGTTCGTATATGATACGTAAGTAATGGTTGACAATATTCAGTCTTAAAGAGACGATTCCTTGGTTTCTATAGTAAATTAGGTGACAGAAAAATATTTATAGTAAGATACTGTAGGTCTTTCCAATTTATTACACGGGTTCCCGGAAAGTAATAATCTACATAACGAAGTAAAGGTAACGACTTAAGAAAATGTTACAAGAAAAAGTAGTATCGTATAATAGATATCTAGAATTAGTTAATAAACTTTAATGAAAAATAGTTTAAGTACCTCTGTCGACAATAAAGTAGTCTAAATCCAATTTTATACCATGCATGAGTTTACCATTAAATTCTAGAAATTATAAGGGAAGATAATATGTTATTCTTCCCTTTACGTTTTTTATTTAAAAATCTATTATTTTTATCATTTATCTTTATGAACTTTTTAAATTTACAGGGTTACAAGTGTAAATTCTCGTTTCGGATCCCTGCTCAACAGTACATCTCTGTCAAATTTTTATGTATCACATTACGTATTAACAAATCTTTTTGACTTTCACATAAAAAAAAGGAAGAGTCGTATATCATTCAACTGTATATGAGGAAAAATATCAAGTCATACCAGTACACTGTAAACACTGGTTTTTTTCTACTTAACAAGGGTTCACACAGTTAAAACCCGTTTTCAAAATAAATGGACTTTATAGGGTCTACAAATTAAGACAATGGGACACTCAGAGTTATTTTGAGTTTAAATAGTCTCGGAAGTCTGTTAGTAGACACTTACACTTGTTCTTTATTTGGAATTCATCACCTTCCATAACCCTGACCCTCTAACAAATTAATACATTTTATATTTAGAACTGACTTCTGGATAAACATAAATTTTATGTTTTATTTAAATGTTTATAGATCCGGGATCAATTCGAATCATTTGAATATTCTTCTATTAGTCAAAATTATATTGATAGTGTATAAATTGAGTCAAGGTTTTATTAAATGGTGGTAGTTTATAACTCAATTAAAGGTCACAATCTTATTACTTATTTCGACGTTATTTATAGAGTTTTATGAATATATGATGTCTTGTCCTTTTATGTTATTCGTTTCCAAATAATTTTTAACTATACTTATTAAAAACCTAATTAGATATCGAAGATCTTACCGTTAGGTGATGTCTTAAAAACGGACCTCTTAGGGTACCTATCTCCTCGGACTACCCGATGTCAAACACCCCAGTGTTTCTCAGCCTGTGCTGATTCGTTGATTGGTTGGGTGTTGGGTGTCGAAGGTCTTTGTTCTACTGTATTTACGTATAAATAACTCGACCCACCCCCCCTTCGTGGTTTTTTCGAGAATGAAGGTCAAAGACCACACCTTACAATCCTTAAAGTTTCTGTAGAGAGACAGGATTTTTGTTTATTTTCGGATTTACCTTTTAATCGTAGAGAATATTATAGAAACACCTCTTCCGTTACCGTGGGGTAAGGTCATGAGAACGGGTTTTAGGATACCTACCTCCTCGGACCTTACGACGTCAGGTACTCCAGCGATTCTCAGCCTATGCTGATTTCCTAACTCCTTAACCTTCTGTGTGTCCTCCTACGTCTCTTAGTGTCAAATGGTCTCGTCTCTGTGTGTTCATGGTTTGGAGGTATCTTAGTTATGACCCAAGGAAAATGGGATAACATACTACAGACCGAAAGTTGTCTCTTAATGTTCCGTATGATTTTCTAATTTTTTGTCAAGTCTCTTTGACTCGTTTATAGTTTTGGTCTCAGTCTAAACCGTCTGTACAACCTTACTAGTCTGACCGTTAAATTTTATTGATACTATTTATACGATTCAAAAAATCACCCTTTCTCATCTGTTGTACGTTATTGTCTACCCATTGTATTCGTCTCTCTACTTTTAAAATTCTTGGTTTCACTTTACGATCTCTAGTTTTTGTGGTGTTATCTTCACTTCTAACCGAAATTACCCGAATAAACATCTGAATACACTAACTTCTTTCTTGGAGACTTGAACTCCTGTACAGTTCTGTTTGAATGTTTTGACTTTTCGTTGTCTTTTTTTTCTAACTTTTTTTTTTGGGGTTTGTCTTATAAGTTCTTGACACCTTACTGACGTTTTCCACACTGTATACCCATTACCCCTATGGTCTTCCTCTTCTTTTCCTCTTTACATTCTTGACAGACTTCGTTTCTGACTCTTAAAGGGGGTCTATTGCAGTCTGTCGTTTTGTGTCTGGACCCTTCGAGTCTACCTATTTACAGTTTTTCTATGTAGATTCATATAATAAAAGTGTGATACCTTTTAGTTTCTTTTTCTTTATAGAACTTTCCTTTCTATCCGTAAATTGGTATAAATCATATAGTTTGTACTATAAGTTCACCTCTTTACGTACGACCTCAAAATTTCTTATTGTTCTATGACGTTTTCCATTGTACCTTCTATTCGGTCGGTCTCACTCTCGACACTCACCATTCGTACACGTGTGTCCACGGACACAAATAAATCACCGCTCCTACTGCTACCTTCTTTTTCCAATTCCCTCTTTCTCTTATGACCATAAAGTTTGTAAAATTGTAACGATACAATATTTTACGTTCCAACCCTATTGTTTCGACTCCTGTCCAACTTCATAGTGACTCTTCCACTTGACTCGTGTCTTCGTACGAGTTTAAATGTAAAAATTTTTATTGTGAGAGTACTATTATTTCTCCTATTACACTTACTTCTACTGGACCTTTCGTCCTTCTAGAGAATTCTCCGATAAACACGAAAAACAGTTTGACTCTACTTATACACTCATATATTGTATCTTTCGGTGTCCTAACGACTTTGTTGTATCTATTTTACACTCTTCTCCTTGATAGAACGTCTTCTATTTTTTGTACCCAAACTTTAGTTTGTCGACAACATATATACGTACATAACAATTTTGTTCTGTTATCCGAAGTTTACCTTAGTAAATACGATTCGGGGTGTAGTGGTTTGGTTCTTAAATATCGAAGTTGAGAGGGTGAGTCCTTAGTGGACTAGTTATAGTCAATCCAAGGGACGGACTATCTACGGACAGTAAGATATTTTCTTTTTTCAGAACGTTATTCCTTGGAAAGAAAGAAAGGAAAAAAAAAAAAAAAACCAGATTATATTAAAAGAACAAGAACGAGGGAAGACAGATATGTTCAGAAAGTAAAACATGACGAGGAACCTCGAGGAAAGACATCCGATCTAACCTACAATGGGATAAAGTTCGTATAAAACGAATTTATCTGAGTTAAAAAATTTACACGGTGTCAAATAGAAAATTGTTGTAAAAACAATAGAAAATTGTTGTAATACATGTTTTCTGAGACTACGTCCCTCCCTAACCCCCGTCCTCCTCTTGCCCTACTGTCTCCTACTCTACCGACCTACCGTAGTGGCTGAGTTACCTACACTCAAACTCACTTGAGGCCCTCAACCACTACCTGTCCCTCCGGACCACACGACACTAAGTACCCCAACGTTTCTCAGTCTGTACTGACTCTCTGACTTGAACAACATCGGTGCCCAAGGCCCTTTGTTTGAGTGAGTCTTCCTGTTACGTGTATCGCTTCACGTCAAATAATGTGGTCGCCCGGGTTCCGTCTCAGAGGAGAATCGGTTCCTAGGACTGGTCGTAAACACTTTATGAAAATATGGGGCACACATACACAGACTTGGGTGGTGAGATTTAAGGAACTTTGAATGTATTTGGTTCCTTTTGTACTAGGGTTATTGGGGTATTAAGTATTCAATAAACGAGTACACGAGTTTGTCAGTTTGTTAATCGGTTATTAGCTATTTGGGTTCCAATGTGAGTCTGACTATCTCTTTTTAAATGCCGGACAGACCTTCTTCCCCACTAATCACATACAAAAGAGAATCCGCTACTCATTGGATCTATGCTAGAAGTTCCAAGGGGACAGACCTCCCCCAGAATAGGAAGACAACAACAAAAGTATCCGTGATTTGTGTCTCAAGTCTCAGATAACCTTTCCACCGACTCGTACTAGTCGTACTTGTCCGGATTCTACCTCAGGTCCGGGATCCTTAAGGAAGAAGTTTGACTTGACTTGACTACAAGTCTTTCTCTCTGTCCCTCCCTTACTATTTGTCTGTGTCTCTGTCTCTTTCAGTCTGCCTCTCTCTGTGTAAAAGTTGTATAATAGTCCATATAAATTATAAAATTCTACGAAATAGAATCGTCTCATTTAAATAAAAATACAAAACAAAGTGAAACAAAAATCAAGGAACAAAGTTAGAGGACTTTTAAAAATCTTTCAACATACTTTAATTACCCTCTAGTGTTTAGAGAGTAGTAACGATCATTTTTAAATTGACTAGTAAAGAAAATGTCTTTTGTGAGACTTGTTTTCTTTTCTTAATTGTATTAAAGGATAATAACGTATTACGAATACAACATAAAGTGACAAAATTTTCAAAAATTTAGATATCATCGAACGAATGCTAATGTTATCTCTTTTTTCAAGTGTATTGTTAATAAAATTTTATTATCTAAAACTCGGAATACAGTAAAATCTTTTGTTAATCGTTACTTTAATCTAAAAAAATTGGTGTAAAACTAGTGTAATATATATTTACATAGTGTAAACGTCTGATTTAAGAAGTGAAACATAGTAAAGGTGTCTGAAAAAACTTAATGATGAACAATTTTTTTTATGTTTATCTTCAACTCAAAACGAAAAACCAGGTGTAGAGAAAAATACATACTTTCCAACGACGATACTCGGTACTGGTTAAAGCCCTAAGTGCCGGAGGTCTCCTCTCCTTAAACTAGGTCCTGGTCACTACTCCGAACTAACTAGTCTCATAAAACACATTGTTTCAAAATAATTTCATATCTTCTCTATCTCTGTCGAAGACTGTATCTGTAGTCTTCCCCTGTCTGTCTTTCTCACGGAGGAACGATCAAAAATCACTCCTCAAAATATGGACAACCGTTCGACGATTAATCTCTTTCCTTTACGTAGTTTTGACTCTCTCAACGTGGTCCGGGAAGGGCGTGTTGTACGTAAAACTCTATCGTAACCGTGTTCAACTCGGTAGGGACCGGTATTTTGTTAACTGTACTTAGAACTTCTTTCCGTCTAAAGGTTCGTTTATGTATCAAGTAGTTGTATCGAACTCCCTACATAAAGGTACTCTTTTTGTGTAACCAATCGAGTTCCAAACTCTATTTCAATTCAATCCGTCTTGGTCCACAGTGGTACTGTTGTGTCCTAATCTTCTCTTTTCTTTTTTTTTTTAGACGGTGAACTTCAAAATAAAGGAGGACGGTTGACCCCTGGAGACCGAAGGGATGACTCCGATAATTGTGAGAAAACATCCATAAAAGAGGACAAAATCGTTTACATAACGTTTAAACCTTAAATGTCACCTACTAAGGTAAATTATGGGTACTTGTCGGTTGTTTTATCATATATCATTTCCTTCCCTATAATTTTGTACTTTATAACAGATTAATATACAAAGTGTTTAAGTTTATCACAGTTAAATACACTAAAATTTGTATTTTATCTAAATTTGTGTAAAGTTTTTTAAGATATACATATAATAAAATGAAACCGTATTTATTAATCTTAAACTTAAAGTTCGAAGGTTTGACACATTATGTCTATAAAAGTATTAAAATAAAATTATTTGTATATCAAAAGTATGTAAAGATACAATACAAAAATTCAATAACTCTAAAACTGTAACCTGTTTTTTATAACTTATACTAGACATTGAAGTTACTTTTTTTTGTATAATAGTGTAAGATTTCCATAATAAGATTGTTAAAATTTCTTTTTAGTGGAATTTATATATATACAAGATTACATTTCATCATTTTTGTTATTAACACATGTATTACACTAACTTCTATCCTTTGGATATAGAAATCTCCAGTTATTTCTAAACAATTTCATGGTGTATTACCTATAAAGGAAAAAGGAATTACATACACTAAGGTAGGGACTAACAACATACTACATAATCTAAGTCTAAACTTCTTCTTAAATAATATTAGGAACTGTGTTACAAGACGTGTCATGTAAGTATTACATTTTAAGAGTAGATTTTAAGTCCTGTAAATAAATACTTTTTTTTTTATTATAGGTCTCCGGTTTGGGATAAAAATTCTACTCAATCATGGAACCGTCACTTTTATATTCGTTTTCGACGATGTGAAGTTATCCATTTAGAGATGATCTATATGACGTTTGGGTATATAATTAATGTTTACCTAGAAGGAAGAAAACGAAAAATAATTTTGGAAGTAAATCAAGGAGTGATATCGATTATAAAGGAGAAATTTTTAATTCAAGATTTGTATGAAACTTTATGAAGTTTGTGAAGGTATATAGTGTATTTTTCAAAGTCTTGTAGAACAGAAGATAATAAATGTCAAAAATTCACGAATATAATTTAAACTTTTACCCTATTATTTTCGAACACATGACTATAGTTTTGTTTGTGTAGAAAGGAATATCTACGAGAATGTGACCAATTGTCGTACCTTCAAAAAGATCTTAATAAAGTTCCTGAAAAGATTTCTTTTTTCATTACTGTATAAGGAGTTGAACTAATGTTCCTAATTTACGATCATCAAGAATCTTTTTATGATTCATTAGTTTATACACTACTTTTAAATCTTCCATATATTTGTTTTGGTAAAATATCTGGTTTAAAACGGAAAGAACCACCCCTCCCCTATGTCTCATATTCGTACTTTTATTATGTATATTGACACTAAAACTACATTTAATCTACAAATTTACTAGTTTTTAAATTTTATTCTGACGGTACAAAAACGAATTGAAATTTTATACGTACTTATAACGTCTTTATACTTTGACGTCTTATACTTCAATGGTATAAGATTATATTATGTAACGTATCTAAAAAGAGATAATAGATTTTTTGAATGTGCTCTGCCTTTATCTTTCAGTGACAAACTAAAGTAGAAAATATCGAAGAGAAGTTGATAAACACTCATATGAACTTCCTCCTTTGTCTGTCTTGTCCGAGGTAGAACTTTCGTCCCGAGGTCGAACCCGGTCTGACACCTGAAACTCGATATACGGGTCATAGATACCTTTACTGTATGGATGACCTTTTGGTCCGGGGGACCTACCTTCTCGGGGCCCGAGTATGGATCTGAGAGACAGCGGATTTTCTTATGGGATTAATAGACACATTGACTTATCTTAGTATTTAAGATAATACGAATAACCCCATACTGGTTTCCGGATAACTATTAACAGGTGACAATTGATGGATCCGAATTCCGTATACTTAGTGCCCAATTGAGACTAACATATAAAGAAAAGGAAACAAGTCTAATCAAAGTCCCTTAAACCCCTCCACCCAAACCCGTACATATGAACCCATATATTCCAAAAGTTTTTTTGACCAGTCCGAGGAACCGATTCTCCTCTGAGACGGACACCGGGCGGTCACATTATTTGACGTGAGGTGGTAGACGTCACAGGAAAACTCACCCAAACAAAGGGTCTTGTGCACCGATGTTGTATGAGTCATTTATGTACAGTAATCGAGTTTTAATTCAAAATTTTTATAATTGTCTATAAATATAAGAACTTCATCAAGACCTTATGGAACCACTCAGATCCTCTTTAGAATTTGATAGACTACATAAAAAAGACAAAACGAAAAGACTAAAGTCGACATCATTTTAATCTTCTCCTACTCTATACATCATTCGGTCATCCATAACACTCTAACTTTGAATTTTCATTCTAAATTATATTTTTATTTGAAATAAAATATGGACGTCTATTAAATCTCTAGTCCAACTTAAAATCCCTTCATATGTATAAACTTTATTTTACTATTTTATTATAATCTATAATCCTTTAATAAATTTACAATTTTAAAATTTTGAATTGAGGACTAATGGGTAAAATTTTGAATTGAAGACTAATATAAGTAGACTTACCTCTCAAGGTTTCTTATCGTTCCTCTCTATTCTTTCGGAAGGAGTCACTAGTTACCTTTCTTTATCTCCTTCTTATATCACTCTTCCTGATCTCTAGAGAAGTTCTTTTAATTTCTATGGTTCCCTTGTAAAGTACGGTTCTACCCGTGTTATTCCCTTTCTTTGTCATACCTGGATTGTCTTCGTCTTCTATAATTCTTCTTCACCGTTCTTATGTGTCTTCTTAACATGTTTTTTCTCGAAGTACTGGGTGTATTACTACTACCACACTAGTGACTGGATCTCGGTCTGTAGGACCTTACACTTCAGTTAGCCCAGAATCTTTCGTAGTGATACTTGTTTAGATCACCTCCACTACCTTAAGGTCAACTCGATAGAGTTTAGGATTTTCTACTACGATACTTTCACGACGTGAGTTTTACGGTCGGTTAAACCTTTTAAGTCGTCACCACTGATCTTTTCCAGTCAAAAGTAAGGTTAGGGTTTCTTTCCGTTACGGTTTGTTACAAGTTTGATGGTGTGTCAACGTGAGTAGAGTTTGTTATCGTTTTTATTACGAGTTTTAAGAGGTTCGATCTGAAGTTGTTATACACTTGACTCCTGAAGGTACAAGTTCGACCTAAATATGTTCAGTCTCTTTATTCTCTAGTTTAACGGTTGTAGACAACCCAGTAACTCTTTAGTTCTTTCAAGGTCTTTTCTTAGATGAAGAAGAAATAACTGATGGGTTTTTGGAAACTAACACACCTAGTGTCGTTTGACACCTTTAAAGAATTTCTCTATCCTTATAGTCCGGTGGATTAGACGGAGAACTCTTTAGATATACCTCCAGTTCTTCGTTGTCAGTCTTGGTCTGTACTTTGTTACCTGACCAAGGTTTAACCCTTTCCTCAGGTAGTTCCGATATATAACAGTGGGACGAATAAATTGAATATACGTCTCATGTAGTACGTTTTACGACCCGACCTACCTCGTGTTCGACTTAGTCCTAACGTCCTCTTTATAGTTATTAGAGTATGTCCGTCTACTGTGGTGGGAAAACCGTCTCTCACTTCTTCTTGATTTCTCAGAGAACTACTTCCACTTTCTCTTCTCACTTTACAACCGAATTTTGAGTTGTAAGTCTTTTGATTCTAATACCGTAGACCAGGGTAGTGAAGTACCGTTTATCTACCCTTTTGTTACTATTGTCACTCTCCGAAATAGAAGAACCCGAGGTTTTAGTGACGTCTACCACTGACGTCGGTACTTTAATTTTCTACGAATGAGGAACCTTCTTTTCGATACTGGTTGGATCTGTAGTATAAGTTTTCGTCTCTGTAATGAGACGACTGTTTCCATGTAGATTAGTTTCGATACCAAAAAGGTCATCAGTACATATCTGTAGTCTCAACCTGGTACTTCTCTTGACTCGTGGCCTCTTAACTACGAAAACTTGACACTACAACCTCTTCTGAGAACTCTCAACGAACCTGACGTTCCTCTAGGTTGGTCAGGCAGGATTTCCTCTAGTCAGGACCCACAAGTAACCTTCCTGACTAAAACTTCGACTTTGAGGTTATGAAACCGGCGGACTACACTTCACGACTGAGGAACCTTTTTTTGGGGCTACGACCCTTTCTAACTTCCACCCTTCTCTTCCCCTTCTGTCTCCCACTTTACCAACCTCCCGTAGTGGTTGAGCTATCTATACTCAAACTTATTCGAAGTCATCAACTACTACCTGTCCCTTCGGACCGTACGACGTCAGGTACCTCAGTGTTTCTCAGTCTGTACTAACTCGTTGACTTGACTTGACTTGACTATAAGTGGATTTCTCGTTTTACTTCGAAAAAAAAAAAAAAAAGAATTTACGACTATCTTGTAAGTGGTTCAGTATGGTTACGGTCCCAGTATTTTAATTGGAATTGTGTAGATTTTCGTGACCTTAGTATATCGCACTGTAGAGATTGTTATTGTTTTAGTTAAAGTCTTTCCGTTATCATTTTAGACTTTTGTTCAATTTCATTTTGTGAAGAGTCTTTAGATTGTTATAACTATTTAAAGAGTGGTGTCAGTTATTTTATCTTCTATTAAGTCAGAGTGCTTAATTTGACAATATAGTAATTGTTTAGACCACGGTAATTTTCTATCATTTTGTTAGGGCGTCGATTGAATTATGTCATGATGAATGTTTTTAGGTTTTTGTTACTTTATAAATTCTTGTATGAAAATTTTTATAAAGGTCAACACTACGACCTTTAACTTTTAACATGACTTTCTTTAGTTTCTTGTAGATGTATCTTCTCTTTGTATAAGTAACTAACTTTATAAGTTACATCATTTCTACAGTCAATAGAGGTTCAACTAGATGTGACAATTGTACAGTAAAGACATTTTTAGTTTCCCTCCGTATCTGTATTTGAGCAAGTATTTAAACCTTATCTGTTTTGTTGAAACTGTTACTCCTTACTTCTTCCTCCTTGATAAGATGGGTTGGCATTTCTACATGACATAGATCTCACTATTTTGTCACACTGTATCCTCCTCTCTGTCTGTATATCTAGTCACTTTGTCTTTTTCTTTAGGGTCTTTATCTGGGTGTGGTTTTACAGGTTGACTAAAAAATGGTTTCAAAAGCTGGTAAAGAGAATAGTACCGAGTCTGCCATTTTCGTAGACGGATGATACGCCCTCTGGGCCCAAACTAGGGACCTATCCCTTCTAGGGGACCACTTCCTTTACCGTTGGGAGAGGTCATGAGAACGGACCTTTTAGGGTACCTGCCTCCTCGGGCCATCCGATATCAGGTACCTCAGCGTTTCTTATCTTGTACTGACTCGCTGAAGTGAAAGAGAAAGAAAAAGCTGAAAAAGTTCCCTCACTCGTATCAGAAAAGTAGTTTAACACGATGTAGTTAATTTGTAGGTATCCGTTTTGCTTAGAATTGGGTTTAGAAGTTAGAATACGTTTTCCTATTACCTGAATTTTATATATGATATTTTTAAAGATCCTTTTTTTCTCTTTTAGTACCCCATTACTGATTGATTTTTCAATATTAAGAGTTGGGGTTTTTTTTTTTTTCAGTATATGTTCTTTTTCTTTTTTTTTTTTTTTTTGACAATTTGATCGGGGTTGGGGGTTAATTTTGATTTTTTAAAACAAGGACTTTAGAAGACACTTCTCTTACTTTTTTATTCGATACCTGACCCATTTTTATAAAGGTCCGACGTATATGTTGTTAATTGATGATAGATCTGATATTTCTTGAGAGTTTTGTTGTCTTTATTAACTTTCTACCTACTTAATTTACTTATCTGTGAATTAGTTCCTTCTACATGTTCGTCGTGTATTAATGTAATTTTACAAATCGAAGTGATCGGTAACCTCTTTACTTTTAATTTTTGTGCTACACCATAGGAGTGTGTGGATGGTTTTAGCGATTTTAATAAAATTGATGGTTTGTCACATTTCAAAAGTCTCCTGATCTAGAGAGTACGTCCTATCACCCTTAGATTTTCACTATGTTGGTGAACCCTTTTGACAAACTGTCAAAGAACATTTTTGATTCACATATTAATGGTACGTACGTACGAGTTAACGAAGTCAACACAGACTGAGAAACGTTCCGGACGTCGGACGGTCCGAGGAGACAGGTACCCAAAGAGGTCTGTTCTTATGACCTCACTTAACGGTAAAGGAGGAGGTCTTCTACAAGGACTGGGTCCATAGCTTGGGGTCGGAAGACGCAGAGGACGTAACGTCCTCCTAAGAAATGGTGACTCGGTGACACCTTCGGGACATATTAATGGTATGTTGAGTTGTTAACATTAAACCCCGTAACTAGTCATCTTTTTATTTTTGTACAAGTTTTTTAGGTCGTCTTCTTAAATAAGATCAAAACACATATTGTCTGTTTTTGACCTTATTCGAATCTTAAAGAAGTTGACCACTTACCAATTCTTACGGAACGATACACATGTATATACAATATCGGTACATCACTTTACGATTAGTTGTTGTTTTGTTTGTTCGATAACTATGTACGTTTTTAAACCTATCTAGAGTTCCTTAAATACTACTCGTTTTTTTTTTTTTTTTTCGATTAGGGGTTTCAAATGTGTGACATATTATAGTAAATATATTATAAAAACCTTATTCTTTTAAAACCTTAATTTTCTGTCTGATTGCTAACCATCTACTATCTCCACTTTTCGGTTTCTTCACCCTCCACTCCACGAAAATTCCCGTCGTTTTCATTAAGAACAACACAACCTCGACAAGTCCTAAAACTGACACTACCATCCGTGTCTTTTGACATGTATACTATTTAAACACATCTTGAATTACTTGTGTGTGTTTATTTATATCCATTTTGGTCCTTTCGGACTAACTCTAATCACCTAGTATAACTACAGTTATAGGACCAATACTATAATATGTTTCCAAAATGTTTTATAATGACATCCGTGTTCACAATCAACGAGTCAGCACAGAGAAACGTTGTGGTACATAGTATCGGACGATCCTAGAAGACAGGTACCGTAAGAGGTCCGTTCTTAGGACCTCACCCAACGGTAAAGGAGGAGGTCCTCTAGAAGGGATGGGTCCCTAGTTTGGACCCAGAGGACGTAACGTCCACCGAGAAATGACAGACTCGGTGGTCCCTTCGGAACTTTCTGTCTGGTTTCACATGTTCCCTCGAGAGAAAGTACACTTAGATGTCTAGAGAGAAATTTCTTACAAAAAAGTTACATAACAAAATGGATCTCAATTAGCATTTGTCGGGAAAAACCATTGTACTAAAAGATACGTACTGTGGTTTATCCCTTTGTAGTGCTTTTGCATCCTCAAAGTAACAAAGTAAGTGTTAGAAACGATTCCCTCTTTTCAGTTTTAGTACCTCTACACCAATTTTAAAGGTTGTCCTTTTCCGTTCATTCACGTGAAACGACTTCCGTACGCAGAAACCTGATATAAAGTTGTTTTAATTTTTACGGAAACCCCAAAGAAGGTGTCTCCCACATGAGAGTTGGAACTCGTTAAGAACTGGTGGGTGCCCCACGTGTCAGGTGGCACAATTGGACTTACCGTCAAGGTGATTACGTCCTGAGGTTAAAACGTGACAGGAATGTCCGTGACCCATCTAGCTTGAGATCCATTTGACGACAGTCCTGAACATCTAACAACAACAGTACGGATTTATCCGTAACGTCCCCGTCGAAGATTGGTCTTACTTAACGGACTCACCAGGTCTAGTAGAGGGTGTTCCTAGTCAATACAAATAGAATGTCGAAATTATGTCTGAACACGTACAAGACTCCACAGAAAGGAGGTTAACAAAAGGGTATTTGTTCCACTAGACTTTAAGTCCCAACGGGGATTTCCAGGACCCAAAACAGAAACAGAGACCACACTAATCCTTATCACAGAATGTAGTAAGAATTTTCACGGAGTCAAATCCACTATTTAATATAAAGTAACGACATACAACTCACATTAAAATGCCTTACACTTTGTAAGTCCTTATGTATATGATTCAGTCTCGTCCTTTCGAATTTTGGTCACTTCACAGGAGTGGACCTACATGTGGACATCTTACTATTAAGATGTATTATCTACAAAATATATAAATAGATGAAATATATAAAATATATAAATAGATGTGGATGACGTATTATCTACAAAATATAAATAACAATCTAACTAACTAAACATGGGTTTTCCTCTTATCTTAAGAATGGGTTTATGGTTCACTACAATCTCCTACTAAGTTTTTATTAGTGAAAATGTTAAGTAGTTACCGTGGGGTGAGGTCGTGAGAACGGACCTTTTAGGGTGCCTCCCTCCTCGGACCACCCGACGTCAGGTACCACAGTGATTCTCAGTCTGTGCTGACTCGCTGAAGTGAAAGTGAAAAGTGAAAGTATGTAACCTCTTCCTTTACCGTTGGGTGAGATCACAAGAACGGACCTCTTAAGGTCCCCACCCCCTCGGAGTACCCGACGGCAGATACCCCAGCGTGTCTCAGACTGTGCTGACTTCGCTGAATCGTCGTCGTCGTCGTAAGTTCATTTACTCAATATATCTTCGATGGTTTTGAAACGATTACGCTTAATTTTTACGATTGTTAATAAAGATATAAAACATTTATGAATTATACGTTGAGGAGTACACCTTCCGTGAATTAGAATATTAGAATAAATCTTCAGTCTTGTGATACCGGATGATCGGTCGAAGGACAAAACATTCATTTACAATAACTTTGTGTCGATATGGGTGAACTATTCACGACAGGAACCGAAGAAAGAGTGATATTATCGTTTTATCAACGTCGTCTCTAGTATACAACGGACCTTTCAGATTTTACACAGACCGGTAGCTCTTACTGAGGGTTCGATTTTGATACATTTTCACTTTACGAGATCAAGATGTTAAAAGAAAAGAGTGCAGTTATTTCGACGATTCAGCGAAGTCAGCACAGGCTGAGACACGCTGGGGTATCTGCCGTCGGGTGGTCCGAGGGGACAGGGACCCTAAGAGGTCCGTTCTTGTGACCTCACCCAACGGTAAAGGAAGAGGTCACGTACTTTCACTTTTCACATTCACTTCAGCGAGTCAGCACAGGCTGGGAGTCGCTAGGGTACCTGACGTCGGAAGGTCCGAGGAGGCAGGTACCCTAAAAGGTCCGTTCTCATGACCTCACCCAACGGTAACGGACTTTCTTTTCCGTAATTTTCGTACCCTAAAAAGGGGTGAACATAACACTTTATCGACTGTATATAGTGACACATTCAAATTCCGTACGTCATACCATCAAACTTAATGTATATTTTAATAATGGTGTTATCCAGGTGGATTGTAGGTAGAAGAGTTTGTTTATGTTAAAAATTTTCCCTTTTTTTCAAGAAAGACACTATTCTTGAGTATCGTAAATGAGAATTGTTGTACACACACACACACACACACACACACACACACATAAATATGTACGTGTAAATGAACATAGAAGAAATATGTAAATAGACAGATACCTGTCAACAAAGGTACAGAAGTGATAATATTTATTACGATGAGACTTGTGTTCACACGTCTATAAAAAGTTCAACCACAAAAGTAAAGTAAACATATATAATGGTCTTCCTCTTAACGACTCCGTGTATCATCAGGATAAAAATTAAAACCCTCTTTGGAGGTATGGTAAAAGGTGTCACCTATATGGTTAAATATGGTCGTCACGTCTCACCAGGAGAAAAGAGATGTGGGTACGGTCGTAAACAATAGAAAACAGAAAAACTACTTTCGCTAGGACTGTCCGTACTCTACGATGGAGTAATACCAAAATTAAACGTAAAGAAATTACTGATCACTACAACTCATAGAACAGTACACGGCCAACAAGGAAACATATAAAAAAAACCTCTTTACAGACAAATACAAGAAACGGGTAAAAGTTTACCTAACTAAACCAAACAAACAAATGATAACTCAACATACTTAAAAATCATACAAAAAACTTATAATTGGGTAATAGTCTATATATACCGAACATTTATAAAAACGACCAAGTATCTAACACAAAATTGAAAGACAACCAAAGAAAATAACATGTCTTCAAAAGAGTAAGTTATATTAAGACGAACGAATAAAAAATAAACGAGTACGAGTACGAGAACGAGTACGAAATCCACAGTATAGGTTTTTTAGTAATGATTCTGAGTACAGTTTCTCAGAGTAACGACAAAAGAAGATCTTTAAAATATTAAAGTTCAGAATATAAATTTAGAAATCCGGTAAAACTCAATTAAAAACTCACCATATTCAATACTCAGGTCAAGTAAAAGAATGTACACTTAATAGTATAATAGGGTCGTGGTAAAAACTTTTCTGACAGAATAGAGGTAACTGATAAGAACCTAGAGTTCAGTTTATAATTAAATGACATGTACAAACCCATGTTTAGGTACATATATCCGGGTCCATTAGACAATATTCAATTTTTATAGCATTCAGTTTTTGTGTAATATCGGGATCGGAATAGATGGAACTTACACGAGAATAGTGAATGTAATCCGATACCAACCCGTTTGAGTAGATTGTGAAATTAAAATAGTAATTCATAAACATAGAGTACACTAAATTACTTATAGTAAATCATTCACTTATTGTCTTACCAACATTCCCTCATCTTACCAATATTCACATAACCAACAAGGGAGAGCACTAAGGATACCGACTAGCCCACGACGTCGAGTGACGGAGACGGGTCGTAATACTCTCTCGTAGATAGAGTATACCTAGTAATCGGGTTCTTTTCTAGTTTAAGTTTTAAACTTCAAGTCAAAGATGACTTACACAAGAGTGGAAACGTGGTAGGTATTGCTTCAGTTTTTTTACAATTTAACTTGGTAACATTCGACCTCTGACAGACATGTATTATAATATATAGCATGTGTAATGTATTATTATATATACTAAAATAAATCAAATTGTACCTATAGGTAAAGACACCGTAGAGTCTCTTTTCAAACCTAGTATTCTGACTAAGATGTCTCAGTCGAACATTTTACTCCTTAATGGTCCTTAAAACCACCTTCTTACTACAACTCGTGATCTTTACAATCTCCTTTCTCCGGTGTGGGATCGAAGGTGGAAGGGAAAGGTGAGACCCCTTCGAGGACTCACATTTAGTACTGATCTTTTACCTCAACTCAAAACTAGTGGGGTTGATCAGTCAATAACCGATTTAGGAACAAGAAGGGGAAGTGAAGTAGTTACTTTTAAGGATCCGTGAAAAGAGACTTTTCGTTCGATTCATTGGACCGTATCAGTAGGTTTCCCTCAGGATATACTCTACGTACATTTCGTGGGTCTACGGTCTCATCAACACGTGTTTTTGTATTTTCCCTGGTCGCCCTTAGACCCTTCTTGTGGTTATATTAGGGAATGTTAAGATGTCATTCTTTTATAAACATGAAAGTATCTCCTTATCGGGTTATGAACAAAAGATTTTTCGATCCGATAGATTACTTTTCTCTCGTCCAACCCTACCGTTGTCTCTATTTTCAAACATATTTTAAAAGTTTTCCAAAACTTTGTCAGTTTTGTCAACTATACCGTATATTACATTAGTCACTTTATATCCCTTTTGAGTTTCTAGATAAGGAGTTAAATCTTTATTTCTCTTTTAACTAGTCGATCTCCACTATTAGTGTAACATTATATTAGAAACTGAGTTTACTCGTGAAAAATCGAGTTTTCTGTATTTTTTGTAATACAGTTCTTTTTTTTAGACAGATACATTTTTGTAAAATTCTCGAACCTTACGTTTTGTATTTCCTATTACAAAATATATATAAAAATATAAATGAACATATATATACTTTCATTTCCAACGAGTCAACACAGGTTGAGAAACCCTTGGGTACCTAATATGTTAGGTACCTTAAGAGGTTCGGTCTTATGACCTCACCCACCGGAAAGGGAAGAGTTCCCCTACAAGGGTTGGGTCCCTAACTGGGTCCAAAGGGTGTAACGTCCACCTAAGAAATGGTTGACTCGGTGTTCCCTTCGAGTTCTTACGACCTCACCCATCGAACAGGGAAAAGGTCGTCTAGAAGGACTGGTTCCTTAACTTAGTCCCAGAGGACGTAACGTCCGCATAAGAAAGGGTTGTCACGATAGTCCCTTTGGACTATACTTTTCACGTTCACTTTCAGTGAGTCAGTACAGGTTGAGAATGCTGATATGACAGATACCTTAATATATATTGTTTTTGTAAAATCTCAGATTAAAAGAGTTGAAAATAACTCTTTACTAAAGTGGATGTGATCAATTTCTTAAATATGGTGTTTGTGGTAATATTAGTGACATATTTGATATTTTTCCATTGTTGTTGTATAAAATATTCGATTGTAATCTATGATTCCAAATAAACTAAAAATATAAGATTTTAATAAAGTCTTTTCTACTTTACCCCATATATATCTAAGTTTATATATATCTAGTTATATCACATATATATATAAACTTTATCTAAATAACTACAGATATAGATGATTATGTATCTATACTTGTATTTATCTACAAACATAGATATATACACAAGGTAACCTGATTCAAAAAGAAACAACAAAATTGATTATCGAAGTGAAATTCTTATAGTTGATTTTTTGATGGAATTACTGTATCAATAGAATTCTCACTTATATTTTAACCGATTAGTTTCCTGACAACTTATCTCAATGTGTATAATAAATATTAAAAAATTTTCCGTGTTATAAAGACATGTTAATCGGTACTCTATAAATGTAAAGTAAAAACGAAAATTCTACCAACTTATTCTGTCTACCTAGTAAACAATTTTACTATAAAAAGTAGTATATCTGTACGGAACACTTCAACTCTTACCTAAACTAAAGGTGGTAGACGTATTTCAAAACAACGTATAAATCGTATCACACTGTAGATTAAAACAATGATGTCAACGAGAAGTAGAAAGATTTGAGATTCTTAATACTAAATAAATTTTAAAAGATATAATATGTTGTAATAAATGAAAAATATTTCATCGGAACTCCCACTTTCTAACTTTAAAAAAAGGTGAAATGTTTCGTTAATAGACACAAACTGTAAAAAAGTTGTTATAACAGTTCTATCTTCACTTTTTAGTTTTTCAATTGTGGTTGAATACACAAAGATATCAATTTTTATGTTAGGACCTGTTGTTCCCTTATAGAAACGATGTGAAAGGGTTACCACATAGGGGTATGTAAGCTTTTAAATTAAACTGCAACTTCAGACCGAAAAATTAAGGTTAATTTGTGACTTTCTTTTCGTGTATAGACACCAAGATTGTTACATATAACATCGAAAACACCATACTAACTGGGATGATGAGATGTTTTTACTATACTATGACTCAAAGGGTTGGAACATTTAAAAATAAAAAAATAAACATATTCACCTTCTCTTAGCACACTTTACACACACTTCAAAATAGAAAGTCAAGTCAGTGAGTCAACACAGACTGAGACACACTGGGGTACCTGACGTCGTACGGTCCGAATGGACAGATAGTGGTTGAGGGTCTCGAATGAGTTTGACAGTAGTTAACTCAGACTACGGTAGGTTGGTAGAGTAGGAGACAACAGGGGAAGAGGAGGGTGGAAGTTAGAAAGGGTCGTAGTCTCAGAAAAGGTCACTCAGTCAAGATACGTAGTCCACCGGTTTCATGACCTCGAAGTCGAAGTCGTAGTCAGGAAGGTTACTTATAAGTCCTGATTAAATGAAATCCTACGTGACCAACCTAGAAGAACGTCAGGTTTCCTGAGAGTTCTCAGAAGAGGTTGTGGTGTCAAGTTTTCGTAGTTAAGAAACCGTGAGTCGAAAGAAATATCAGGTTGAGAGTGTAGGTATGTGCTGATGACCTTTTGGGTATCGAAACTGATCTACCTGGAAACAAACGTTTCATTACAGAGATGAAAATTTATACGACAGATCAAATCAGTATCCAAAAGAAGGTATCGAAAGAGAAATGAATCCGATTTATAAACACATTGGTTCGTCTAAGGTCCTCTCGTTTTATAATGTCACCAAACAGGTCTTGTGTCTAAACACTTAAGTGGTAACGATAGTACGACATGTTAATGAACACATTTGTTTATAAAGACACTACCTTGTTTCACTTCATGAATTAAAATAATCATAGGAATGTTATAAAATCATTTGATCGTCATATTTCCCCGAAAGGTTCATCAAGTTTACCATTTCTCGACGGACGTTACGTTCTCTGGACCCAAGTCAGGGACCCAGTCCTTCTAGGGGACTTCTTCCCGTACCGTTGGGTGAGGTCATGAGAACGGACCTCTTAGGGTGCCTACCTTCCCGGTCCGTCCGTTATTAGGTACCCCAGCGTTTCTCAGTCTGTGTTGACTCTCTGATTGTGTGTCGTCATATTTTATATACAATATAATATGAAAAGAAGAATTTTGAGATTAAGTTTATGTTGGTTCTATACTATTTAAAAGTTTTTCAGTGTAAGATATATTTATTTACAAACCCGAACTTCAATCTGTCTTACCCGTTATATATAAACGACTTAAGGAATCATAAATGTAAGGGGACACTTAAAGTGATGTTTAGATGTCCGAATAAAAGAAACGGTTTTTTAGGACCAACTATTGTCTTAGTTAGAATGTGTTAAACTTGTTACTTTAGTAATTGTGTACCTTTTATCTTTTTACAGATCTTTTATTTTGACGTATTTTCAATCGATAATAAAGTAATACATCTTAGGTTACACTAGTACCAATACTCATATATTTTTAATCGTATTTGTAAGTTGTTAGAAAGCAGAGGAAATTTAAATTATAATTAAATATAAATAAATAATTTTAAATATAAAATTAGTATGATTCTCCATAGTAAAAATTGAAAGTTTCTATTAGAAAGAAGAGAATACACGACTTAACGGAGGGAGGTTTTAAGTATACAAGTTTAAGATTGGGGAGTCATTGAGTCTTACACTGACATGAACCTCTGCCCCGGAACTTCCTCTACTGATTCCAGTCTTCTTAGGTAAGTGATACTCTCCTTTATTTATACACTTTCCTCTTCCTTAATCTTACAACCTTCCCCTTTACGTAAAAAAGACATTAAGTTTCAATCAATGACTGTAATTGAAACATTTAAACCCTTTTAGATAACTGAAAATATAAAAAGGGTCAAATCACACATAGGGGTGAAGGTTCATTCCTAGTATACAATAAAGAATATGGTCACGAATCGTTTACTACGGTGTACGTGTGTGTATACATGTACATGTATTTATATATATATATTAAAATGTAAAGAAAAATAAGGTAAACCGTGACCTTGAAAATTTAAATCTTACGGATTCATTTTGTATTTCTTTTATTATGTAAAGGTACTTTAATTTTATTAAAGACCTAAACATAAAACTAATTTTTAGTTTTCCCTTTTCCCTTTTGTATGATAACTCTGTTAGGTTTATAAAGTGTAGTTACTCAAAAACTATCTTAAGTGGTAATCAAACATTATAATCATATTAATCTTAATTAATAAACAAAGTACACAATATAAATATGTGTATAAATTCTTTGAAAAATTATGACCTTTTTGTTGAGTATTGATTTGTTATTATTGTGTACCGATTCCCTTTCTTTGGAAACCGAATAACAAAGGGTTAAGTTAATTCGGTCTACCACCTCCCTTCGGTACGGTAGAAGCAGAAGATCACTACATAAGTAACCGTTTTCAGGTTTATTGGACCACATGTAGAGGCTCATAACAAAAGTGGTTGTCGGTGCAAAAAAAGGGAACTCGGAAAGAAGAAACTTAAGACCGGTCACATCGAGTTCTGAAGTACTCCTACTCCTTCGTCTTAACGAAAAGGAAAATTTGATTAGAACATACTCAGACGGTGAGGAAGGGAAAGATACTTACCTCCCCACGACCTCCTTTGGTCGACGTCGGGAACACTCCATCTTAACGAAGAAACCAGGACTGAACTCGACTTAAGGTTTATAACTTCTATTTTTCTCTTTTTGGTGTCACGTCTATCCGATAGGAAAGTTCCGTCTATGTGTAAGTTCCAAGAGAACCCTTTGTCCCTTAAACGAACAATCTCGATCACTTCCTCTAAGGATAATATTCTGGACCATGTGAACAGACGGTTCTATTATTAAGGAACATTGTCCTGTAAGTACCTAAGTGGTCCGATACTTCGATGAAAAACACAATTTCAATATTTATCCATATATATATCTATCTATCTATCTATGTATACGTATTTGTACGTGACATCTTATTTATGTACTTGCAAAAAGGTAGAAACACAAAATGTATTTTAAATTTAGTTAGAACCATATTTTTATGGGATCAAGAAATTAAGTCTATTTAATTACAATTAATTTAGATAATTAAAGACACAACCACGATCGTAAAATACCTCCGTCATGGTAGACAATCCAATCGTACTCTCTATAAGATCTTAAAACGGTAAATGTTTAGATGACCGTATCCAGCTAGATATTATTACGGTAGAGATAAAGACAGAGAACTGAAATAAATGGAATTCCTTTGGATCTTATGTTTCTTCGTTTTAGGTCTTTGTCCAAATCACCTCGAACTTAGAACCAGAGTAGATCAGATGAAACCCCTTTAACGAATGAAAATAACCGAGTCACAAAAGAGTGAAGGTTTTATTAATGGTACCACTGATGAAAGGGAATACTGTAGAGACTCTCTAAGTATTCATTGACTTTGATAAAAGACAGGAACTTTGTAGGTACTGGTGAATTTTACAATACAATGTTTTTCTATATTGTTCTAAATATGTAAAACAAGATGTTCGTTTATTTTACCAAATTGAGTAAGTACTCGATGGAAATTTAACGGTATGTTAATACATCTTCCTAATCCTTTTTTGATAAGTTAAAAGTTAAGAATACAAGGGATAACAGTATATGTGTTAAATTTTTAGAACACAGATAAAAATGTAAGTGGTGTTACATAGAAGGAGAACTCAAAAGAGTTCACGATTCATCCGTCATTGATTAAAAACTATAAAATTTTGTTTTCGTAAACCGAGATTATGAAGGATTTTCAGAGAAGGACACTGTACTCCTGTGGTGACAAAGACGGAGAGGAAACAGAATTGGAAATGATAGTATCTTTAAAGTGAAGAAGACTCAAATTTTTCATCACACTTACATCCCTCCGTACGACCGTACTATAAACCTGTAACTATATAGGATCAGTAAAAGACAATAAAAATACAATTTAATCTAAATAGTAGATCGGTTCATGGAACGTCTGTGTCGGTGACGGGTCTCCGGACTTTACGAGTGAGTGAGTTTCGAGGTCGGATCGGGACTGTTCCTTCTGTCCCGGACCACACTCTTTAAAAGGTTTTCTCTTGTAATTCTGTCATTACTTTGTAAGATCTTTCCCTTGTGGTATAATTGGTGTTCAAACGGATAAGACCCGAGATCTATATACTTTGTCTGCGTCAAAGTCACAGATCTCGTTTATATGAAAACGTCCAAAATTCGTAAGTTAAGAATAAATCTAGTTGCAACATATCGTATTGTGTGGAACTTAGTAAAACCTTGTACCTGAAATATTATCTAATCTTCTACAGTGTACTTTTTGTATATATTGTTCATTTAATTTTCTACGTATATTTTTCATTATCTATACATTTAATCATTTGATGAATGGTGGTAATTTTGTACTAACTTATCTTTTTACCTTAATACGACTGAGATTCTAAGGGTCCACCGAGTCACGATTTCTTAGACGAACGGTTCCGTCCTGTGTGTTCTTTACGTCTAAGTTTGGGACCTAACCCTTCTTCGGGACCTCATCCTTTACCATTGGGTGAGGTCATGAGAACGGACCTTTTCAGGTACCCACCTCCTCTGACCTTCCGATGTTTAGTACCCTACCGTTTCTCAGTCTGTACTGACTCGTTGACTCGTGTACGACTGATATAATTGACTTTTAAAAAAATAATTTTATAAACTACGATCAGTTTAATAATTGAAACCGATTGAAGGAACAGAAAATGTCTATACTCTTTTTAGTACAATCAAGTCAAATCGGTGAGTCAGAACGGACTGAGAAACGTTGGGGTACCTGATGTCGTGCGGTCCGGAGGGACAGGTAGTTTTGAGGACCTCAAATGAGTTTGAGTACAGGTCACTCAACCACTACGGTAGGTTGGTAGAGTAGGAGACAGAAGGGGAAGAGGAGGACGGAAGTTAGAAACGGTCGTAGTGTCGGAAAAGTGACTTAGTTAAGAAGTGTAGTCCACTGGTTTCATAACCTCAACGTCAAAGTCGTAGTCAAGAAGGTTACTTATAAGTCCTGACTAATGTAAATCCCACCTAGTCAACCTAGAGAGACGTCAGGTTTACTTGGAGTTCTGAGTAGAGGTTGTGGTGTCAAGTTTTTGTAATTAAGAAACCGTGAGTCGAAAGAAATATCACGTTTAGAGTGTAGATGTGTACTGATGATCTTTTTGGTATCGAAACTAATTTACCTGGAAACAACTGTATTATTACAGAGACGAAAAATTATCCGACTGATCCAACCAGTATTGAAAATAAGGTTCCTTAATCGCAGAAAATTAAAATAGTGACGTCAGTAGTAGACGTCACTAAAACCTTGGGGGGATTTTATTCAGACAGTGACAAAGGTGGCGAAGGAGTAGATAAACGGTACTTTACTACTGTTGTCTACGGTACTAGAATCAAAAGACTTATAACTTAAAATTCGGTTAAAAAAATGAGAGTAGAAAGTGAAAGTTGTTCTCAGAGAATCTGAAAGAACGAAAGACGGTATTCCCACTATTCTACTCGTTATTGGAGTATTCTACTCGTTATTGGAGTAGATATAAAGACTCCAATAACGATAAAGAGGACCATTAGAACTAAGGTCGAAAACGAAATAGGTCGTGCTACAAAGAGTTCTACATGATACGTACAATCAATTTATTGGTCCCACTGTGACATATCGGAACGGTACGAGGTAAGGGATAAACCTTGGTCAGACAAGGTACAGGTCAAGATTGACAACGAAGGACTGAACGTATGTCTAAAGAGTTCTCCGTCCAGTCCACGAGACCATAAGGGTAGAGAAAGTCTTAAAAGGTGTTAAACACCACTAGGTGTGTCAGTTTCCGAAACCGTCTCAGTAGTTTCCTCTTTATTTATGAAAAGACCTTGAGAGAACGAAAAAACTACTAGGTTGTCTACAACCGTTAAACTAGAGACCAAGGAGACGGGAAAGATTTAGGTTGAACTTGTAGACCTTCAAGTACCGTGTGAATGACAACTTCGGACCGAACCTCTTAAAACTCGTAATGAAATGATCGCACACTTTACTCACGTAACACGTCATCAAACTTGCACAGAAACCGTAACGGAAAGAAACCTTCAACCTTACTTTTGACTGTCAAAACACAGGACACCGGTGACGACTGTAAAGGTTTAAACGACCGTATAACTTACTTCGTGAAAGTGTCGTAGTAGAAAATCGTAAACTCCATCGAGTCGACCTTAAGGTAGTGGAGGTGATCGAAACAAGTATCACTACGAAGGAATCCGGGCGAATTGAAGTGTAAGGTTCTACAGACCGAGATCCACTCACTAGTGTGGTAGCACTAATAGACGCAGTACTTCTAGAATATCAAAAAGACACATAAGAACAGTGGAGAAGAATTATAGAAGACGAAGACAATCTAGTATAGTAAAGACAGGAAATAACACGGATAGAAACGTACTTTACAAGGGAACCACAGAGATCAAAATACCTTCTCTAGAGAGTAGAAAGGGTAAGATAACTAAAGGAAATAAAGAAACGTGACTAGTAACTCCTTCCGAAAGATTATAGAGGAACGATAAGAAACCTTGAGACGTAAGTTTACCGATGTAGAACAGAAAAGAGGAAACAAAAGTGAAGAGAAGAAAAGTGTCTATAAACATTCCGGAGGAGTCTGTCGGTAAAACGAAAAAACGTAAAGAAAAAGAACTTCCACCAGAACTAAGGATAGAGGACTTGTCACAGTGTTTGGAGGTAGGTATCAAGAAGTCGGTGAGACAGATAGTTTAGATCAGAAAACTCAGAGAAACAGTGAAAGTGACATATTAGTATTCCCTAAACTAAATCCAGTATGGACTTACCAGATTACCAAAAGGGATGAAAGAAGTTAAATTCAGACTCAAACTGGTATTTCTCAAGTAATAGACTCGGTGTCAGTCGAGGGTCATAACAAAAACGACTGATATATCTCGAAGAGGTAGAAACCGACGTTTCTTATATTAGTTAAACTAAAGTCACAACTGGAGGTAGACCACTACAGGTACACGTCTCAAAAGAGACACAACACCCTTCTCTCACAAACGATACTGTTAACGTAAGAGAACCGTTTTGAGATAATCGGAAACTGGACGAAGTAAGGAATAAGGTTCCGGTTTAAATGGAAAATGAGGTTCACAAAGAACTGAAGGGTGAAAACATAAGGTCAGGAAATATTACTTTTCATGTAGAAAAAACCCACAAGATCTTCCAGAACATCCAGAAAAATCGAAGTTGAAGTCGAAGAAGTCGTAATGACCAGTCCCGTATCTGAGGTCAATGACACTATAACTTACCAAACGGAATCTTTGTTCGTCTCTAGTAAGACAACAAAAACTTTAACGTAGGTTCATGACGTAAAGTTTGAGAAAACAACTGATAATACCGATGAGGTAAAGAAGATTCCCTAAGAACGGGTATCATCATTTATATTACCAGTAGACTTAATTTAAGGGGGTAAGGTCAGGTAAAATCAAGCGACTAAGGATTTTACAGTTACAAGTGAAAACAGGAGAGGACAAAATGGTGAAGGTTAAACGGAACTAAGTACCTGGATGGTAAGGTCCAAGGATACGTTATAACAAGAAATGTCGTAACCTAGAACGAAGATAGTGGCCAATGTGGGTGTCGATCCATAACTAAAACGAAACCGAGGTAGAGAAGCTAGAAAGACCTCAATAAAGAGGTGACTAGAGGTATCTCATAACCCGTGGATTGATGGACCCCTCAAATAGAAAGTCACAGGATAGAAAAGTGGAAAAGTATGACAAGTACCCTAAGAGTTACTTTCTTATAACTTCACTAAACGGTAAGGTAAGAGGTCACCTGGTGTAAAACAGTCTTGTGAGGTGGTAATGGGTAGGTAGAACCCACAGGAAATTTTAATAGACAGGGAGTATTCTCAGATTCAGGTCTAACCATTTGAAAACATCACGGAGAAGATCGGAAAGGTTTTTTTGTTACCCCAAGAGTAACCCGAGGACTCAATAACGACTCTGACCCGCGTCATGGTGTTATCCGAAGGAAGACAAAGTTAACCACCTGAAGGAATCCCCACTCAGAAAGACTTCGAATAGGATGGGTCTTGACAACGTTGGAATGTCGGTCCACACGGGTCCAGTCCCACATCTAGGGGTCCCTCCGACTCCGCACTGTTGGAGGATCTCTAGCTTAGGGGTCCGTCCGACTCCGCACTGCCGGAGGGTTCTTAACCCAGGGACCCGTCCAGCTCCACACTACTGGAGGACCCTGGGGACCCTGACCGTCTAGGGTCTCTTCCAACTCCGCACTCTGTTGGAAAACTCCTGGTCTATGGATCCGTCCAGTTCCGTACTACTGAAGGACCCTGGGTACCCTGATCACCTAGGACCTCGTCCAACTCCGTACTGTTGGATGGCTCCTGGTCTAGGGATCCGTGCAGTTCCGCACTACTGGAGGACCCTGGGGGTCTGACCTCAACCCGCAGGGGTTCCAGAGGTCACACTGGTCATATTCCATCCTAATCCTCCTACCTATAATATCTTATAAAGGGAGAGTTCCAGTCACTAAAAGACTAACAGGGAGGTCTCCTAACATCTCCGTTGGAACACCCAGACCTACCCCGAGTCCGTTTCTCGTACTTTGTCCTGCCTTCCTCCGTCTCGTGTTGGAAACTGTCTTACTGGATCGTGTTCCCATATTAATTTTAGTCAACCCAGGTTCTACTGTTCAGTTTAAGTTCATGAATTAGGGGTTATCTCAAACGGTTCTTTTACGTGACCAGTATCGTTTGTAGGAGAAGGTTGTTGTGTTCTCTTCTGAGATGTGTACCTGTAGTGGTCTACCAGTAATATAAGAAACGTCGGTTTCTACCTCTTCGAGATATGTCAGTTGTTTTTGTTCTGGTCCTCGTCTGACACCGAGTCTAGTACTTGAGGAATAGTGGTTTAAGTCTGAGTTTACCTTCTTTTGTCCCTTTTAGCGATCTGGTAAGTCCATACTGGATTTAGTTTAGGGAATACTAATATGTCACCTTCACTCTTTATCTAAATTCCCGGATCTAGACTATCTATCTCACGGACTACTTGCTACTTGTCTCCAAGCACTGTAACACGTCCTCTGTCCCTAGTTCTTGTAGGGGTACCTTTCTTTACGTTTTTTCGTTTTACCGACAGACCCCTCCGGAATGTTTATCGACAATTTTCTTCTCTCCACTTTTCGTTTCCTCTTTTTCTTTCTATATTCGCAGACTTTCGTCTCAAGGTTTCTTATCGTTCTTCTCTATTCTTTCGGAAGAAGTCGCTAGTTACGTTTCTTTATCTCCTTTTCTTGTCTTACCCTTTCTGATCTCTAGAGAAGTTCTTTTAATCTCTATGGTTCCCTTGTAAAGTACGTTTCTACCCGAATTATTTCCTGTCTTTACCATTCCTGGATTGTCTTCGTCTTCTATAATTCTTCTCCACCGTTCTTATGTACCTTCTTGATATGTTTTTTCTAGAAGTGCTGGGTCTATTAGTACTACTACACTAGTGAGTAGATCTCGGTCTGTAGAACCTTACACTTCAGTTCACCCGGAATCTTTCGTAGTGATCCTTGTTTCGATCACCTCTACTACCTTAAGGTCAACTCGACAAAGTTTAGGACTTTCTACTACGACACTTTCACGACGTGAGTTATACGGTCGTTTATACCTTTTGAGTCGTCACCGGTGTTCTGACCTTTTCCAGTCAAAAGTAAGGTTAGGGTTTCTTTCCGTTACGGTTTCTTACGAATTTGATGGCGTGTTAACATGAGTAGAGTGTACGATCGTTTCATTACGAGTTTTAAGAGGTTCGGTCCGAAGTCGTTATGTACTTGTCACTTGAAGGACTACAAGTTCGACCAAAATCTTTTCCGTCTCCTTGGTCTCTAGTTTAACGGTTGTAGACGACCTAGTACCTTTTTCGTTCTCTCAAGGTCTTTTTGTAGATAAAGACGACATAACTGATACTGTTTCGGAAACTGACACACCTAGTGTTCTTTGACACCTTTTAAGACTTTCTCTACCCTTATGGTCTGGTGGATTGGACGGAGAACTCTTTAGACATACGTGTAGTCCTTCGTTCTCAATCTTGTCCTATACCTTGTTGTCTGACCAAGATTTATCCTTTTCCTCATGTAGTTCCGAAATACAACAGTGGGACGAATAAATTGAAGATACGTCTCATGTAGTACTCTTTGTGACCTGAGATTCTTCGTGTTCGATCTTAGTTCTTACGGTCCTCTTTAGAGTCATTGGAGTCTATCCGTCTACTGTGGTGGGAATACCGTCTTTCACTTCTCCTCGATTTTTCGGAGAACTACTTTCACTTTCTCCTCTCACTTTTTCAACCGAATTTCGAGTTGTAAGTCTTTTGTTTCTAGTACCGTAGGCCAGGGTAGTGAAGTACCCTTGATCTACCCCTTTGTCACCTTTGTCACAGTCTGAAATAAAAAACCCCGAGGTTTTAGTGACGTCTACCACTGACGTCGGTACTTTAATTGTCTACGAATGAGGAACCTTCTTTTCGATACTGGTTGGATCTATCATATAACTTTTCGTCTCTGTAGTGAAACGGCTGATTCCTGACAGATCAGTTCCGACACCAAAAAGGACACCAGTACATACCTACACTCTCAACCTGACACTTCTTCCGACTAGCGGCTTCTTAACTACGAAAACTTCACACCACAACCTCTTCTGAGAACTCTCAGGGAACCTGACGTTCCTCTAGACTGGTGAGGTAAGACTTCCTCTAGTTGGGACCCTAA
The DNA here is from genome assembly GCA_006410555.1 of Capra ibex. Lineage (NCBI taxonomy): Eukaryota > Metazoa > Chordata > Mammalia > Artiodactyla > Bovidae > Capra > Capra ibex. The sequence continues at coordinate 42,328,624 of SJYO01018169.1, read as the reverse complement.
AGAAACCTTCCTTACTACGATTTCGACTTTTAGGTCATGAAACCGGTGGAGCACACTTCTGAACTGAGTGACCTTTTCTGAAACTACGACCCTCCCTAACCCCCGTCCTCTTCCCCTACTGTCTCCTACTCTACCGACCTACCGTAGGGACTGAGTCACCTGCACTCAGACTCACTTAAGGTCCTCGACCACTACCTGTCCCTCCGGACGGCACAACGCTAAGTACCCCAGCGTTTCTTAGCCTATACTGACTCGTTGACTTGACTTGACTTAGGGGTTCGATATTGGGTTGTTTGTGTGGGTCTCCTCCATCCTGTCGAGGTTCCGTGTCAGTTTTCTCCCTCCTCACCCATCAAGGGATTACCATCCCTATTAGGAGGGTGATTAATCGTATACTTATGTCCACCCCCGATAGAGACTTGGGGAATTCATTATGACAGGTTCAGTAGACAACTTTAAAAAGAGGACCCCGGAGGGTGAGTTTCCGTTTCTATAACTCTAAGAAATCGGTCACCATACATTTTTTTGCGTAGAAACTCTAGGTTCTGACATTTGGTGAACCGTGACCCACCCTAAAGAGGGTTCTAATGAATCCCTAACCCATGACACCCTACCTCCCCCTGATGTCGAAGTAAATACTAGACCTCTAGAACTTGGTAAGCGGTCCAAGGTAGAAAAAAGAAATGACTCTCCTAACACCACAATGTACCACTTGACCACCCCTGGTTATCGGGTGTTCGTTCTTTAAATAAATAATTTCCGACATCAGGGAACCTGACGTTCCTCTAGGTTGGTCAGGTAAGACTTTCTCTAGTCGGGACCCTAAAGAAACCTTCCTTACTACGATTGGGACCCTAAAGAAACCTTCCTTACTACGATTTCGACTTCGATGTCATGAAACCGGTGGAGTACGCTTCTTAACTGAGTAAACTTTTCTGAAACTACGACCCTCCATAACCCCCGTCCTCCTCTTCCCCTGCTGTCTCCTACTCTACCGACCTACCGTAGTGACTGAGCTACCTGTACTCAGACTCACTTGAGACCCTCTACCACTACCTGTCCCTCCGGACCGCACGACGCTAAGTACCCTAACGTTTCTCAGTCTGTTCTGACTTACTGACTTGACTGGACTTGATTACGATGTACCGAGTGTCAAAGTAACTCAATTTGTTTCGACACCAGGTACACTAGTCTACCAAGTCAAAGGACACTAACACCAAAAGTCAGACAGAAGGGAGACTACCTATTCCTATCTTCCGAATACCTTCGAAGGACTACTTTCTCTGTCTGACTCCTCCTTCGGTCCAGAACTAGACTACCCGAGCCGGTCCGAGTCACGAGCCACGAGTCAAGTCCGGTGAGTCATCACAGGTTGAGAAACTCTGGGGTACTTAACGTCGTACGGTCCGGAGGGACAGGTAGTGGTTGAGAGTCGCAAGTGAGTTTGAGTACAGGTTAAAGGTTACTCAGTGGAGAAGTGTAGTCCACCGGTTTCTTGACCTCAAAGTCCAAATAGTAGTAAGGAAGGTTTCTTGTGGGTCCCGACTAGAGGAAATCTTACCTGACCAACCTTGAGGAGCGTCAGGTTCCCTGAGAGTTCTCAGAAGAGGTTGTGGTGTCAAGTTTTCGTAGTTAAGAAGCTACGAGTCGAAAGAAGTGTCAGGTTGAGAGTGTAGGTATGTACTGGTGACCTTTTTGGTATCCGAACTGATCTACCTGGAAAAAACCGTCATTACAGAGACGAAAAATTTACAAGACAGATCCAACCAGTGTTGAAAGGAAGGTTCCTCATTCGTAGACAATTAAAGTACCGGCGTCAGTGGTAAACGACACTAAAACCTCGGGTTTTTTACTTCAGACTGTGAGAAAGGTGACAAAGGGGTAGATCAAGGGTACTTCACTACCCTGGTCTACGGTACTAGAAGCAAAAGACTTACAACTCGAAATTCGGTTGAAAAAGTGAGAAGAGAAAGTGAAAGTAGTTCTCCGAAAAATCCAGGAGAAGTGAAAGACGGTATTCCCACCACAGTAGACATATAGACTCCAATAACTATAAAGAGGGCCGTTAGAACTAAGGTCGAACACGAAGAAGGTCAGGTCGCAAAGAATACTATATGAGATGGATATTCAATTTATTCGTCCTACTGTTATATGTCGGAACTGTATGAGGAAAAGGATGTACCTTGGTCAGACAACAAGGTACAGGTCAAGATTGACAACGAAGGACTACACGTATGTCCAAAGAGTTCTCCGGTCAGTCCACCAGACCATAAGGGTAGAGAAAGTCTTAAAAGGTGTCAAAGAACACTAGGTGTGTCAGTTTCCGAAACCGTATCAGTTATTTCGTCTTTCTCTACAAAAAGACCTTGAGAGAACGAAAAAGGTACTAGGTCGTCTACAACCGTTAAACTAGAGAACAAGGAGATGGGAAAGATTTTAGTCAAACTTGTAGTCCTTCAAGTGACAAGTACATAACGACTTCGGACCGAACCTCTTAAAACTGGTAATGAAACGATCGTACACTCTACTCACGTCAACACGCCATCGAACTCGTAAGAAACCGTAACGAAAAGAAACCCTAACCTTATTTTTGACTGAAAAGGTCAGGACACTGGTGACGACTCAAAAGGTTTAAAGGACCGTATAACTCACGTCGTGAAAGTGTCGTAGTAGAAAGTCCTAAACTTTGTCGAGTTGACCTTAAGGTAGTAGAGGTGATCGATACAAGTATCACTACGAAAGATTTCGGGTGAATTGACGTGTAAGGACCTACAGACCGAGATCCACTCACTTTGGCAATTACGTTAAAAAAACGGCTTCATGTCCCGAAAAAAGGAAGGGACAATAAACTGGACTCCAGTTCGATACTACCTCCATTACTTTCATCACCGCTGGAGGAAGTTTTCCAGGGTACATCCTTGACAATGTGAGTCACGGGGGTTGAGACGTCGTCCGGTGACGGCTGGGTACGGAGGTGATCTCCGAAGACCTGTGATGACCCGTTCAGACCAAGAGATCACCCCAGTGACGAGGAAAGAGACCCAGGACCACGTGTCTTCCAAGACAAACAAGGGAGGTTCTCAGACGAAGGTTGCAGACAATTCAAGACCATCGAACACCACTCCAATTACCGATGGAGGAGGTTCTTCCGAATACGGTATGGGTGCAGACGACGTGGGTCTCGGGGACAGGGACACCGTCAGGTGACGACTGGAGGTGTCCTCTGTGAGTTTGTGTCAAGACAGAGTTAGAGACACCCCAAAGACCCAAGACCACACGTGTTCAAAACAAACTCGGGAGACTCGTAGAGAGCACCCTTACCCTAAACTAAGATTTGCACTTAAACGGGGAGGATGGTAGAAAGACTCCGAAGAGGAACGGGAACCTACACCCCATAGAAGAGTTTCTACACGTAGAGACGTGTTGGTGACGAGGTCGTGGATGGTAGAACGACCTCTAAAGATGGGAACTAGTAACTCCTCGGAGTTACTATAGTCCAGGTCAGGTATCTCTGGCCTCCCAGTCCGCCCAGTCATCACGAAGTAGACCTTAATCTCCATACAAGTCAAACAAATGATGAATTACATATTTTCTAAATTGAAACATATATAACTATATAATAATGGTAAGATCAAAATGTAAAAGGAAATTTAAAACTCTTTTAAGTAAACTTTTCGACATAAGAAGGTAAATCGTATGAAATATATGTACAGAGTTGGATCTACGGTATAAGTTTTCGTCTCTATAACGAAACGGTTGTTTCCAGCTAGATTAATTTTCTGCGAATGAGGAACCTTCTTTTCAACACTGGTTGGATCTATCGTATAACTTTTCGTCTCTGTAATGAAACGGCTGATTCCAGGTAGATCAGTTCCGATACCAAAAAGGACACCAGTACATACCTACACTCTCAACCTGACACTTCTTCCGACTAACGGCTTCTTAACTACGAAAACTTGACACCACAACCTCTTCTTAGAACTCTCAGGGAACCTGACGTTCCTCTAAGCTGGTGAGGTAAGACTTTCTCTAGTCGGGACCCTAAAGAAACCTTCTTACTACGATTTCGACTTTGATGTCATGAAACCGGTGGAGTACGCTTCTCAACTGAGTGACCTTTTCTGAAACTACGACCCTCCCTAACCCCCGTCCTCCTCTTCCCCTCCTGTCTCCTACTCTACCGACCTACCGTAGTGACTGAGCTACCTATACTCAGACTCACTTGAGCTCCTCAACCACTACCTGTCCCTCCGGACCGTACGACACCAAGTACCCCAGCGCTTCTCAGCCTGTGCTGACTCGTTGACTTGACTTGACTCAGTTCCGACACGAAAAAGGTCGCCAGTACATTCCTACACTTTAAACCTGACACTTCTTTCGACTCGTGGTTTCTTAACTACGAAAACTTGACACCACAACCTCTTCTGAGAACTCTCAGGGAACCTGACGCTCCTCAAGGTTGATCAGGTAAGATTTCCTCTAGTCAAGACCCACAAGAAACCTTCCTTGCTACGATTTCGACTTTGAGATTATGAAACCGGTGGAGTACACTTCTCAACTAAGTAACCTTTTCTGAGACCACGACTCTCCATAACACCCATCCTCCTCTCCTCCTGCTGTCTCCTACTCTACCGACCTACCGTGGTGACTGAACTACCTGTACTCAAACCCACTTGAGGCCCTCAACCACTACCTGTCCCTCCGGACCGTACGATGTTTCTCATCCTGTACTGATTCACTGACTTGACTTGACTACATATACAGAGGGAATGAGTTAGAAGTTTCCCGTCTGGGGTTTTTAATAATTTTACCTTTACCCGAATGTTTTGAGGACTAATTTGGTAACTCATCGTAGATGACAGTAATCTCATTCTATACTTTAGGAATGTTTTATATTCTCTTAAATGTACCACAGAAGGTTCATGTGAAAGAGAAAACCTTATCTAACAATGTAGATAGGAGAAATAAAATTTTGTGAAAAACTATATTGAGGGTTTGATGTTGAGATCAAATCACCAAGAGTACCCTGACTAGGAGAGACCAGTGTCATTAATTACACACTGGAGCAAATCCTGGCGGTCCTCAAATATTCCTAAAAATAAAATTAAAACCTATACTTTTATATTGTAGGAAAAAGAGGACATTGTGTTCCTCACTGGGACCGAGGATTGAATCCAACTTTCTGACAGATAATCTTACTTCTCTCTTTGTCTTACTCAGGACCACCGAAAAGGAAAGACCCAAGACCGGAGACTTCACTTGACTCGTCAGAACCAAAGTTTAAAGAGTATCGAAAAGAAGTAACTAATAACGAAACCAAAGTAACCAATAACAAATGGAAAACAAATAAGGGTAGAAATAAGTTATAAGTAAGTAAATAGTGTCTAAATGACATATGGTCATTTACTACATTATAAGGTCGTATTTAAAAATATCATGCTACATTATAATGTTAAGTTCCTCCTAAGGTGAGGACTGACGTAATCAAATATATGTTAAATAAACCCCCTTAAATAGACTGGAGAAGAACGGAACTATACTTTTTTACACTTTTGTTACAAAATTGTAAAGAGTCAGAAAACTTACTGAAGGGGAACACCCAGAACTCAATGTCCAACGACCTATTGTGTTGTCAGACATGATGGAGCAAAATATATGAAGTGTATAAAAAGACAATATGAAGACATTGGGAAAGGTGAGAGGAATCTTTCCGGTGTCCAAGAAAGGGAACAGTCTCACGAAATTTATTGGTAAATAAACTTCCTAAGTTAAACTTGTACAAAATAAGGTTTAGAGTATATAAATATGTGATTCAATTTGTCTGACTATTATAACCAAGAGTTATTTACGTAAACTTATGGACTTAAGACTTGTGTTTTACGGTGTTATACCAAGACTGGAGTCACACAGATTTAACAATTTGATCGACAATCAACATATACTCCGTCCGACCTAGTTTACATTGACGTTGATATAATAACATTTTGTGATACCTGTGATTTCTTTACTGAAATAGTTTTATGTGTTGTCGATCGGATTCCATCAAGTCTCTCGTTCTCAGAACCCCTTACGGAGAAACCTTATTTACTTTCTAACATTACCACATTTGGATCAGATTTTTCGAAGGAAACAAAATTGAAAGGACTTAATTCAAAATTAACAACTCAATAACGTACCAAGTCATTAATTTAGTCAACCCTATACAAACCACCATTCATCGTCTTTTGGATAAACGTCTCTGATAAGTGACGAATTACAGTTCTTTAGAATTCCCAACTAAGACGTTAAATTATAGTATTTTTAAGGTCAAAGGAGTGAGGAAATTAAAATGCCGAAAATCGTAACGCCGTAATTAGTGGGAAATTCTAATGATTTCCCGACGGTTTAAAAGGTTGTACTCTAACAGTTCGAAGTCGTAAGATTTTTATTCCTTTGTTTCTTACATTCTTCCAACTCCTGTCCGTCGATACCTTTGTACTTCTGAAAGAGGATCAGAGTACAAACATAAGGAGTCTTTAAATTTTTTTTTTTTTTAGGGAAGTTCAGATCTATAACTGTCAAGTTAGAGATCGGATTTTCTACGGTGTAACAGAATTATAATTTGTCAATTTTATAAATCTCCAGAAATGTTAATAACAAGGACCAACCATAGAGATTGGTTAACCAGGTTTTAGAGGTCTCGTAGTCTTAAAGAAACTTCAAGGTGTCCACTTATCTTACACGTGGACCCAAACTTTAAGTACCCAAGTTCGTCTGACGTTGGGTAGGGGAAATAGTCCCTTGTAAAATGGCCTTATTTTACCCTCAATATGTTTGTTACCGTGGAGTGAGGTCATGAGAACGGACCTTTTAGGGTACCTGTCTCCTCGGACTATCCGACGTCAGGTACCCCAGCGATTCTCAGTTTGTGCTGACTCGCTGAAGTGAAACTGAAAAGTGAAAGTACGTAACCTCTTCCTTTACCGTTGGGTGTGGTCACAAGAACGGATCTCTTAGGGTCCCTACCCCCTCGGACCACCCGACGGCAGATACCCCAGCGTGTCTCAGCCTGTGCTGACTTCGCTGAATCGTCGTCGTCGTCGTCATATAGTTGTTTCTTCTCCCTACTACTTAAGTTCATACTTGTGGTAGATCTTCGAATTACATTTTACGAAGATACTGTAGAGTGGACCAAGCTGAGACGACTTCCTTTCGTTTTGAGTCGGTAGAGAAACCATTGGAACGTAAATAATATTTTTATTGATACAGGTTTAAACTTTTTTTACGGTTTTTTTCCGTTCAATTAGAAAAAAAATTTATTTTCGACTACATGGGGGATTCAAAAGACTTCAAGTAAAATGTTTTGTTCTATTCTTTATTATTATGACTTTATTTTTTGATATTATTTTTTATTATTATTTTTTTATTTTTATTTTTCATAAACTAGAAATGTTATTTTTTTCTTTATTATTATGACATAAAGTTTACCTTTCAAGAAAAAAAAAAAAAGAAATTTCACTAAACAACCCTTCTTGAATGAAGTGGTAAAATATAACGGAGTCTCAACAGTAACAAACGACAACCTACACTCAAGACTGTTATTGACTAGAAAGAAGTAATTACTATCAAAATATTTTTAAAAACGGGAAAATCAAAAGAGTAAACACTAATTGATTTTCTAATATTTTCTTTTTCAGTATATACGGACTGACTGTGGTAAAATTTTTCCTCCAAGATACTTTCCTCTTTATCATCTCCTCTTTATTTTAATTTATACCAGAGTTGTATTAGTGAGTAAATTTTTAGAGTATTAACTAAAAATATCTAATTTTTGACTTTTGGGAATCTCTTTTCCTTTTCTCTAGTTTTTATTCCTCTCTATTTTTGGTTACCTTCATAAACTATAGAGAGTGCCATTTAAAGTGTAACATTTTTATATTTCTTGAAATATATCGTTTTAACTTCTTTATTTTTCTACAAAACAACAAAATAAAAAGTGAAACCTAAAGAACGGAACAAGGCAACTAGACATACATAAGACAGTGAGTTTACGGTGTGAGAGAACTAATTATATTTACATATGTGTAAAACTTTAGTCCATGTTTAAGAACTGAAGAAGGAGAGTATAGCAAGTTCTATACCTGTCATCCAGAAAACATAAAGGTGCATTTAGATCCTTTATCAAATACTAACGATGGTAAAACTCCTGTCAACTAAAGAATTGTCATAACCTAAAGGTTTGGTGTTTATATTTTATTGAGTAGTAAGGAAATCCAAAAGAAATGAAAGAGGTTAGACATTAAACAAAAAAACTCGTATATCAAAAACGAGTGCAAAACGATTTATATACCAATTGAGTGTACTTAAAGTTGTGATAGTTTTTATCTGACAAAATTTAAAATAAAAGAATAACCAACGCAGATCACAAACTTTTATTTTAACATTAAACGTTCACATAATTTACGTCAATAATAAAGGGTATCTAAAAAACCTGAGAGGAATCTTACACTTAACAATTATTACCTATAGGAATACACAAGTCATAAAGTGGTAATCAATACTATAACCGACATCTGAATAGTATGAAGAGAAAGTAGTTTGACTCCTTAAAGAGGAGATCAGAATCAAATGACTATTAAAAATTGTCTTCAATTTCAACTAAAAAAGTTTATAGACAACTTTACCAAACAAATTTGATGGAACGTAATATATCTACTGTAAATGAGTCAGAATTACATAATAAGAAAATTATACAACGACCTCAGTTAATGGTGATAAATTTTCGTAAAACCGTAGATATAAGTACTCGTTATAACCAGGTATTTAATGAAAATAACAGAAACACTTCCACTCCCTTAATACCAAAAAGATCTGAGTATTTCGTTCATCCTTCTCTGTGGAGAAGAAAACACAGAACCCGCTCAATCACATTCTAACCATAAAAAAAGAATTCATAAACTATTTTATGTTGTCACTTTATGACTCGTACTTTAAAAGAAATATCGTTTCGAAAATTCATACTTAAGCCAAAGAAATCATCTGTATCCCGATAATGTCAAAGGAGAAAGTACCTTACACTCAAGACGAATAAACGTAAAAGGTTCCTTACATAGGTAAAGTTGTGTCAGAAGGTTGATCAATCACAATTCATCATGTTTTATGCCTCTTCCGTTACCATAGGGTGAGGTCATGAGAACGGACCTTTTAGGGTACCTACCTCCTCGGACCACCCGACGTCAGGTACCCCAGCGACCCTCAGCCTGTGCTGACTCGCTGAAGTGAAAGTAAAAAGTGAAAGTACGTAACCTCTTCCTTTACCGTTAAGTGAGGTCATAAGAACGGACCTCTTAGGGTCCCTGCTGCCCCCTCGGACCGCCCGACGGCAGATACCCCAGCGTGTCTCAGTCTGTGCTGAGAAAGTCATAGACGTTCGAGATATCGTTATTGAGGAGAGAAAAAGGATGATTAAACATCCTAGAGAAAAAGAAAAAAGAACCAGTTAGACTCATTCACGAATATTCCTAAAAACAAAATAAAGGTAACCAGGTAAAATTTTTTTAGACGAGCTTCTTAGTTATATACTAAAACATTAAAAAGATAAACACAAGTCAGAAGATAAAGACACCAAATTGACATTAAATGAAAAGAAAAAATACATAAAATTCCACTTTATACCCTACTAACTAAAAATTATAATATCTTCAATAAAAAGAGGAGATTACTATCGTTTATTTTCGATATTCTATAAGAGATTTAGGATGATGTCGATATATAATACTTAAAGTATACTGAAAAAAGTAATAGTAGTCTAAACTTAAAAAAGAGTAAAAGAGTACACTGGGTTGTTAATATATATGTACTCATTACGATTTAAAGATTTATTAACCATAAAGGACACTAGAGGAGAACAATAATTAAAGTGAACGTAAATTACACTAGACTTTGTACGAAAGGTATAAAAATTAGTAAAATTTAAATAACCGGTAAGAAAAATTTCCCTTTTGTGCATCAAAAGGATAAAGTGTGTGTCGTTTATATTTGGACTCTAGAATAACTAGCGTTTTGGAATTTGATGTAAGAGTGAAAGAAACTCACTAGGATTTAATACCGTCGTCTACAGATCATTTGAACTTTTAGTGACGTGAAAATTCGTCAATAATGAATTATATGAATTATATATTTTCATGAATTATATGACCATGAAACCGTTTTAAATGTTTAATATATTAAATTTTTATAAAGGTCTTATTATTACTTTCTACTGTGTTTTACTCCCTTTTCTAAACTCGCTTTCTTTCTTCCCGATGGTTCGGGATAAATCAGATTAATGACACAAATTTCATTCTGTTTACAGTAAAGTACTTAGTTGGCAAAGATCAAAAGATTCCAGTATCTTGTGTGTGTAAAAAATAACATATTATGTTAAGAGGGGTACTTAACAAAGGTACATTAACAAATGAAACAGTGACTCTTTTCTACCCAGATAAATATAAGGTACATTAAGTAAAGTCTTTTCTGATGAGATAGTGGAATTAGGGGTCTTTTGTTTTAGTATGGCTGAGAGTGGTCATAAGTTTTTTCTGGTGTCTTTCAGGTTTTGTATTCTTCCCATGAAACTTGTTTGACTTCTGAATGACTAGTTCGGTAGTGGTCTCTTAAAGTCTCCTTTCGTATTACAAGTAGGATAGTTGTTTTTATGTAAAACGGAGACCGTTACGATTCCCGTCTGTATAGGGTATATCTGAATTCTCAGGACTTATGACAAATCTACTTTAAAAACAATCTAATCTACAGTCATCTTATTTGTTTTTCAAAAAGTTAACATAAAATTTACCACGAGTCGTGATCACGTTACATAGATAATTATGATTCTTGTACTTGTCAAGACTTAAATCTGTATTTTTGTACCATCAGAGCAAGTTGAATTATTGATTATAAACACAGGACTTTACCATTATAAAACTTATTTAAAACTTCTAAAAAGAGAATATTTCGTACTAAAATTCAACGAATGAAAGGAAAAGAATTATATGTACCTTCTAATGCAAAACCGAATACCAAGTATCTTTTGTATCTTCGAGGACCAAGTAACGAGTACATCTTTCGATGTTAGTGGAGGGGGAATCGGAGTGACGGAAAGGGTCTACGAAAGAATAGTTAGATAGTACCACTTTATTTCTTTCGAAACTTGTACGTTTGTACTAGTACGTAGAAAAGGTGGGGGATGATGAAAGGTTCAAAACTAAACGGTAACCGGAATTTCTCAGGTTTTACGTCATGAACCTACGTTAGAGTTTTTGCTGTCTTACTCGAGACAAGTAGAGGTTCCGTTTGGTGAGTTATAGTGTCAATAGGTTCAGATACGGGGTTGGTCATCGCGACTTCTTCGACTTCAACTTGCCAAAATACTTCTGGATGTTCTGGAAAATCTTGATTGTTGGTTTTTTCTACAGGGAAAGTAATATCCCCTGACCTTACGTTTTCATTCTTCAGTTCTTTGTGGACCTCGTTGTTGTCCGTTTAAACCGGAACCTGATGTCTTACTTCGTCTCATTTCTGATTATCTCAAAACGGTTCTTTTACGTGACCAGTATCGTTTGTGGGAGAAGGTTGTTGTGTCCTCTTCTGAGATGCGTACCTGTAGTGGTCTACCAGTTATGGCTTTAGTCTAACTAATATAAGATACGTCGGTTTCTACCTCTTCGACATATGTTAGTTGTTTTGTTCTGGTCCTCATCTGACACCGAGTCTAGTACTTGAGGAATAATGGTTTAAGTCTGAGTTTACTTTCTTTTGTCCCTTTTGACTATCTGGTAAGTCCATACTGGATTTAGTTTAGGGAATACTAATATGTCACCTTCACTCTTTATCTAAATTCCCGGATCTAGACTATCTCACGGACTACTTTCTACTTGTATCCAGGCGCTGTAACACGTCCTCTGTCCCTAGTTCTGGTAGGGGTACCTTTTCTTTACGTTTTTTCGTTTTACCGACAGACCCCTCCGGAATGTTTATCGACACTTCTCTTCTCTCCGTTTTTCGTTTCCTCTTTTCCTTTCTATATCCGTAGACTTACGTCTCAAGGTTTCTTATCTTTCTTCTCTATTCTTTCGGAAGAAGTCGCTAGTTACGTTTCTTTATCTCCTTTTGTTGTCTAACCTTTTCTCATCTCTAGAGAAGTTCTTTTAATCTCTAGTTCCTTTGTAAAGTACGTTTCTACCCGAGCTATTTCCTGTCTTTACCATACCTGGATTGTCTTCGTCTTCTATAATTTTTCTCCACCGTTCTTATGTGCCTTCTTACATGTTTTTTCTAGAAGTACTGGGTCTATCAGTACTACTACACTAGTGATTAGATCTCGGTCTGTAGAACCTTACACTTCAGTTCACCCGGAATCTTTCGTAGTGATACTTGTTTCGATCACCTCCACTACCTTAAGGTTAACTCGACAAAGTTTAGGACTTTCTACTACGATACTTTCACGAAGAGAGTTTTACGGTCGTTTAAACCTTTTGAGTCGTCACCGGTGTCCTGACCTTTTTCACAAAAGTAAGGTTAAGGTTTCTTTCCGTTACGGTTTCTTACGAGTTTGATGGTGTGTCAACGTGAGTAGAGTGTACGATAATATCATTACGAGTTTTAAGAGGTTCGGTCCGAAGTCGTTATGCACTTGGTACTTGAAGGACCACAAGTTCGACCAAAATCTTTTCCGTCTCCTTGGTCTCTAGTTTAACAGTTGTAGGCGACCTAGTACCTTTTTCGTTCTCTCAAGGTCTTTTTGTAGAGAAAGACGAAGGAACTGATACGGTTTCGGAAACTGATACACCTAGTGTTATTTGACCTTTTAAGACTTTCTCTACCCTTATGGTCTGGTAGACTGGACGAAGAACTCTTTAGACATAGTCCAGTCCTTTGTTGTCAATCTTGTCCTGTACCTTGATGTCTGACCAAGGTTTATCCTTTTCCTCATGCAGTTCCGACATATAACAGTGGGACGAATAAATTGAATATACGTCTCATGTAGTACTCTTTACGACCTGACCTTCTTTGCGTTCGACCTTAGTTCTAACGGCTCTCTTTATAGTTATTGGAGTCTATACGTCTACTGTGGTGGAAATACCGGCTTTAACTTCTCCTCGATTTTTCGGAGAACTACTGTCACTTTCTCCTCTCGTTTTTACAACCGGATTTGGAGTTGTAACTCTTTTGTTTCTAGTACCGTAGTCCAAGGTAGTGAAGTACCCTTGATCTACCCCTTTGTCACCTTTGTCACAGTTTGAAATAAAACCCCCCGAGGTTTTAGTGACGTCTACAACTGACGTCGGTACTTTAATTGTCTGCGAATGAGGAACCCTCTTTTCAATACTGGTTGGATCTATCGTATAACTTTTCGTCTCTGTAATGAAACGACTGATTCCAGGTAGATCAGTTCCGATACCAAAGAGGACACCAGTACATACCTACACTCTCAACCTGACACTTCTTCCGACTCGCGACTTCTTAACTACGAAAACTTGACACCACAACCTCTTCTGAGAACTCTCAGGGAACCTGACGTTCCTCTAGGTTGGTCAGGTAAGACTTCCTCTAGTCGGGACCCCAAAGAAACCTTCCTTACTATGATTTCGACTTCGAGGTCATGAAACCGGTGGAGTACACTTTTCGACTGAGTAACCTTTTTTGAGACTACGACCCTCCCTAACCCCCGTCCACCTCTTCCCCTGCTGGCTCTTACTCTACCGACCTACCGTAGTGCCTGAACTACCTGCACTCAGACTCACTTGAGGTCCTCTACCACTACTTGTCCCTCCGGACCGCACGACGCTAAGTACCCCAACGTTTCTCAGTCTGTGCTGACTCACTGATGTGACTTGACTTGAATCTAATAATATGTAATTGTATATCTGTTGGTATGTACTTGAGACACCTGTGATGTACTTGATCGGTAGACAACGGAAAGATCGAAGTAATAATAGTGTGATGATGGTAGATAAAAGATCGGAAGTACTAAAAATAAACACCATCTATTTAATAAAAACACCGAATATTGAAGTACTAGAAAGCACAAGACTCTCTAAATGCGTTTAGTGTAGGAGAGGAACCTATGAGAAGGAATGTGGAGGAAAAGTAGACTTCTATAAAAGGAACATGAAATACAGAACAACTATACGATGAAGTAGATTACTCTGAAAAGGTAAATTTTTAAAGATAAGAAAAACAGTTTTATCGAACATTATGAGACATAGAGACAGATATATGAACAAACATGAGGAAAGATTTAAATACACAAAAAACTTCTTATAAATATTGTAAATGTTAAAATAGGGGTCCTCGGTCGTTTCATTGAACGTGTATTATTTTTGAAAATTATACATACTCAATTTAACTCATGTCGAGTATACCATTTTTTTTTCTACAGTACAACGTAAGATTTACATTAAAGGTACATCAGAATTATGTATAACACACGTGTATGTATATCTCAAAAACGGTAGTTAAATAACTTTAATAAGATAAAATTAATTAACAAAGTTAGAATTGAAATGTATTACGAGTAAATTCTAGATGACTATAAAGGGAGACCTAATCAAAACGTGTGAGTGGGAACAAGTGGACACAAGATGACATTTGTATAGGTAAATCTGTACACATATTCGTATGTGATACAATTTATGTAAAAAATTCTTTATACTGTACACTGATAAAGTAATTAAACAAAACTTGTATTAATGAAATTGAAACTTAAAACAAACATAAATCCTGACCGACAGACACGATAAGTGTATGAACTTGGGCGTCAAGGTGAACGGGACACGTCCTAATGACGTAGTAGTCAACCTATAGACAGAATAGAGTGTTACTGGACTAGGGTAGAGTGTAAGAATTAATCACTCACTTGTCAGGTTGTGACTTACTCCAGACAAAGTGTTACTTCTTGTTATAGATTCCTAATTTTTCGTCTTAACGAAACGTGTGACCCGGGGGTGTAAGGTCAATAGGAAAAGACTGTGGAGGGTGAACTCTAATGTTCCCAGTCTTCCTAGAACCCGAGGACTAAAGTTCCTAAAATAGACATTTTTTTTAATTCTAGTTGGGCAAAAATTGGGAGACGAGTATCTACGAAGACAGGAGGGACTTGAATGAAATCCCATAATGGTAAACTGTTGACATGGAGAGGACAGTGGATCCGACGTCCACTGATTAGGTTCAACGACTCGGGTTAGACCAGTTTTATGATAGATACCGCACTGTACTTTTTTTTTTTTTTTTTTCCTCCTTGGTCTTACCGAGAAAACCCTTAAAATAGATTCTTTAAGATTTACTAACTCAGGTAAAAATCCCAACTGTTTAACCGTTTAGATTTACCTATAATATGTGTTCTTCAGTCTCTTCGGAACTGTCAGTTGGGATACTCGTTCCTTTTACTATTCCAACTATTTCTCTTTTCTTCTCTCCTCCACGTCTCTCTCTACAGCTCTAGTGTATTCTTACTTTTACCAGGTACAGGTACTCTCAACTCCTCTTAAGATACGGATATCTGTCCGATAACCAACACGAGTAACAAAAGTTTGATATCTTTGTTTGTTAGTGATTATTTTTCTTTTTACTAATTAACTCTATCTCAGGTCTTAACTATCTCTTTGACTTTTAGTGATTTTATATCTTTATTTGTAAAACGAACAATTTAAGATTGTAGATCAAGAACCCTTTTTGTTTTAATATATATTTCCTGAACTATCTTTTTAGACTTATTTTGTGAGGTTTATCTTAACTATCACCTTTAATGTTTAATACATATAAAGGTGAAAAGAAAATGTCACCAAGACACATGGTCTAAAATTTTTTTACACGTCCAGATAAACAAAGAATTTGTTTTATTTACATGTCTATTAGAAACCTCTAATAGACTTATTTATATAGTCGTGGACTTGATAGTATGACTTATTCGATGGGTCGTAGTCCCCAAGTCAGAAAACCCCTTGGATTGTAACCCGAAAGGTCTTTCGATCTTTTACTCAAAGTATAACAGGTCCTGTTGTTAAAGGTAGGAGTATTGGTTCGAAAAAAAAAAAAAAAAAATTCGATTATGAATCTATTAGGGGGTTTCATTAAATAGACCCACACCCGATATAGATAGGTCCTTCTTAAATACGACATAGTAAAATTCGAAACCTAATGATTTATATATATATATATATATATATATACTGTTTATATTTATATCTAAGTAAATGTACTTTCACATTAGAGTTGTTCGTTTAAAAAACTCGGTCTTTCTTCTCTGTTTGATGGATGTTTCCATACTAAAGTTCTATAACAAAGAGTAATCGTTTATATCTACGCAAATAGATATATACGTTCGTCATTATCGAAATCTGATGACTTTTTTTTTTTTTTCTTTTGTGAAGTCAAAACTTAGAATGTAGATTTACTTGGTAGGAAATGTCTATTTTATTTTATATCGACTTAATAATTATATTTTTTCTCAAATAGTGAACGTATTGTGGTGATATTATTAGTAGTTTCCAATACAAAATGTTTCTTTTTATTTGGTTTTAATTTTGAGCACCGAAAGTCGATCCCGTAAACTTAGGTAGTATTTTAGACGGCACTTACTTCTTTGGTCCTACTAAAATGATTTTTTTATTTATTTCGGTCAAACGAAATTTTCTACTGTCCCTAAACTTTTAAGTATTTGTAGAGGAAACGAATTGTCCATGTCGTCTACGTTAAAATACCATTTGTATGCGTCGAAGATTCTCAAACTTCTAGAACGTTGCTCTTTTTCAACCATATAGGTCTTCGTCTTGTTCCCGACGATTAGTGTCTAGAATTTTGAGAACCCGGTACGACGATAAACGATTCTTCATCTAAAACAATGAGTCATTTGTCTTCAACAGGATATTAATTATATTAATAGACTTTTATAAATTTTATGTAAACTAAGACAACGTACTAAAGTTTATGTACACACTGTTGACTTACTGACTCATTACAATTGGTTTTTTTTTTCCATTTTAAATCCGATTATAAAATAACGGAGACCTGTCTGTTTTAGTATCTAAGAAATAAAAAAAAATTTCGACAACACAAAATTTAGTTAAACTTCAATAAAAGGATTTGCCTTTACCGGATTCATTTTACGTTACGTGTCTTTACATCTTATAAACAAAATCACGCCCCTTTTTCATGAAGAAGGGATGTTCTTTTTTTTAACAATTAAGATGGATTTTCATCACAGTCATTTTTTCCGTGTAAACAATTACGACGGAAGACATCTTTCACTTTAAATAGATTTTCACAAAAGAGTTAACCATATTAGGAGACACCAGATTGAAAAGACTCGTGAATCGTGATCCGATCTGATCTTATGTGGGGACACTTTCAGTATGACCCTTTTGTCTTCACTGTTATCTTTTAGTAAGTAAAGTGACCCGAAAGAATGATTCGTTATTTTAAGATTTTTCTTATACACTGGTTTTGTTTGTACACATGTGTCTACTAATAACAGTGTGTCTGACTTCCTAAAGTGAATGTATTTTTGACTTAAACCATATTTTCAATTAGAAATTAAAATAAATAATACCAATAAAACCTCACCTAGTTAGTATGTATATTCCTAATAATAGTAATAGTTTTCTTTTTTGTCTTTATATTTTAAAACAAAGAACACGATATTTTAGGTCTTTGATAACGTTTATCCTTATTCTTTTGGATTCCTTTGATATATATAAGAAATCCATTGTAGTAATTATAACAATTTCATGATCTGTGTATCACTCTTATCATTTTATATTACTAAAGTTTAGTCAATATATTGATGGAGAGTTAAAACAATTCAGTTTTACAAACTAAAACACTATATAAAATTTAATAACAAAATATCTTGTAAACTTTTTCTTCGTATTTTAACATTAAAGGACTTCACGGAAGTTTTTGAGAGTCTCTCTTAATATTTAGTGTCTTAAATTCTGACCAGGTAAAGTGGAACTTCGTACGTATTTGAATTAAGTAAAAATAAAAGACCTCTAACAAAACTGGATCTTTTAGACTGAACGAAAGGACAAATTTTACGTGAAATTATAAACTTAATTTACACGGTCTAAAAAAAGAGTTTTGGGTACGATGGTGTGAATAAGTATATACATATATACTAGGATAATAATAACAATAAAGTAAATTTACTCTCACCAGGTACTATGAAAAAGAAAAGGAAGATAACTTCATGTCAACTAAATGAGTTATACTGTAAAAATTCGATGTATAGTTGAATTTTTAGAACTCTGACAAAAGACAGGTCGTAACGGATGTCTAGAAAGAAGTCAGAAAAGTAATCCCGAAAAGAAAGGAAGAAAGGAAAAGAAGGAAAATAAAAAGTGAGGTAAAAGTTTTACGAAAAGATACTTTGCTAAACCAAAGACACGTGATACAGACTATATTGGATATGGCACGTCACGGAAGTCACTTAAAGGAGGGGCTCAGAAATCTTTTTTCGTCACCGCTACCATTGTTCTTGAAATAACAAATGTGAAAGAAAAGACGATGACTTTTACACCCCTTTTGTAGTACGTATTTTGTAAAACAGACTGGTGGGAGTGATACGAGGAACGATATAAAATCTCTGAATAAGAGTTTCGGTGGTATACCGGACTTCAAAACGATCACATAGATTTATTTCTGAACCTTCAAGAAACGAAACACGGGGGACAGAGGTTCTGTTTTAAACACCTAACGAAAATTTTCAGTTAAAATTTTGAGATCGGGAGCCACTTTTTTGTTTTAATTTTTGTTGAATCCTTCTCAACTTGTACTGTTTTATTATCAACTTCCTCTAAATCTCTATGACAGTCTTCAAAACGACTTCAATCTCCTTTGTTAAATTTCCAATAAGGTTCCTTGAACGTCAAGAGTAAAATTACGATTACTTGGTTCTTTATAATCCGATTCTCTCAATTAGACATAAGTCTCGTAAGTTTATTTAATTTACTTTTTTCACGTCTAGATTGCGTTGAACGTTTACGACCAAAGTTATTAACAGTGTAGTCGACTCATAAATAGATTAGTTGGAACGATTTAAATGGAAAGAGTGATTATAACGAAAAAAGTGGGGTAAAATCACCGTAATATCAGTTTGACTCCTAAAGGGGGACTTAGTCAACTCTTTCCTCTGTTATTACAGGAATAAACAACTACCTAAATAATTCACCCTCTTTGATACAACCCCAGTAAAATTTCATGTACGAAGAGTCCAGTTCAGGATAGGGAGGTTTCGTGATTACTTATAATCAAGAAAGGAAAGAAGAAATAGACCCTTAGAACAAATTTTAGATATAAAATGTGTTATAAAAGTTTTTGAAATGATCAAATATTGTTGTGAGATATTAGTTTTGCTAAAGATGTCATAATAAAACACATACAGTGAGACCAGAAGGATGATCAAAAGGCACATACAAGAGAAGGGAACGTTACGGTAGTTAGAGCACAAAAAAACTGATCAGTGATTATTTTACTATATATGTTTGTAACCTTATACTTTATTGCCGAGAGAAGTGAGTTTATTGTAGAAAGGGTGCGTGTTCATTCTCATATTTTAAAAAACGCTACACTCCGTTAGACAGGTCTCCGGAACACTCAGGTCCGGGGAGTTCGGTGAGTATTACTGTTTCGTTCATTATACAACCGTATTTACAGTAAATGAACCTCGTGTGGTGTGCCTCATTCTTCATTTTTGTTCGAAAGTATTACAAGAGACTACATCGAATTTACATATGAAGTTGAATTTTAAAGAATTCGGAAGATAGTATAAGAAAACGAAAGAGAGTATTGGCTCTTTTTTTAAGTAAGTCGAACAGTGACCAACTAAGTGAATATCGTAGGTGTTACAAAAGTACTTTCTCAATTACGATTAAAATATTAGAAGATGTACCATACAAAGTTCCTCCTGAAGAACGTCTCCAAGAATTACATTTTCTTTAAAGTGTCTCTTATAACCCTTTTTATTTGCACACTTTCCTTCAGTAAGATCCTAATCCCTATTCACACTTTTTCCCTGTCTCGGATGAATATACTGCTCTTTTAATAAAAGTTAAACCTCGAATATTACTTGTAAGAAAAAATTATTTTTACTGGAAAAATTTTTTACTTCTCCGCACGGAAGAGGAAATCGTTCATATAACGTAATTATTAACAGTTCGACGTTAATCTTCTCCTCGTACGAAAGTTAAGAATATTGAAAAGATATTTTACAACCGTGTACTTTTCTTCACGGGGTCTGTCTACCCTTTAATCGTACGGTATTTTTAGATATTATCTACCCGACAACGACAGTTAGAGTACTTTCATTAATGTAGTGCTACTGAAGAGAAAACCTTTAATGATACCTGAATGTTCCCTTTATACGTACATTCCGTTTGTTGTTATCATTTATAATAAAGGAAAGTTATGTCAAAAGGTTAGAGAAAAATCGACAAACGATTCTATCTCTGAAAGTTTAATAGAAAATTCTCACTTTTCACTTTCGTCAAGTCACCACAGGTTGAGAAACAGGTACCATAAGAGGTCCGACCTTATAACCTAACCCATCGGAAAAGGTCCCCTAGAAGGGTTGGGTTTCTAGCTTGGGTCCAGAGGGAGAAACACCCACCTAATAAATGGTCGACTCGGTGGCCCCTTCGACCTCGTATGACCTCACCCATCGGATAGGGTAGAGGTCTCCTAGAAGGGTTGGGTCCTTAACTTGGTCATAGACGACTTAACGTCCGTCTAAGAAATGGTCGACTCGACTTTCCCTTCGGAGTACGTTTTTCAAATGAAAAATTCTCCTTCTACACGTATACTATTACACCTCCCACAAATTAGTGGTGTGACGAGTTTCCAGTCAGAAGTCTACTACAAGAGACTAGGAGGACCCCGGTCTATATCTCCGAAAAGGGAAGTGTCGTAGAGGGAAATTTCACGGACTACTGGAGTCAGTACCTTTGTCCCCACCAGATATCCTTCAGACAAACTATTCCATTGTTTAGTACCCTAGTTTTCATCCGTAATCTTGAGGAACTTGTTAATCATCCATTATATGAATGACGAACAATTATCCTTTTAGGAAGAATCGAACGTTTCTCTCCCGTCAATTTAATAAAACAATCGTATCTACTACAAATCGTGAGTGTCCTTACCTCGAGTATGAGAGACGGTTGTCTGACTTAAAGATGTCCGGAGGTATTAAGACCACTTCCTACGTTTCTCGAATCACTAGAGAACGAAAATGGAGAGGAGGGTACAATTACTTCGAGAAGAGAGGAGTAAAGGAGATTGGGTCCCAAACGGTTGGGCCGTAATAGTTGTAAACTTAGCTCAAAAAGACACACCACCTTCGGTAGTACACACAAAATCCTAAGTGTCGTCTATATCGGACATGGGTGATCTCCGGTTCCCGTGGGGAGGTGGGAGTCAATACCGTCGGTCTTTACTAAGGTCTTTGACTATGTACACGGGTCTGTTCCCCTAAAAAAAGGTCTGTCTCAAGCTATAAGTGACACATCAAGTGTCACTTAAAAAAGATTGACGTATTTTATATTTCGTAAAGTAGGATGCAGAAACGACCAAGGTGTCTTTGTTGTCAAGGGAACTCCTTCAGTCACAGAATCCAGATCGACAGACGTCAACCCACCTTCTATGTCGGAACCCTTAAGTTCAATTTTTTTTTACATTATTTTCTCTTACTGAAGTATGAAGTTTCCAAAGAAGGAGTGAAGGTACAAGTGGACACATTTTCTTATACAGGGGATATTGGAGTTTACTGACTTAGGTGGTTAACTTGATACTTTTATCTAAACAAAATGTTTTAAACAAAACTATGTTGGACCTAAAAATCTTGACACTGGAAAAATCATTGATTTTGTAAAACATATCAATCTTTCACTTTGGTATTTCTTCGTGTCCATACAAGTCGGATCAAGTCTGATAGGTTAATCATTAGAGAAGTTTTATGTGAACCCTACTGTTTTCTTATACTTATGTTTAGATATATATACATATGTTACATACATATACGTATATATGACACACATACGTGAGTCTTGAGAAACTCTGGGGTACCTGACATCGGGTGGTCCGAGGAGACAGGTATCGTAAAAGGTCCGTTCTTATGACCTTGTGTAACGATAAAGGTGAAGTCCCATAGAAGGACTGGGTCCCTAGTTTGAGTGTAGAGAACGTAGGGGACGTAATCGACCGCCTAAGAAATGGTGACACGGTGAATCAATATATGTATTTTAAAAATTTGAACGGTGAGGAAAAAAAATGTAATTACTGTACTCATTTTAGTGATTCTACCATATAAGGTTTAAAAGGACGTATCTTGGTGAAGTTTATGTAGAGTATAGTACATGTTTCAAGTGGAAAGTTTTGTCTACACCATCCTTAGACACATATGTGTAGTGGAAAAAGAGATCGTAGTTGAGAAATATAGTAGATGAGATGATTATAAAGTTGAGGATGACGGTGTAAGGGACATCTATACACAGTCGTTACACGAAGGTTCAAATAAACTATATCAATTTTAAGACAAGTGAAGAGTAATTGTCAATTTATACGTTGTCACAGAAAATACCTTCTACCGGGCTCTACGACTATTATAGAAGTAAAAAATTTACATTTTATTTACCTGAGTTGTCTAGAAAATTACTTCTTGACTAAATAAAAGATTTATGTAGAAAACCGTGGTAATTTACTCTATCCACCGTAACAAAGGAGACGTGATTAATACTATCCTTCATATACAAGTATAAGTACATATATACGATACCCTTATTGCAATACAAATTTTCTTTTGTAAAATTTGTCGAATATTATTTATACTGTAAAAAACAATAGAATTTTGTGCGGTAGAGGAGTCTTCATATTCTTTACAATATTTTAGTAATACTAGTGCCGTTCCTTTAAGGGTGAAGAATCAATTCGGACTCGAGGGTATACAGGGAAAATGTCGTAGAGTCTCCCACAACTACCTCACTTCCTGACACAAGGAGTGAGTAAAAGTGTAAAGTGTAAAAGTATAATAGGGGGACGGTAAACTTTGTGAGATAGAACCCGAGAGCCCTGGAGGAGAAGAGAAGTACAAAAGTTTCCGTATAAATTCCCACACACACACACACAAAAAAAAAAGGGAATGATGACTTGTATACCCTTTCAAAATCAAACTAAAAAAAGGTGAGTGAGTTATAATTGAAACCTTTGAAACCCCAAAATATCAAAATAAAATAAAAAATAATAAAAATAAAAACCACTTATAGTATTGAAAAGAACAAACATATTCAATTTTTCTTTTATTTAGATTGGGTACTATACACTACTAATATAAAGTCCTTTATAAACCCAATCTTACAGTTTTTAATGTTCAGGACTATAAAGACGTAAGTAAGTGTGTAAGCAAGTAAATGACAGTTTTTAAATGACTCACATAATACTAAAGATCCTCAAGTATTAATACGATCCTTGAACTTCCTATCACATAGACCGGATGCCTCACCTTTGTATATACAATATATATATATTTTAGAGTATTACTTACAATATGTTTCCTTATGACAAGATATAATAGTAAGATATGATGTAGATATGAAAGATATATCATACGTATGGAATACATGTATAATATATATAGGTATATATATATAAGAAAAGAGATTATAGGTAATTTGTATACGTCATATATGTCATATATATGTGTAATCCAAATACTTGGTTTCAAAGGGACTTGAATAAACTGTCTTTAAAAATTAAGGACCCAACCCTTCTAGGGACCTCTTCCCTTTCCGATGGGTAAGGTCGTAAGACTAGACCTCTTAAGGTACCTGACATATCAGGTACCTCAGTGTCTCAGTCTGTGCTGACTCGTTGAAAATGAAAGTTAAATTTTATAGGACTATCCTACCTATCTTTGAAATTCACGAAATTTTGACTGGAACCATCAAAAAAATCCCGAGGAAGTACTTAAATATAAAAAGGACCCCACGTACTGTTATTCGGACGGTGACCGGTCCACTAACCAACAAGTTTTACAGTAAGGATTAAAGGACAATCTCTTCCATCTTTATAATCTGTTCATAAAAAGATTTATTTAATCTCACTAGTGTCAAATGAGGGAGAGGGATCACTCTCTCCTAATTCATTTGATAATTTCTATTTTGGGTATTAAATCCATTTAAGTTCATTAATTGATGTATTTATAAAACATATATAAATTTATGTCATAGTATATCTCTATACGTGTCCTTCGTCAAAAATAGAGTCTAAGTACTTTCGTTTGTATTTTGAGTCTCAAAGTGACGAAGTAACGTAACGATGGATTTACACAAGAATCAATTTGGGGTCATAACATGTTTTCGGACTAAATTTATAAAACGAACTAAAGGTCTGTAAATTTAATTATGTCACCCAGTTTGATTCCCGTATAAACGTCAAAAGAAAACTTCTTTTACTACAATTCGATACTTACATAAATTCATTACATCATTTGGTTACATTGACGGAAGTGAATCATTCTGATACGATTAATTCCGTTAACACTTCCAGTGGTTGTGTCTAAAGTTCAAGTATACTTTTATGACTATACGTCACTATCGTTACGAGTGTTTAAAGAAATCTTTGTACTTTCCTTTTGGATGTCTTTGAAGGTGTCAGTTGACTTACCCATTATCTATAAAGAGTTTTCGGTGGAAAGACTTTTGTAATAGAGTAACAAGGAAACTGACACATTCAGAACAATACCAATTAAAATTCACAGTCGACCTGACCCGGTACTCCCCGGGTCTAAAAGTCTGTTTGTCATAAAGATTCACTCAAACACTCCCACAAAAGTCTGTACTAATTGTAAATGTAACCTTCCGTCTAAGACTTGGTGACCTGGTGGTCCCTTGAGGGTTCTAAGTGTGAACTTAACTTCCGAAGTTATTTTGTGTTCTGTCTCCTTCCCTATTAAAAGACGCACCAACACAGACTCGACCTTGTAATCGGAAGAGACAGAGACCTATACCGGAACTTGACCTTGAATGTAGTAGTCAATATGACCAAGAGTCCGGAAACTTGAGGTCGAACCTAAATAGTCGGAGGTATTAGTGTCTTCGGTTAAAGAATGTCATATTGAAGGAAAGAAAGAGAAAGAAAGAAAAAAGCAGGAAAGGAAAGAAAAGAGACAGAGAAAGAAATATCTATCTATCTATCTATCTATTTCTATATATGTACACATATAGGATTATCAAAACAAAGAACTCTCTTGGGTCTGAATTATGTTACGAGTAGGATGTCTAGAAGGTCACCTCTCTTGTACAACTATAATCTTCAGTATAGTACTATTTTGGTTGAAAGTTTCATAAGTTTGATGATTTCTATTCCTGTCGGGGGCCAAATCATCAATTTTTCCACTTAATAGAGACAAGGTAACTTCTATTTTGTCGTCAACGTCACACTTAATGTAATTTGTTGGACACACGTACGATTCAGTAAAGTCAACACAGACTGAGACACACTGGGACACCTGACATTGGGGGGCGGTCCGAGGAGACAGGTATCCCTAAGAGGTCCATTCTTAGGACCTCATACAACGGTACGGGAGGAGGTCCCCTAGAAGGGTTGTGTCCCTAACTTGAACGGAGAGAATACAGAGGACGTAACCGTTCGTCCAAGAAATGGTGATCACGGTGAACCCTTCGATAATTTGTCGGACGATGACGACGATTCAGCGAAGTCAACACAGGTTGAGACGCTGGGGTATCTACCATCGGGTGGTCCGAAGGGGGAGGGACCCTAAGAGGTCCGTTCTTATGACCTCACCCAACGGTAAAGGAAGAGGTTACGTACTTTCACTCTTCACTTTCACTTCAGCGAGTCAGCACAGGCTGAGAATCGCTGGGGTACCTGACGTCGGGTGATCCGAGGAGGCAGGTACCCTAAAAGGTCCGTTCTCATAACCTCACCCCACGGTAACGGAAGAGGTAATTTGTCGGATCATAAATATTTTATCACATTTGTACCGTATATATAAACATAACAACTTAAAGGATAGAAAGTTTCGATGTCTGAATTAAAATTCTAAGAACTAATCCAAGTTGTCTCTCTTTTATGAAAGGATACGGTGTGTAACTGGGGATTCCACATATATATGAACCAATAGTTAGGGAGGACAGTTAGAACGAATCACTTGGTGTTAAAAGAAGAACACAAGTGAGTTAAGTACAGAAGGTCTACTGAGTCACTTTGACTTCCGTTGGGTTCGAGAAGACTCACTCAGTCTTGAGTGACTAATCTCACTCAGTCAGGACTACTAGTCTTGAGGACCTTAGACACAAACCAAGTCCTTGCATTCGTACTAGAATAATCACAGACCGTAGCTTAGGGACCTAAACACCCAATCCACAGTCGTCTATTTGACGTTATCAGACGATTTTAAGTTCCCTTTTTACGTGAAGTAACAAGCCGTATATAACAAGGGAGAGAGGGATGCCTACACTTGTTTGTGGAAAGCACGGAGTCACTCGTCGGTAGGGTCCCGACTTCAGTGTACCTCCTCCGTCTCAGTTCTCTTGGTACATCTTTCCTCGGTATCTGGGTTCACGAGACATGGATCACCAGTACTATGGAGACATGAAAGACTATGTACTTTATTACATAAAAATTTAAAGGTAGTTCCAAAAAAAAAAAAAAATTAAAAGACTTTACACTAAAGAACGTCGACTTTTTTAAATACTGTTATTGTCTAGACCGAAACAACGACAACGAGGTACCTGTCGACTATCCCTCTTACACCGATCGTTCCACTTAGTTAAGAAATGGTCTCACCCACTTCTCCGTTACACGTAAATGAAGGTTCCAGGAAGGGTCATAACCTTCGAGAGTTTATTGAAATCTGACCGATACTTGTACATAAACAGTATGTACACATGAACAGTAGTTCTTTTAGTATATGTAAATTATCTTAAAACGTTAACCTTCCCTTTGACCTCTTGTGTTTTAGATTAAAGAGGAGGTGATTCTTTCACTTGTACAAAAGAACAGTAATTTTTATTTCTTTACTCTACATAAAAATTCCACTTATATCACATAAACAAAAAAAGACGACTGGACTTTGAATTAAAATCAAATAGAGAAGGACTTTATTAAATAAAAAATGTCAAGAACATAGAATCTTATAGTATAAACTTTTGTAGTTTCAAATTAAGACGATTATCAAGGATTACAGAGGTCAGTACGGAATAATATACAAAAGAAAGTATAAAAAGAAGACAACTAACTAACGTTCGACTATCAGTTAACTAGATTTACAAATTTGTAGTACTCCCAATCAAGGAGATCTTTCTTAAACATAAATGTAGAAACCTACGTGAACTCATGACTGTCAAACTTAAACGAAATAAAATAAGAGATTAGAAATCCTAAGGACATAGTATGTACACACATGGAAACTTGGAATTTAAAGGTACTGTCGTTGTGATACCTAAGTGTAATTCTACCTGTAAAAGGGGAAGAAAGGAAAAAAAAAGTTTAAAATCGGTCAAGATTATCTTTAGTCATATTCTCATTAGGGGAAGACCAGTGGGTATTAGAGTTAATTTTTTTTAAAAAAAAAGAGTAAAGTAGTAAAGTGAATTGGTGGACCGAAAACTCTTTGCACCGAAATATGTCAGTAAAGTCAAGTTTGTGACGGTATACTCAGTCACATTTCAGAGTATAAGAAAAGGGAGGTGCCGGTAATTTTGATCACAGAGATTACGGCAAGGTTCCAATAAAGAACGAAAGAGAGGACCTATGTAGGGAATAGGATGTAATTAAGTAAATTTTGAAATTACAATTTAAATTAACTTAATAGTAGGTGGAGGAGTCAAGTGTGAACTAGGAATTTTAAGTCCGTCGGGTTCACTGCTTCGTCTCGTACAGAAAGATGAGCGAGAAGAAAGGGTGAGTAAGATAAAGAAGACGTAGATAAATAGAAGAAGTCACAATTCACACCCTCCTCTCTGACCCCTTTCCTATCTCTATAAACCACCCAAAAAAAAACATTAGATTTCGTTTGTAGAAGTTTTTCAGTTTCACATTCCACTTCCTGACCTATTTACATAATTGGTTGACATTATTTTGTGTACGAAGAGTCAATACTGTATATAATTTCATGAGTTTTGACACACGTTATTTTAAGTGTATCGTAAAATACATTTTTAGTTACATAAATGACGTTATTGGACTTCTTTTATTTGTTTTGATTTCACTCCCATTTTAAAGTATAAAAACTTACGAGAATCCATCAGTGTTTGGAACTCGTTCAGGTATTTGAAAAGTGAAAGTTAAAGGAAAGGATAATTTTTTCTTTTAAATCTAGACTACTAGTGATTATGAAATAGTTATATTTTAATAAAAAAAAAGTATTTAATTGAAATAAGAATGACACCTTTATAAAGGAAGTATAAAATACTATAATACTTTTTTATTCTAAACTTAGAGAAGTTATTGGTTGAATTGAACTTTCCATCGACTGTATTGATACATTATTTATATTTATATGTGATTTACTACAAAACTCAGAAAAAAGGTAAAAGAGAGATCATCTCTATTAACTTTTATGATATACGGATGGTTAATTCTCCTTAAGGGATCATGGAGTCTACCATTTCTTAAACGGACGTTACCTCTTCTGACCTCAAACTAGGGACCCAACCCTTCCAGAGGACCTCTTCCCTTACCGTTGAGTGAGGTCACAAGAACGAACTTTTACAATGGTGATATAATTTAACCATTATAACGGACTTAAGATTTCACGTCAATATTACTTTTCTTATAAAACCCAATAGGATTAACTGTATCATCTTCGTTTAACGTGGGAGGTGTGTATTGGGAATATTTATTAGAATTTTTAGAACAATAAGAAAACTTTAGAACAATAAGTAATCGTCTTAACTAAGAAGAAAATTATAATTTTAGGAGTGATTTATTTAGAACTTAGTTAAATTATTAAGTAATTTTAATTTTTCCTCTCATACCCGTTTCAATACGTTGATTTTATTAAAGTTTTCAAATTGATAAATTTATCTCTCGAGAACCATACATGTATATTTTGTAAAAATTACGAAGATTATATTAACGGTTAAAATTCCTAAATCGTTTAACTTACGGTTTCTGGAACAAAATAGATAAAAAAAAACAAAATTTTTTAAGGTCTTGGACTTTATCTTACATAAATTCTCTTTTTACTTAGGTCAATTCGACTATATAAAAATTTCAAGACAGAATAAAGGGTGTATCAATATATGTAATCAAAATCGAATCATTCATTTATTAAAAAATTTTTAACCATTTTAAGAGGAGGTTATTCATGAGACTACAAAATTCACAAATGAAAGTTTGTGTAAGGTAAATGATACACATAAAACAAAAACTATACTCAAAGATTCATCGAGATTGTGATACTATAACACTTAATCCAATACCTATACAACTTTCTTCATCAGTCATTAAATGACTCTAGGATTACTCTATTCTTTGTTCTTTTTTTTTCCTTTTTGTTTTACCTTACTCTATCCTTTTTTAATTTTTTGTTACATAAACCAAAGGATAGATTTTATCTCAACGTTATTTTATTTCACGTTATATCTGTGTAAATAAAACCATAACGAATAATAGTTCCTCATAGTTAGTCACAGAACTCTAAACGGTTATTTCTTGATCCTTAAATGTTTGTTTATTACAAATATTTAAAAACGGATAATTATTTTACTCAATTTCTTAGATTAATCAAGAGTTTACTCATATCATAGTTTTAATGTGTATTCTAGTGCTTGATACGTGTCAGCGACTCAGCACAGAATGAGAAACGCTGGGGTACATGATATCAACCGGTCCGAGGAGACATGAGTCAATAGAGAACCTCAAAAGAGTTTAAATATAGGTAACTCAACCACTACGATAAATTGGTGGAGTAGAAGATGGTGGGGGAAGAGGAAAACGGAAGTTAGAAAGGGTCGTAGTCTCAGAAAAGGTTACTCAGTCGACCGGTTTCATAACCTCGAAGTCAAAATAGTAGTCAGGAAGGTTCCTTATAAGTCTCAACTAAAGGAAATACTGACTGACCAAACTAGAGGAACTTCAGGTTCC
This sequence comes from Capra ibex, assembly GCA_006410555.1. NCBI lineage: Eukaryota > Metazoa > Chordata > Mammalia > Artiodactyla > Bovidae > Capra > Capra ibex. Next base: position 42,298,507 of record SJYO01018169.1, on the reverse strand, counting down.
CTGAGAGTTCTCAAAAGAGGTCGTAGTGTTAAGGTTTTGTAATTAAGAAGTCACGAGTCGGAAGAGATACCAGGTGGAGAATGTAAGTACGTACTAATGATCTTTTTGGTATAGACGTTTTACGGAAAACTATCTATTGTATCTACGTCAGTGTCTAAGACCTTTGACTCTCCCGTCGACCCCTACTTCGAAATGACACGATGGTTTAGAGACCCGACCTTTGGTGGTTATTACAAAAGTGGTCGAGAGTGTTTAAGAATTTCCTTAGGGATGGGGTTCGAATTAGTAAGAGGGAATAACCGAAACACGTACTAGATGATAGACTTTAGGTGGAAAAGTGTAAATAATAAAAAAAATTTAAGAAATAACTTAAAGAATGTCATAACAATACAAAGAATACAAGACAAAAAAACGGACTCTTCGCACACCCTAGAATTGAAGGATTGGTCTCTAGTTTGGACGAAGGGGACGTGGCCGTCGATTTTACAATTGGTCTGACGGTCCCTTCAGGGGTGGGCGAAAAGTTGATTGATGAAGTTGTGAGCAATCTTAAATCCCAAATCTTTAGTTTGTATTTTTGAATGTTACACACTAATAAAAAAATAGTATAGGAGATGAACTTTTACTTGTCTCTTTCTCCTCTAAGTCCCTTTTATTATCTCTTCTATCTTTATAATCTTACTTAAATGAGATTCCAATTACAGAGTTTTATAGTATTTTAGTATGTAAAAGTTTAAATCCTTCAAATTAATTACGAACGGAATCCTTTTTTTAATACATTGATGAGTGTTTTTTTATTATTTTAGATATTCCTAACAAAATGTTAGTCAATACCATTTTTCTACAAAAGTAATCAATTTCGTCTTAACTTTCATCTCGTGAAGTGTGGCACGTCTATTACTTATACTCATTAGTTCAGGGAATTTATTTAAATGAAATAATGTGTTTAATACGTGGAGTTAATAATTAAACCGGACAACAGAAATCTATTAGTAAATTAAGAGGACACACGTTAAAAGGAGTCTTGTACACTACTTATACGATCTCTACCTTAAAAGATTTACAACCATCTAACTTCATACATGAAGACACGATTAAGAAAAAACCGTGTAGTACCACAAAGTACGGAGAAAACTTTTTCTTTAATAAAACTAGCGGACTTTAGTGGTTGGGAACAACAACATCCCTGGACAAGGATCTTGACTCGGGTTACCATCGTGTTTGAGTTAGGGGTTTTGATAAAAACAATTCATTAAACTTCTAGGTAACTTTCTCACATACATCTAGTGGTCTTCATTCTTTACAGATGTGTTAATATAGTCTTATTAAGAAAATTATCATAGATAGTTTACGATAGAAAAACACGTTTGATTAAACACAAGTTGTGAACCCTAGTACAGTAGACTAATCACGAACGACGACGACGACGATTCAGCGAAGTCAATACAGGCTGAAACACGCTGGGGTCCTGCCGTCGGGTGGTCCCAAGGGGCAGGGACCCTAAGAGGTCCGTTCTTGTGACCTGATCCAACGGTAAAGGAAGAGGTTACGTACTTTCACTTTTCACTTTCACTTCAGCGAGTCAACACAGACTGAGAAGCGCTGGCGTACCTGACGTCGGATGGTCCGGGGAGACAGATACCCTAAAAGGTCCGTTCTCATGACCTCACCCCACGGTAACGGAAGAGGCACTAATCACGAACCCTCAAAAATTTATAAATTCTTAATTTGAATGACAAACGTCGATTGGAATCTAATAGTAGGAGTATTACGTACAAAAAGGTCACGTTTACTTAACGTGTATCTGGTTTTGGACCTTCCGTGTGTCATTCCGTTGTCGTTTAACCCAGAAAGGTAACCTCTTATGTATAATTAACCTCTTAAACGATTTGACACATTAACCTCGTTCTAACCTCTAAAGGATAAACAATCATTATTTGATATAAAATAAACTGGTGTCTATTGTGAGAGTCAATTTTATGTTTCGAAATTTTACAGTTTTATGGAGATTTCGACCGAAAGGTCCACCGTGATCATCATTTCTTAGGTGGACGACTACGTCCTCTGTGTCCTCTGTACACACGTTGGGGACCCAGTCCTTCTAGGGGATCTCGCCCTTTACCGTTGGACGATGTCATAGAACGGACCCTTTAAGGTGCATGTCTCCTCGGGTCACCCGATGTCAGGTACCCCGACGTTCCTCAATCTGTGTTGATTCACTGACTCGTGTAAACCGGTTTTCGTATAAAATTTTATATACACAATTTTTAAATTTGCATCCGTGTCAAGTATGACTTTGTCTTAAAAACAGCAAATTTAAGATAATATTAAGAATTGGATCCCGTGAGTACTTACTATAGACTTTGTTTCAATGTGATACTTATCTCATCAATTTCCGTTTCTGATTTGATTACTACGTACCGAAAAGACTCCAGTGAAAAGATAGAGAAACGTACACAGGAATACATTATACCTCCAGGAAAGAAGTGACATCCGGTAGACAGGGAAAAGTTTATATGAACTTTAACAACCACCTTAATTTTACTAAATCATACTATTAGGAAGACTTCACTTGAAATTTACAATCAAAGTGTGTTTTTTAAAAAAATTTCCTGTTGTTTAAAGACTGACAGTAAATTACACTTTAGACTTCATCTTATTAAATTCTCTCGAAATAAATCAGTTAATGTGACGGATATTAACTACAAAATTACTATCCGTTAAACCCGCCCCTAACGGAACCTTCTCATTAAAACGGTTCAGATACAAAGTACTGTAGTGTAAATATCGAAGTTTATTCGATAAATCCTTCATAAATGTCATGTATTTAGTCATTTACGATGTCTAGTCCCAAAGAGGGGTAGGGTGGGTCAACTAATAACTGGTAAATGGTCGTATACTAACACTACGATTGTGATCACTAGAGACAAACCGGACTCGACATACACGTATCCGTTGGTAGTTCCACTTTACGAAGTTATCACAACACACATCAATTAAATGAAGGACAGATTTTTACGGATTCGATTTCTTTTTACGACTAAAATGTGAAAGATATAAAGTAATGCCGTACGGTGTTGAACTTGTATAAAAAGGGTTTTCTCAAATTAATTACCAATTTTCCACTCTCGGTAATTTAAATCTAACGAGACGTTCATGCATCTCTTTCCACTTTATACTCCAGTTTACATCTTAAAAAGTAACCTACAAATAAACTGTTTAAAATTCAACTTATTTTTACTTATTTTTATATGTCATACGATAGGTCCTTCCTTCTATTTCTTTTACAATATAACTTTTCTGTTTGTAGATACAGTCATGAACCTCTTACGACACTATCGATGAAAGTAGTCACAGGTCTCACAAGAGTTTTTGGATCTCTGGGTAGACTCCGAACTTCAGTATCTAGATTAGTGGAAAAATAAATAAATTAAAGTGACTACCCATTGACTGTATGTTGTAACAAAGTTTGTAAAATAAAGTTTATAGTTTTAGGGGTAAAGAATTGATTAAAGTCGCCAGATTTTTTTAGAACTATTGACATCTTGTTTACGAGGGTGAAAAAGAAAGTTTTAACTGAAACGATAAGAACCGATAAAAGTTAAAATATCTTTAAATTTCTACACTAAAAGTCTTATGTTCGTAAAACGATCTAAAAATAAACGTAAAATTAACCCTAATGTTACTCGGATGTATCGTTATACTCCTCTTAACTCTAGAAATGTTATAAATCGAAGGATAAAGATATCCGAAATCAAATAGAAGTTATATCATAAAAAGTATAGATTGTATTGAGAAGAATCTAAATAAGAATTCGTAAACTATAAAAGTTAATATATTAATTATATATAACAAGAAATAGAAGTAAAGACTAAATGTTTCAATTGTTACTAAATAGTTAAAAACATTGAACTTGAATCTAAAAGTGTATAATTAATTGGTTGTAGATTTGACTTAAAATGTAATATTTTTAATATTACCTATAAAAGTTTAAAATATGTATGATAATATAATTAATCGTTCATGTGAAAATAAAAAGAAAAGGTAAAATAAATTAAGAAAAAGAAAGGGACACAATGTAAATAACGTAATTAAATAACGTAATTTAATAACGTAATTAAATAACGCAATATGTTATCAAGAACATATTACAACTAATCTTCATAATCATCATCCGAAGAAAAAACCTTAAAACATCAATCTTCTTTAAACATTGATACTTCGGACGACATCCATTTTAAAAAATTTCTATTAGAAATATTACATTTCTCTGAAAAAGGTAAGGACATAACGATACTCAAAGTAGATTGTTGAGAACTCAACTAAAATTACATTATGACCAAGATTTAAAAGGAATACGCAAGGGTTTGTACTTGGGGGGAGGGTGGAGGGAGGGGCATTATAGAGAGACCCAGTAGGGGTACGTGGTCGGGGTTCGTACGACATAGGACCTTGCGTACATTCTTAATTTCTAAAATTTTAATTTTTTTAATTTTTTTTTATTTCTAGGTTCTAACTATGTTTTTTGTTTACTTATTTAAAAGGAATACTTAAAAAGATACTAAAGATTAAAAAAAAAGGTTTTAAAAATAGAAAATAGTAAATTCAGCATAATCCGTACAAATAAAATTTAAACAGGAACTTTTGAGGTCATAGACAGTGTAGATACTCAGAAGATAAAGATAACAAAGAGAATCAAAAGTTAATGTAAAAGGACGGAGGAATACTTGTCGAACGAAAATCATACATGGTTTTTAACGTAAATTTTTTAACACCATTGTGACACTCTAGATTCTACTACAATAAAAGAAAATCACAGAGACCTCCTGATAGTCGGGACCAAGCACCTATGACACTTTTCAACTTAAAGCGAGGAACCCTTCTGGTCGACAAAAGGTGAAGACAACATGAAGAACCCGGGACTATGTTTTGATACTCTACATTGAACCTGAGACTAAATGGATCATCGGGAAACATCGACGACTTTATAAAAGAATCGTATAGAGAACGTTAAAGTAGAGAAGACCTCAATCAACTATGGGATCAACTTTTCTTTGAAGTTTACGAACACAGGAACTTGAGTCAAAATGAATCAGAAATTCTAGTACAGAGATATTAAAATTCGACATCAATATCGACATACTTTGAGTGAACACTTGAAAAAAAGAATTTTGAAAATATCGACAAGATCTAAAGTGTCTTAACTAAACGAATGACGTCGTTTTGTTTTGTATTACATTGAATTATGTTGACTTTAAGATTTGTGTAGAAAGGAGTAGAAAATAGAAAACAATGTTTAAAATAAATATCGTTCTATAAAGTGGTTTACGTTCGTAAAGAAACAAAAGATACCTCAGGGAGAGATATTTCGTATCCACACTCAGAAACCCCATCTTACACTTATAGATGTAGTATGATATAAGAACAGTGTTACAATTGGGTAGAGTCCCGGGTCTACAGATATGGGTTGTGACGATGGATTATATCAAGAGAGATTGTACCTTCTAATATGTTTCTGTATATCCATCCGATGGTTCTGAGGATTTCACTGTCGACGATTTAAACTCTGATTTAAAATAAAAGTGAATTATAAATAAAAAATTTATTTCAAAACATTTACTGTGAAATTAAATACATTGAAAGCCCGGTTATTAGATAATCAGAAACTGAGGAGTGAAAAAAAGTGTTCGATATAGGTTGGGTAATCGTTTGGATAATTAAAATTAAAGTTTTATATGGGATTTACGACATGTAAGAGTAAAACACGTTATAAATTTGATGAAAACTTAAAAAAAAAAGAGTCAACCTGATGATTCTATAGAAAGTATTACTAGAAGTTTGGAAACAAGAATGGAGAGACCTAATATAAGAGACTTCGAAAGTGTATACTTAGCGTAATGGTAAGGAGACGATATATATATAATTTTTTATCTCAATATAAAATGAATCTTATTTTATTTTTCAGAAATAAAGTCGGACTTCATAGAATACCATCGAATACGAAGTTAAGGAAAATATGAATTTTATATTTTCGTTTATACCTTTGTAAAAATTTTACATATGAAGAATATTTATAAGGGTGTTTTTGTTCATCGTCAATTGAAGGACATACAATCGAAGGATCAAGAAATCCTCCGTCTGTCCTGATATACAATGAAAAACATCGAAGTTCAATTTTTACATCCATCTGTTTCATCCAATTATGACATTTTTTTTTACAAGTAGTGAAGATTTTAGAAATCGTTATTACACATACACAAATTAGTGGTCTTTATTACAAAATTCAATACGAAAAGGTGAAAACCAAAACGAGATTCTATATTTTTACCTTAATCGAGGGAAGAGTTTGAGTGTTGCCTTTGTTAGACCAGATTGAAGTTTAAGTGACGAAATAAGTTTGGGTAGTCTCTCGACTCCAATTTTTATACTCCTTTAAACCCGGAAGTCCTCTTTCTTATTACCTCGTATAAGAATGGATCTTTTCTACGTTGTTCCATTTGATTCTTGTAAACAAAAAGTTGACACCACGACCTCTTCTGAGAACTCTCAGAGAACCTATCGTTCCTCTAGTTTGATCGATCAGGATTTCCTTTAGTTGGGACTTATAAGTAACCTTCCTGACTACGACTTCGAGGTTATGGAACCAGTTGACTACGTTTCTCGACTGAGTAACCTTTTTAGGACTACGAACCTTTCTAACTCCCGTCCTACTCTTCCCCCTCTGTCTCCTACGTTACTAACTTACCGTAGTGGTTGAGTTACCTGTACTCAGACTCGAGTTTCTATCAACTATCGAATGTCACTTTTCTTAGTCTAAACACTAGAGACTTCTTCTTCTAAATCGAAACTCTAACCCCTGGTCGGAACTAGTGAGTTCTCGAAACACATCGTCTCAAAATAATTTCATATTTTTCCCTGTTTCTTTCGAAGACTGTGTCTGTAGTCTTCCCCCTGTCTCTCACGGGGGTGACCGATCAGAATATTTCCTGAATTTATGGAAATGGTCTGGGTGAGGGTGTTGTATGTAGTATTTAATTGTTCTAATCTTGATTGGTATCTTTCCAGACGGGACCACCGAGTCTCCAATTTCACAGACGGACTTTACACCCTCTGGACCCAAACTAGGAACCCAGACCTTCTAGGGGACCTCTTCCTTTACTGTTGGGTGAGGTCATAAGAACGGACCTCTTAGGGTACCTACCTCCTCGGACCACCCGATGTCAGGTGCCCCAACGTTTCATAGCCTGTGATGACTCATTGAAGTGAAAGTGAAGTGGTCTGGGTTTAGGTGTTATATACAGAATTCTCTCGTTCTAATCAGTTTTCAAGAACAATTCCTCTTTGTACAGGAACTCGTTAGACGTAACAATAAAACGATTCTGTTTCGTTACGTCCTTTTTTTTTTTAACAGGAAAAGAGGAGGAACTCTTGAGGTCTGAGGATAGAGGAGGAGTTCTCGGGGTCTTATGAGAGAAGGAGCCCCTGGAGTCTAACGAATAGTTGGATGGATCCTCAACTGAGTATCACTTCCTGTCCCTTCGGATCTTACGACGTCAGATACCCCAGTACTTCTCAGTCTGTGTTGACTCGTTGTCTTGTTCAACTGTGAAACCTCTTCCGGTTAACGTCCGACCATCTTGTGCACTCTGACTGTCCCCGACGTCTTTGACAGCACAGACGTAAAAGAGTGTCTAAGAGGGGGTGTTTGGAGTGATTCACAAACTTCTATTCAAATCTTTCTTGTGTTTCGACACGGAACACCGTATCTGTATCTTCTTCCGTTATAGTCCTCTCATCCTCCATTTAGAGTCTGGACGAGACTAGGATTTCGTGGTGGTAGAGTCAGACACTTCTTTACTGATGTTCGAAACGACTGTAATCCCACAACCACTTTTGAGTGACGCCGACCTTCTCCTTCTTTCTCTCCCTTACCCCCCCGACGAGGACACCCTCCGTAGTCCCAATTTGAGTCACGTTTTGTTAGTTCGTAACTAAAATGTCCCGATTAAAGAATCACCTGTTTTTTCAGTAAAATTTTTACTTATATGAAGGAGGTCATTCATTATCTAGACACACTTTGTATGATTTAGAGGATTTAAATTTTAATTCACTTTACCTTAAGTGACCTCGAATTAGTTTCTAACATAAAAAGTAATATTTTATGTAAAAACAAATCCGAGAACTTTTAGAAGTGACGAACGACTTGACACAATTTGTTAATAGAATTTTATATTCGACACATCCATTAGAGACAAGAAGTCTTTAACTTACTTCATGATTCTTTAGTCTATTTATTATGGTTCCGTTATTTCTTGGTCTTGTTTCAGTGGTAGTGTCACTTATTTATCTTCCCTTCACTTACAAAGGGACCATCGTATTCTATTTCCGTGTTGTATTCCGTAAAAGAAGATAATTTTTTTTATAAAATAAGTAAAATTTAAAATGATTTTGTACGTGTCTCTGTATTGAGATTATTATGTTTGTTCAAATTTGTAATCTATTATAATCTATCGTAAAAAACTGACAAACAACAAGGGAAAGAAAAATTCTGTATGACTTACACTTACCTCTCTCACAACGTAAATACTTTTCATTCTCACAAAAATTTTCTAAACTGTTTCATCTCCGTGATTTTTATAAAGGACGACTTTTCCACACCCACTCTGTTGACATTTTCTAGTCTTTAAATTTTTTTTATGTAATTCTGACGTAAATCTATGGAAACGTTCACAGAGATTCAAGAGTGGAGTGGAATTCCTTTGACTTTTACCTTTAACACTTTCCTTACGGTGTCATGTCAAATATTTTCTTTTCACTATCCATGGATAGGAGTTTTATCACTTGTTTTATAATGCTTTTTACTTCAAAAAATATAAACTAGAATTCTATTAAATAAAAAGGTTAGATACGAAGAAAAGAGTAAAATAAAGTTCTGAAAACTCCAGCGTCAAAATCTAAGTGTCCTTTTAACTCTCTTGTACTCTCTAAGGGGTATACGTGAGACGAGGATATGCACGTATCGAAGGGGGTAGTTGTTGTAGGGATAGTCTACGATGTGAACAGTGTTCACTATTTGGATGCATCTGTATAATGTTAGTACGATTCAGGTATCCAATGTGACGGCAATAAGAACCGTACCATGTAAGATATCCAACCTTGTTTACAAATTACTGTACATAGGTAAAGAGTCTAAAGTGTGTCTCTTAGAAGCGATAGGATTTTGAGGAGATCCGGAAAGGACCATTGAGTCACCACTTCTTAGGTGTATGTTTGCGTCCACTGTCTCTACACCCAAGATAGGGACCCCCCTCTCTATGGGACCTCTTCTTTTACCATTGTGTGAGGTCATAAGAACGGACTTTTTAGAACACCCATCTCCTCGGACCGCCCGATGTCAGGTATCCCAGTGTTTCTCAGTCTGTACTGACTCACTGACTCGTACGTTTTTAGGAGACAAAACGGATGAATGGGGAGGGGTAAGGTGTTGAGGACCTTTAATGATAAGAAAAATGATAAAGACGTCAAAAAGAAAAAAGGTCTTACAGTATATCAACCTTGGTCTGTCATATACATACTATATAATCACAAGTATCAGATTATAGAACATAATAATAAAACTTGTTCAATGATAATCTAATTAATTATTATTTTTCTTTTAAAAATAAAATGGAAATGAATTATAAAGAAATTACAAGGAGGAAGAAAGTATATCTAGACAAAGACTGTATAATAAAGGTAAGAAATTTCTTGAAAAATTTCCAAAGAAAGTTCAAAAGACAGTTGTTTAAGGAATTATCGAAATAAAAAGGAAGTGAAAACTTTCTATTAAAGTAGTTATGTCTTAAGTTCCAACCAACAATAAAAAGAAAGTTGTTTGAATTTCATAAAACAAGTGAGAGAAGAACAAACGAACCGATGACTCCTCTTTGACTTACGATTAGAATAATAAGTAGACGAGGTCCATTCCAAAAAATTAAAGGGAACCAAAGAAAGTCCTCAAATAAAAACTAAAAGATATCAAATTTTTACTATACGGATCCTCCTCAAAACACCTGTGGGAATAGGACAAAGTACAAGAAACTTGAAGGACCTAGACACCAAACCACGGACTTTAATTAGACTCCTTTAGAATCGGTAATAATAAGGAAACATGAAGGGAGAAAGAAAAAACGACAAGGGTAATGTATATATAAAGGAGAGAATATCGACAGAGTGTCCAGAACCTATGAGACCCTAAAAACAACAACAATAAACGGAAACAAGAAAAAAAGTCATAAGTTCTTAAGACAACTGTTTAAAAGATCGAGTCTATAGGCGAGGAGTTGACTGCGAATAAAAAAATTAAATAAAAAATAACTTCCTATCAACGAAACGTCTTAAAACGACAAAAGACAGTTTGGAGTTGTACTTGAATATGACTAAAAATTTTTCAAGAAAAATATAGAATAAAATAACAGATAGGTGAAACAAACGTAAGACACATAAGAAAAATAATACAATAACCTATAATAAAAAATGAGAATAAAAACATACAAAATAAAGTAAGAGAATAGTAGTAACTGATAGAGAGGAGGTCCCAAATAAAAAACATATATATAAAAGTTTCAGAACACAAAATACAAAATATGTCTAACACATTAAAAATATGACAGTAGATATATCTTCTTGTCTTTTATTGAAAATTTTATACTCACCCTCCAGATACATGTACACGTCTTAACACTTTGTTGACAGAAATAAAATCTTATGTACTCTTTCTTTATAAATTCAACTTTTATGTGATTTTTGGTGGTCCTCTTTCATGGTTTAGATTATAATCTCAGGAATCAAGGGGGTGACAAAATGTAATAATCTTTTATTGGACAGAAAACACTAAAATAAAAATAATAAAATAGTATTTATGAATAAATAAACATTGGAACAAACAAGTAAAAATTGAACCCAAATCCATTGATTAAGGTCATAAAACACGTGACCCATTTTGTCCTCAACTCTACCCTCTTAAGACAAAGAGGACAAGGATATTTAGTCGAGTATAGTGTGGTAGGACAGGTTAGGAGGGTCCTAGAGAACTCATAAACTTTCACTTTCACTTTCACTTCAGTGAGTCAGCACAGGCTGAGAATCACTGGAGCACCTGACATCGGATGTTTCGAGGAGACAGGTACCCTAAGAGGTCCGTTCTTATGACCTCACCCAACGGTAAAGGAAGAGGTCCCCTAGAAGGGCTGGGTCCCTAGCTTGGGTCCAGAGGGCGTAACCTCCGTCTGCGAAATTGGAGACTCGGTGGTCCCTTCGGGGAACTCATAAATTGGAAGGAGATTATTTTAGTGGGAGAAACAATCATTAAATACGGTACTAAAGTCGATGGGATGAAGAGAAGAAAGTGGTATTCAAATTTTCTTAACGTACTTGATTTAATTAGGAAAACAAGAAAGATGGTAGAACTTATTTTTGAGGAGTTCAAAGATGACAATTTAAGAGATCATTAGATAAATATGTCAAATTCTTTCATCATTACGTGAAGAAAGGTTGAGAAGTAGTAAGGGGATACGTTTGTTAAAATTACACAACTTGATACCTCTTATTAATACTCTTACTAAACATAAATTTAAACGTTTATTACGGAAGACCTTTGTTTATCCTTCTGACGAATTTCGACAAGCTAACGGTACCGAACTAATTTTTTCGTAGATTATCGTGAGATTTGAGTTACGTGAAAATTCAAGTAGGACAGTCACTATTTGTTTCGACCTATAGACAAAAGTGTCTAAAATGAGTTACGACTTCTGTGATGTCTTTTTAGGCTTGAGGTAAGACTAAACACATCTCTCCTGTCCTGTAAAATTTTCCTCTAGTTCTCTCGTGACTTCTCTTATTTTGTCGTCCCTCCTCTTGTTCAACCCATCAACCTCTTCTCTTTTTATGTTTGACCAATCACATTTACAGTAATGTGGTCGACACAGACAATCAACTGTTAATAGTCTAATCCTAAGATAGGAGGGTTTCTCGGACCCTCTGACTTCCAGGATATGAAGGACTACTAACACAAAGTTTTTGAACAAAAGCCTAGTGACTCTTTCTATGAAGACTTAACCTTCTCTATGTGTACATAGAGATTTCTTGTCTCTTTGAAATTACTAAGTTCCAAAAAACAAACAAAAAAGAAAATCATTTACAAAACTCTTTTTCTCCTGTCCCTAGAAAGGAGTCCATAACCGATCTTGTTTGTTTACGAAAACTACCGAGTCGTCGAGTTTTCCTCGGTCTCAACGGGGGTCCCTGAACCGGAATCCGATAGAAGGGTCTACCGAGATCACCATTTCTTGGGCTGGTGGTTTCGTCCTTTATATTCTGTACGTCCAAGCTAGGATGCCAGGTCTTCTAGGGGACCTCATCCCGTACGTTTGGGTATAATCATAAGAACGGACCTCTTAGGGTGCTTGTCTCCTCGGACTATCCTATGTCAAGTATGTCAGTGTTTCTCAACCTGTGTTGACTTCACAGAATCGTATGTACGTTCGTACGAGTCTAATAGTCAACGTAAAGGAATTGAAAGAACGTTATTCTCGATAGGTTCACTTATCTTTGATTTCTCGGAGAACTACTTCCACTTTCTCCTCTCACTTTTTCGACCGAATTTTAAGTTGTAAGTTTTTTGATTCTAGTACCGTAGTCCAGGGTAGTGAAGTACCGTTTGTCTTCCCCTGTTTAATCTTTGTCACTGTCTCAAATAAAAGAACCCGAGGTTTTAGTGAAACCTACTACCGATGTAGGTACTTCAATTTTCTGAGAACGAGAAACTTTCTTTTCGATACTGTTTGGATCTGTCGTATGACTTTTCGTCTCTGTAGTGAAACGACTGTTTTGAGGTATGTCAGTTTCGATATCAAAAAGGACATCAGTACATGGTTACACTCTAACCTGGTGTTTCTTCCGACTCGTGGTTTTTTATATACGAAAACATGACACTACAACCTCTTATGAACTCTAAGGGAATCTGGTGTCCCTCTAGTTTGGTCAGTTAGGATTTCCTTTAGTCAGGACTTATAAGTGACCTTTCTGACTACGACTTCGAGGTCACGAAACCGGTGGACTACGTTTCTTGACTAATTAATCTTTTCTCGGACTACGACCCTTTCTAACTTCTGTTTTACTCTGCCTCTACCGTCTTATACTCTACCAACCTACCGTAGTGGTTGAGTCACCCGTACTTAAACTTGTTTTAGGTCCTCTGGTACTTCCTGTCCCTTCAGACCGTACGACATCAAGAACCCCAGTGTCTCAGTCGGTACTGCCTAGTGGACTTGTTGGTGTTTCACTTATTTACGGTTGATTGATCTGTTTTCATGTACCAAAGACCTCGACCAATCCTTTCAAACCGAAAATATTATACAGATTAAACAGCGAAGGAGTAGAAGAACACATCGTGTGTCCTTTTTTTCTTTCTATTTTTACAACTCCACAGAAGCACTGGTATAGTCTTAGTATACTCGTCGACGATTTCCTTGGTATTGATTTATTATCATACACTGTCTCTGTAAATTCTTTAACACCTCAGTAATGTGATCTAAACCCCGTAGATGAAAGTCTGTAACATCCACTTTTTATTTTAGATAGCAACTAATCTGGTAAGATCAGTCCACAAAGCATGTGGACGTCGATTTAATTTAAAGTTTTACAATATTCGGTTTAATTGAGTGAAGTCCTTTAAAAGGTTATTGAACTTCTATCTGAGTTCCTTATATGTGGATATCTAAAAAAATCTTTAGATTGTTTAAAATTATATTAATTATTTTTTCAAAATATTTAAAAACAGTATATATTTCATGTTCTTTTGTGTAACTTAGGTTTTCGGTAAGAATTCCTTTCCTAGTCTCCATTTCGAACGGTTTAGGTCAATCTTTGTGAAACAAATACCTCATTAACATACTAAGGGATTATTCATCCTTCGACACCGAAAAACTTGTGTTGTATTGAGGTTCTGAAGGGACCACCAGGTCACCGACTCTGAGGGTCGAAGATTACGTGTCCCGGATTTGAGTCGGGACCAGTCCCTTGATCTAGGGTGTACGACGTTGATTCTAGAACACGTTGGTTTATTTATCCATTTATTTTTATTTACTTATATTTTTTATTTAGGTATCTTTTAACACGTCTAAAAACATATAAAAATATATGTACGAACATATTTTACGTAATATATTTACATTCGTACAAACGATTACGTGAATTAATGTACTTAGCACTGAATGGTCAAAGTTTTAATTAAGGAACGAAATTGTTAAACTATTGGAAGATTGGTATATATAGTTCTAATTCATAAAATAAGGATGAAAGAACGAAAGTAGTACAAGTTTACGGACTTTCGAAAGATCGAAAAAGACCTAGGTAAGTAGTTGAATAATGTTATTAAACCTCTGAAAAGAGAAAACATGGGTTAACGAAGGCACATTGTTTTAAACATAGACATAAGTATGTAATCTAATTAAATGTGAACCTATTTAAAGAAAGTACGAGATAAGGAAATGATATGAAAGTATAAAGGATCTATGAAGGAGTCCCATCATAGACGGAAGGAATGGAGGAGAAGGAATATATTTTTATATGACATAAAAAAAAAAGTCAATATTTTCACTTAGTATCTAAGATCTCGTCGTCAGGGGTTGGAAAGACCGTGGTCCTTGACCAAAATACCTTCTGTCGAAAAGGTGTTTGACCCCCTCTCCCTATCAAAAACCTACTAAGTTCGTGTAAAGTAAATAACACATGAATAACAATGTAGTCAAGGTCGAGTCTTAATCTAGGACCTCAAACACCTGGGGACAAGGTCTCTTTTTCTTTAACTGTATATTTCGTCTTTAGCTACAACTAGATCTCTTAGTGGGTCTCATTTTCTTAATAAGGGTTTTCTAACGTCCCGTTTGAGAAAACCAATTGGAATCGAAGTTTTCCTTAAAAATCAAAAGATAACGACGTATTGTTTACTGATGTTTAAATCGTCGACCTACGTTGTGAGTAAATAATAGAGTGTCAAGACATCCAGTCTCAGGTCTATATCGAAGTGTGATGACACAGGAGACCAATCTCAACTTTAGTTCCACAGTCGTTCCAACGTAAAGAAAGTACACAGAGACCTAGGTGAAGATTTTAGTAAGTTCAAATTAAGAAAGACATCAACATTCTTACTTCAGGGGTGATACTAAGTCAACAGTCAAATTCATATTAGAAACGAGGATCTCCAATGGTGTAAGGAAGAGTACGAAAGGTTATCGGAGACAGGTCTTTGACCCCCAATCCAGAGAGAGATGAAGGCATTGAGGAGGAAGAGAAAAATTATATGGGGACCGGAGGTCGGTCTCTTTTATGAGACAAAACTTTCCGAGTACACTAATTTGACTCTAGTGAGTCTATTAGGTCCTACTAGAGGAACAAAATTCTAGGTATTGGAATTAATACAGACGTTTTAGGAAACGTTTCATATACATTGTGTAAGTGTCTAAAGTCCGTAATCTTTGACCTGTATAACCCCCTGTTAACAAGTCGGATAGTGTGGGTGTGTGGTTCAAGAACCTTCTTTTTTTTGGATTTTTTGTGGTAATTAATTAAAATTATAATTTTAAATTTTTGTATAGAGATAAGTGCTAAGGAGAGTAATAAGGAACGATTTTCATAATAAAGAATATTATTACCATTTAACTATAGTAAAAGACGACAAAAGGAGACCCAAACTTACAATTTCTCCTAAAACACGTACACACGTAAACAAACAAAGGTCAGTATTCTCTTAAGTTTTATCCTTCGTTCGTATTGAATCTATAAACTACTGGTACCGACAAAAGAGAAACAGTTCAATGGTATTTATAATAGTGGAAGTAAATTATGTAAATTCGGTTTTTAGAGGTCTTTGTATAAATATCAATTTGTATAAGTTGGAAAGTGACTGCAGTGTTCCCCGTTTTGTCTGTTACCACTTGTTACCCCCACAACGGAATTCTTCCACAATCTTTTCCTGGATAATATTTTAAACCCCGAGACCGACCCATTAAATTCCGTCCTACAGTCCTTCGTTCACAAGAGAGATCTGACTTACGAAAGTCCTTCATCTCCGTAAAGACACTAACAGATAGAGTTATTTTGAATGGATGTCTTTCACTTCTGATTGTATTCTAAACGTGACATTAATTAATTCCTCATAAGTGAATAAAACGGGTCTTTCACCCCCTCCACGAAGTATAAAACCTCCAAAATGATCTTATAACTAAAACAGACACGTATGTGTTTTAATACTTCATCGGAGATAAACAGAGTAAAACGGACCTCTTAGGGTCCCTGCCTCCTCGGACCAACCGACGGTAGATACCCCAGCGTGTCTCAGCCTGTGCTGACTTCGCTGAATCGTCGTCGTAATACCAGAGTCTTATTGGAACAGACTTCGACCGTGAGACGCTCTAACAAATACAGATCACCCTTTTATTGTATCGGATATACACTCACGGTTCGGTAACGGAGTTACAGTCCTCAGTGAGAAAAAAAAAAAAAAAAAAAACCGAATTAAGATTACACCACTTACAGACGAGAAACACAAGTCTCTTTAAATATGTTACACTTCTGACTAGGTTAATTAAAACAGTTCAAAGGTTCGACTTACTGACGAACCTGTTTTTGGACAAGTCGGTCATAGACTTATCTGTTAGATTAAAGTAAACTTTTAAGAAAGTCTTATTACGATCAAACCCGGTTAGTTGACTCAGAAACGACTTTTCTTCTGAAACGTACTTATCAAGGATATTTAGTAAGTTCCCAAATAATACGTTTCAGAGTCAACGTTTGGTCTCGACTAATTAGATAAAATGTCAGTGAAAATGTTTTATATGTTATAAGAAATTCTTATATAACTATAAATTGTAGAAGATAAATAAGATTTTAAAATTGTCTATCCATATCTAACTTCACAGTATAACCTTCATTATTGAATATCGGTGAATTTCTTGACCCACTATAAAGAAGGAGAACATTCCTACGAGAAAATATTTGTATAACGTTTAACACACACTTAATGTACTAAAATTAATTTACCGTTAACAGTACTAATAATAGCGAACGGTAGTTTTTATGAAGAATATAAATAAAAGTAATAAATTTTCTCTCAAAGTACTCTAATTTAATCACGGATAAAACACAATCTCCCGTAGGACGATTTCGTTTATGGTTTTCAAACTTTAGGAGATTACGGACTGTAGTTTCTCAAGTCTTAAGAAGTCACTTCGTCGTTTCCTTCTGTACTTTATTAATTTACGTTTTATTATGGGATTTATATGAAGTCCCCTATTACATAAGAAAATCACACAGAGTAACACATGTCGTATCTAAAATTATGTTATTGTCGATTTATTGACTTTATCTTCAGTAAATGTTAAAGAACATAAAATAAATAACCACCTCATGAGTTTCGAGTACCATTGAGCATCTCTCCTACCCTCACTTTAACCTCACTTGACATAAGGACCGAGAATAATAGTTCCTTAAAGTGATGTGAGTTTGGTCATTTATTCCTTCATTTAAAATTCACGGACTCTCATTTCGTACTTTACAAATTTTTAATTAAGATTTTGATTCTACTTAATGTTAAAAAAAAAGGGAAACTAATTGTGAGATGTCAAACAGTTTTCGTATTCGGTTTTTCTTTTACTCCATACTTTAGAGACATATTTCTACGTAGTAATTGACACTCGATTATCATTTTTTCTTCCGTTATTTGTGGAACAATCACTCTTACACAGTTTCTCATTTAGTCTGTAGATTGGTATTCGTACCCTGGACACTTACAACAGTACAAGAGGGACCGTTAATAGAAGACAAGGTAGATAGCCCTTCTACTCATGATAGTAAAGGCACAAATTACAGTTACTATTTTTTGTTTTGAATTGTCGACGATCCGAGTAAGAGATAAGAAAAAGAAACGTAATTTGATACTAAGGACCTCATGATATGCGTGGTTAAATCCCCTGCTGACTCCTACTCTATCGACCTACCGTAGTGCTTGAGCTACCTACACTCAGACTCACTTGAGACCCTCTACCACTACTTGTCCCTCCGGACCGCACGATGCTAAGTACTCCAACGTTTCTCAACCTGTGTTGACTCACTGACTTGACTTGACTTGACTTGAAATGGATTTAAAATAGTTTTAAATCAAAAAACAGAAGAAGATCGTAAGATCTTAGATTCCTTGGACCCAGATTTCGTTTTTGTATGTTTTTTGTCTCGATTTTATTAGAACTAGATCAAGGAATTTCCCATTAGCCATTCGTGACTTGTCTTGGCAAGAATGTTCATAGATAGGAAAGTTAAAGTGACTAATTTTTAACCAACATTAATTATATGTAATTTTTATAATTACTGGTCAGTCTTTAGAACAGATAACTAGTTAGTCTAACAAATACCTTAACTCAAATTAGTAAAGTCAAATTAGTAATTACTTCTAGTTGTCAGTAGTTCTTTACTTTCAAATTATACTTGGTGCCTATCTCTAGACCCTTTTTACACCCGTTACGATCATTGACCATAAGGGTTTTCGGAAGTATACTCACGACTACCACAGGTAACCTAAATTTTCGTTTCATTCCTTCCTAGTTCCTTGGAACAAAACTGTTTACTTTCTGATCGTTGAGATCTGACGAATGGGACCGTCATTAGTTGTATAATAATTGTTTACTGTTAAATCAATAACTTCAAATACCAATCTATAATCCTTCGAACCTTCGAAATTTGGAGTCTAACGTAGAGGACGTTACCTCTACGTCTGTATCTCTTGTCTAAACACCTGTGTCACCCCCATCCTCTCCACCCTACTTAACTTTCTCATTGTGAATTTGTGTATATAATGGTATACATTTTATCTATTTCAAAATCAGCAAGTCAGAGCAGGTTGAAAAACGTTGGGGTACCTGACATCGGACGGTCCGAGGAGACAGGTACCTTAAGAGGTCCTTTCTTATGATGTCACCCATCGGTAAGGGAAGAGGTCTCCTAGAAGGGTTGGGTCTCTATCTTGGGTCCAGAGGACGTGACGTCCGTCTAAGAGGTGGTAGACTCGGTGGTCCCTTTGGATATTTTATCTATCGATTACCCTTAAACGACACACTATATTTCTTGAGTTTGTACCACGAGACACTGTTGGATCTCCACACCCTACCCCACCCTCCACCCTCCCTCAAAGTTCTCCCTCCTCCCTATATATATATATATATACGTATGGATATCGACTTAGTACAACTACATACCGTCTTTGACTGTGTTATAACATTTGGTTAACAGGAGGTTAATTTTTATTTCATTTATTTATTTTTCCGTGTCTTTTCTTTAGAGTCTAACGTTTGTTTAGTCAGAAGAACTTACTCCACACAGGTTATATGAAGTCGTCAATTATCCATAAATAAACAGTTTAAACGAAGAAGGAGAATCTTTAAAAAGAGAGTTGAAACCTTACCCTTCGTTTTGTTTCCTTTTTTCAGTCGTTGTGTTAAATAAACGGTTACATAAATTAGACCAAAAATGGAGTCTTAGTAAAATCAACTACAAAAGGTTGATAGGTCTTTACTGATGACTACTGAGACTTGGTTATTAAAAGGAGGTCCAATATCCACGATCCCCTTTTATTTAAAATGACACTTTTTTTCTGAAATTTTCAGAATTCTGTGGACTTAAGAACGTTGACAGATCTTATTTACTCTTCAAGGTCGGTTCTCCGGTTGTTTCCATCTTTTTTTATTGTTTGTGTCAATCTAGACACTATTATAGAAACTTAATTTCTCAGAGGTTTAATGGAACGAAAGAAAAAGACACTCAATTACGTTAGATGAATAAAATTTTATTAAAAAATCACATAAGAACCATAAACATCGACTTTCAGAGGATTGGATAGAACAGAAATAATAAATAAAGATTCCTTTAAATCATTTACAAATAGAGAACGTACACTGGTACATGGTTTTTAAACTCTTTATTTTATTACTTGACTCTTCTCTTCTCCTTACCTTAAGTTTCAACAGTTTCAGAAGTCCATCTTTTACTCTGGTTCCTGACACGGACTATCTACTCTTCTATCCCTCTTTAACTCTGTTCCTTTTCCGACATACAGACTGACTTTTCGGACTAAACTGTCGGGTAGTGTCATGTAAAGTTTATAACGAATATACAGTTACACCGGATAAAAGTATAGAACTGTCTTAATAAGTATTAGGGGTAATGAGAATCAACCATGAAGTCTCAAAGACTTTCATCTTAAGAGAAATAGGGTATCATTTTGTTTATAGGGTTATAAATAAATCAATGTCTAAGATCAGATCTAAAAGTGTGATCGTTACTACAAAATAAACAAAGTTTGGTTATAAATAATGTTTTTAATACTATTCATCTAATATACTTGTGTTTATATTTTGGGTTGACGAATAGAATACTTTTTTAAAAGGTAATCAGTATCTTTTTATGTCATTTTGTCGTTATTCTGAAACCAAAAAGATTATTATCTAAAAAAAAAAATCAATCACAAACTTTATTTTTTTTAACCTATTAAGACCATTAAACTCTTTGTTTAAAGTTAATAGATTACAATCCTAATTAAACCACAGGTGTGAAGTATCGGATGTGTAATCACAAAATAATGTGTCGTTATATAAATAGATAATTATTTCTGTAAATTAACTGTGTCAGTGTTAGTTGTGAAAATTTTAATTCAATTATAAAGAATGTATACTTAAACATAAACAAAATATCATATACAAATATCTAAACTCGTTTAGTCTGGTATACATTCCATTTTGGTTAATCATTGAAAGGACTTCTCACTGTTCATTTTTTAAAACAAAACAACTTGAAAATAGTAGTTACTACTCAAAGGAAGATAATTGGTATTTTATTTAAAATTAAAAGTTTTAACACCGTTATAATATCAATACAGTGATCTTGTATCATTATATGTTGTATCGAAAATATTACACTCGGCATTTACAGTAATTTAGTCGAAAATTGTCAGTATATAACGAAGAAATGAGTTTTGGTAGAAATTTTTACTCGTTTCTACCCGTGTTATTTCCTGTCTTTACCATACCTGAATTGTCTTCGTCTTCTATTAATTCTTCTCCACCACTCTTATGTGTCTCCTTGATATGTTTTTTTCTAGAAGTACTGGATCTATTGGTACTACTACACTAGTGAGTGGATCTGCGGTCTGTAGGACCTTACACTTCTGGTCACCCGAAATCCTTCGTATTGATGTTTGTTTCGATCACCTCCACTACCTTAAGGTCAACTCGATAAAGTTTAGGGATTTCTACTACGACAATTTCACAATGTGAGTTATACGGGTGTTTAAACTTTAAGTCGTCACCGGTGTCCGGACCTTTTCCAGTCAAAAGTAAAGTTAGGGTTTCTTCCTGTTACAGTTTCTTACAAGTTTGATAGCGTGCTAACGAGAGTAAAGTATGTGTCGTTTCATCAAGAGTTTTAAGAGGTTCGTCCAGAAGTTGTCACGTTGTTGGTACTAGAAGGTCTATAAGTTCTACCTAAATCTTTTTTGTCTCATTCGTCTCTAGTTTAACGGTTGTAGATAACTCAGTAGTTTTTTCGTTCTCTCAAGGTTTTTGTTAGATGAAGACGAAATAACTAATACGGTTTCGGAAACTGACACAGCTAGTGTTATTTGACGTTTTAAGAATTTCTCTACCCTTATGGTCTGATGAACTAGACGGACCACTCTTTAGACATACGTACAGTTCTTCGTTGTCAATCTTGACCTGTACTTTGTTGTCTGACCAAGATTTGACCCTTTCCTGATACAGTTCCGACATATAACGGTAGGACGAATAAATTCAATATATGACTCATGTAGTACTCTTTACGACCCGACCTACTTCGTGTTCGACCTTAGTTCTAACGGTCCTCTTTATAATTATAGAAGTCTTAACGTCTCCTGTAGGAGGGATACCGTCTCGCACTTCTCCTTGATTTCTTGGAGAACTACTTTCACTTTCTCCTCTCACTTTTTCGACCGAATTTCGAGTTGCAAGTCTTTTGATACTAGTACCGTAGGTCAAGGTAGTGAGGTAAAGTTTATCTACCCCCTTTGTTACCTTTGTCACTGTTTGAAATAAAACTCCCCGAGGTTTTAGTGACGTCTACCACTGACGTCGGCACTTTAGTTTTCTGTAAACGAGGAACCTTCTTTTCAATACTACTTGGATCTATCGTATAACGTTTCACCTCTGTAATGAAACGACTGTTTCCAGTAGATCAGTTTCGATACCAAAAAGGTCATCAGTGCATACCTACACTCTTAACCTCATATTTCTTTGGACTTGTGGTTTCTTAACTACGAAAACTTGAAATCACAACCTCTTCTGAGAACTCTCAAGGAACCTGACGTTCCTATAGTTTGATCAGTTAGGATTTCCTTTAATCAGGACTTATAAGTAACTTTCCTGACTACGACTTCGACTTTGAAGTTATGAAACCGGTGGACCACCCTTATTGACTGAGTAACCTTTTCTGGGACTACGACCCTTTCTAACTCCTGTCCTCCTCTACCCCTGCTGTCACCTACTCTACCAACCTACAGTAGTGTCTGAGTTACCTGTACTCAAACTTGTTCGACGACCTCAACCACTACGCGTCCTTTCGGACCTCACGACGTCAGGTACCCCAGCGTTTCTCAATCTGTGATGACTCACTGACTTGACTTGACTATAAATTTTGATGAATCATAAATTTATACAGTCACAAAACAACATAAATATACACTTATGGTTACCATGACTATGACTAAGGTTAGTCGATTGTTCTTTCTTAGTCATGTTTTCTCTCGTCAATATTTTGTTTCATATCTGGATTAGAAAATGAATTTTCTTTAATGTATTAAGAACACTAAACGATACTAATCATTTTAAGTCCCCTGTAATTAAAAATACAAATTTATAACAATATAATTGTAGTTTACGGTTAACGTTCATTTTAGGAAAAAGATAATTACAGATTGCTTGTCTTAAACAAATTTATAGAAGAAAATGTATAGTAACATATAAGTCAAAGATATATATGATAAAAGGTCCCTAAGGAACCACCAAGTCTGGTATTTCACAGACGGACGTTACGTCCTCTGGGTCCAAGTTAGTGACTCAACCCTGCTAGGAAGCCTCTCCCTTTACCGTTGGGTGAGGTCATGAAAACGGATCTTTTAAGGTTCCTACCTCCTCGGACCACCAAATGTCAGGTACCCCAGTGTTTCTCAGTCTGTACTGACTCGCTGAAGTGAAAGTGAAAGTATGATAAAAGGATTATCTAATAGAATTAACAATGTCTTAAATAAGACTTTGTTGTGTTAAACTAATTTTTTAATATTTAAAGATTTCATCACTAATAAAATTATCGTTATTATTAGTACCTCTTTATGTCGACATTATATGATATCCGGTGAATAAAAATTCGAATCTGTTAACTTACAAGACATATAAATAAAATACATATATATATATATGTGTGTATATATACCTTCCTGAATGTCACCATATACGTAAAAAGTACTATTTTAATCAAAATTTATTATAATTTCATGAATTATACGGTCTAATATACTAATACGTTTTATTACGTTAAACTATAGAAGAGACTTAACAATTTTTAATAGAGTGAAAAATAAAACAATTGTAAAAATATTATAAAAATAATACGATGTTGAAAAAGGGTAAGTATACAGAATCTTTAAATGTACGTAATATCTGTCAAAATAGAAAATTTGTACTGACTAATGAATCCGTAAACTTATGATAGGAGAAAGTCTTTAATATGTCATTTATAAGAAGTTGTCCATATTAATAAGTAAAAGTATTCTCAAAGAGATACTAAATATGGGTCTTTATCTTAAGAACTCTAAATCTAATATATGTATAAAGATTTATGACTCTTTTGTTACACACTAAAGACTAATATAAGATTCTTGTAATTTAAATAAAAGTTTCTATAAAGACTTTTAATTTCCGTTAAACCTCTATTAAAGTTTATACCTATGTACGTCTTTGGAATCTATTCATAAAATAATAACTTAGGAAAATTAAAATGTACGAGAAATATAACTTCGTTTTAAACTTAAGTACAATTTCAGAATCCCGGAATAAATAAAGGAAGTATTGTAATATTTACAACGAAAAGACTTAATACCTTGATAAATGAAGATGTTACCTTTTTATACTCTAGTCTAATTATTTTGAAGAAGAAACATCCATTTGACTAAAAAAATAGAGGATATATTTTACTCATTAATTACTCAAATAAAATTATAACAAAAAGAACTTAATTGAATCCATCTTCTGACCGGAAAGATAACATTACAAGTATAATAAAAATTCTATCAAAGAGTATAAAAGAAGAAAAAAATAAAAAAATAATCTAAGATAAGAGAATAAACTCTGGGGGTAAAACACGTGTAACCTTGAACAAACAGAAAGTCAAGACGTTAAATTATAAATAAATATAAATATAGAAAACTGAAAAGGGGTTGTAAACCATACCGAAAGTCATCCATAAAGTGGACAAGGACGAACATAACAAAAACTGAAAATTACAATATCTTTAGAGGTATCAATAAAAGAAGAAGTAAAAATACAAAATTCAATAGTTGAACAAAAATTTAAAAAACTTTAACGGAGTAGAAACTCGATCAGTCACACACAAAAGTTAAAACTAAAGAAATCATTATGGTATACAGGAATTAAAACAACAATAATTAACCTTAGTACAGAAACTTATTAGGAAGAGACGATATTTAGAAATTTAAAAATATTGTATACATTAACATAGAACCTCCTATAATGAATGAAAATTGATATTAGTAGTTAAATGACTTTTCAAAATAACGTCTCTTTATAACGTCTCTTTAGATAAAAGAAAGGGTACTTTAGACATTAAAAGAATCACAAAGGATTCTAACCACAAAGTTTCTAACCACGACGTCTTTCATTTCGGTAATTTTAGTGTTCCTGCGAAACATAAAGGAGGAATAGAGATGAACGGAAGGTGAAAATATGTATAGACCGATCCGACGATTTGACTCTTATCTTTAAAGTAAATTCGTATCATAAATGGGAACGTGGTAAGAGAGAAGATGTCTCTTTACAGAGTAAAGTACTAAATTAGTCTGAAGATTCTGTAAGACAAGATTAATTACCTTAAAATCTACCCCAAAAGTTCTGATTATGACTAAAGATCTTTTCACACGCAAAACAAGGCATAATGTAATCTAAAACCCCAAAAAACTGTATAAGAAACGAAGAAAATCACTTGACTGGTGTCTTAAACTGTTCTTATGAGATATCGAAATTAAAGAAATCAACAAAGAAACAAAGTACCCTGTCAAAAGAAAATTTATAATCCCAAAAAAAAAAAGAGTAAAAAACACCTAAAATTCCCTCGATCTACTTCATTTTTACTGAAACCTGTTGATATAAAGTGTTTTAAAGGTTTATGGTTGAAACTTTAATAAAGAAAGGATTACAGGAGTGTCATTGTCGTCGGATATAATTTATTAACTATCCTTTTGAATTTTATGTGTTTGTGTGTGTGTGTGTCTCCTTGGTTCATGAGAGTCACTGACATGTGTCCCTGTGATAATGGTACTGACCTGTGATAGACCTGTTTGCAGGACAGACCTTTAAAGAGTTTGAACTCTTTACTATGGTCCACCTTTCAATTTCAAATGACGATAACCTATAAAACAATTGTTTTAATATCACTTCAATACTCTACAACTACGAATTTTTGACTTTGAAAGGTAACTTCATTTTTAATTTGTATTATTTTGTAAGTAACTGCCTTTGTACGGTATACGGTGCGAGTCAGTAAAGCAGAACTGGCTGAGAAACACCGGGATACCTGACATCGGACGGTCCGAGACGACAGATACCCTAAAAGGGTTGTTCTTATGAGGGAGGAGGGGAGGGAGACAGGAGGGAATAAAGGAAAGAAAGGTGAGAGAGAGAGGGAGGAGAGGAAGGAAGGACGGAAAGCAATCATAAAGTTTGTAGTAGATATAAATGGACTTTGAGATTCTTTTATTAAAGTAGAAAATAAGGTTTTTCTTTACTATTCGTTGTTGTATCATTAGTGGAGTTGGACATGAAGACTTGGTTCTTTAAATGTATATGGTTGTATAAATAAGGAGATAAGAAATAATGTTACATATCATAAGAAGAGAACGAAGAGTCCAACTAAAGAAAATTGGTCAGGACTAAAGACAGAAACGAAGGAAGAGCTCTTGGAGTGAAACCAGTAAATAAAGAACAGAAGGGGTACGAAAGTCAGAGTCCGACAGATCACTAGGTAAGAGACTTCAAAAATTTACCCGAGATTAGATTGGGGTTTGGTTAAAGAACTTGTTGTTTCTACGACTGTGTGTATATTTTAAAAAGACCGCTTAATAAGTAAATACACATGGAACTTTCACTTCAATGAGTCAACACAGGCTGAAAACGCTGAGGTACCTGACATCGGATGGTTCGAAGAGGCAGGTACTCTAAAAGGTCCGTTCTTATGACCACACCCAACGGTAAAGGAAGAGGTTACACATGGAATCTGTCCAATTTTAGACATAAATATTTTGTCTTTTACAATTATTAAAAATGTCGACCCGGATAGGACGAAAAAGAGAATATAAAAGTGAGATTTACTTTCAGTGATTGTAGGTGATTTACTGATTATTCCTTTGACCCAGAACCTATATATTATATATACATATAATGTACAATATATTCATATGCCACTATTTAAACCTCAACTTTCCTACTAAACAAATAGAATTTCTCTTTAATTAATAGTTTAAACTCTTTACGATTCTGTTTTAAACTCCGATAAATATTTCTACCTGTGAAGTTGTGCTTGTTCTCTCCGGGAAGGAATCATCGAGTCTACCATTTCGTAGACGGACATTACGTCCTCTGGGTCCAAGCTAGGGAACCAGTCCTTCTAGGGACTCGACCCATGTAAGAGACCTCTTCCTTGACCGTTGGGTGAGGTCATAAGAACGGACCTTTTAGGGTACCTGCCACCTCGGACCGCCCGATGTCAGTTACCCCAACGTTTCTCAGTCTGTACTGACTCACTGATTACGAAAGTTGAACTCATTCATTAAATGGTAATTTATTAAGTATTTAATTTACGAGTTCCGTAAGAACTAAGATATACATCTTAATTTAAGAGACACAGTTTAATAAACGTATACATCAGAATTTTATACACATAAGTAAGACGAAATTAAAAATACTATAAATATTTACGACATCATATACATTAAAATTTTATCCTTTAAAATAAACCAACGATAAAAAATTATAACATCCTATATCTTTATAGTCTTTCCCTTTCAATTATTTTTCGTTTTATTCATTCTCTATCACGTGAGAATATTGTCTGTTATTTATATAATCCAATATTTCTACAGGTTCAGACTTACACGGTATACACTTTGTTTATACGGAATATTAAGACAGAATATTATACATATATACTTGAATTGTACGAACACGTTTTTTTTACGAGTACAGGTGTTCAGGCAAGAGACGTAGAAGTAGAGATAGGGAAGGGACTTTTATCCAAGTAGTCATTTAAAACGATCTAGGGCATATACATAACATGTCGTCTTTGGTTGTGTTGTAACATTTCTTTAATAACAGGTTAATTTTTTGTTTAAATTTTTCACACCTTTTTTAAATCGAACACCTCATCTTCGTATAGAAAGAAGTCTTGACTAATAAAAAATTCGTCATGTAAGATCTACCGAATAATAAGAGGATAACAATTCTCTGATCAGAGTATTAATAGACAACTTTTACATGACTCAATTGTTTAACTAACCATACATACAACTATCCTAAACTGGTTTAAATCCCTCGTTATTGTCGTCTACCACTAACGTCGGTACTTTAATTTTCTGTGAATTAGGAACCTACCTTTCAATACTGGTTGGACCTAACGTATAACTTTTCGTCTCTGTAATGAAACGGTTATTTCCAGGTAGATCAGTTCCGATACCAAAAAGGTCACCAGTACATACCTGCACTCTCAACCTGACACTTCTTTCGACTTGCGGCTTCTTAACTACGAAAACTTCACACCACAACCTCTTCTGAGAACTCTCAGGGAACCTGACGTTCCTCTAGGTTGGTCAGGTAAGATTTCCTCTAGTCAGGACCCGCAAGTAACCTTCCAGACTACGATTTCGATTTTGAGGTCATGGAACCGGTGGAGTACACTTCTCAACTGAGAAACCTTTTCTGAGACTACAACCCTCCCTAACCCCCGTCCTCTTCTTCCCCTACTGTCTCCTTCTCTACTGACCTACCGTAGTGGCTGAGCTACCTGCACTCAAACTCACTTGAGACCCCTCAACTACTACCTGTCCCTCCGGACCACACGACGTTAAGTACCCAGCGTTTCTCAGTCTTTACTGACTCGTTGACTTGACTTGACTTGACTTGACTCCCTCGTTATACGGAGAAAAAATGCTTGAGCTATTGAAATTACTTAGACTCATTTTAAAATTCTGGACTCCAATGGAACTTTAACTCATTTACTAGTTAATTTTCTTAGTTGAGTTTAAACTATATCACCTATGATTGTCGTAGTTGAAGTATATCGACGACTCAACGACTACTCTATTCGTTTAATTACACAAAAGTTTACGTCTCGATAGTAATAAAGGTCTTCTGAAACTTTATTCATAAACCTCGACGTATATAAAAGTTTGATTCTTTCCGTTCTTTCTTTTCCAGGTGTATTGTGTCCTTTTGTTTAACATGGGAATTACACATCTGGTAAGTCTCCGGAAACAAAACAAACAAACCAACCAACCCATAACCAAACGAACTTCCAAGTCCTAATTGTGACTACCGTACTTGTGTAGAACGCGAAGACTTGTTAATTTTACAATTTCTAAAGGTCTTCTCGTCTACTACTCTCAAATCAGTTAGGTATTAAATCTTACTTGGTTTACAATAACTTACAAAACCATACGTATTCTTGTATTTTTACTTAATTTGCGTAAGAACTTATTAGATAACCAACTTTTGTTTACAATGACTATTAACTATAATAGTTAATATCAATATATACTTAATATTGATAAATATTAATATATACCTTTTCCGTTACTGTTGAGTGAGGTTATGAGAAAGGACCTCTTAGGGTACCTGCCTCCTCGGACCATCCGACGTCAGGTACCCCAGCGATTCTCAGTCTGTGCCGACTCGTCGAAGTGAAAGTGAAAAGTGAAAGTACGTGACCTCTTCCTTTACCGTTGGGTGAGGTCACAAGAACCGACCTCTTAGGGTCCCTGTCCCCACGGACCACCCGACGGCAGATACCCCACCGTGTCTCAACCTGTACTGACTTAGCTGAATCTTCGTCGTCGTCGCCGTATTAATATATATGTTATTATTTACTGTCAAAGTATATCTTAAACCTAACTTCCTTCCTATCATGAATTCTTTTACTCCTTTTACCTGAGTCCTTTTAAGTTGTACGTACGATTCCGTACATCGGTACTTACTTTCACCCTATAAATCTTTTATAAAAGGTCACTTCCCACCGGTTCCTCGTCCTACACCGGTAAGAGTGTCTACTCTAAGATTTTATCGACTCTCCTAAGTAGTTCTGTAACTATGTTCAAGTTAGATATCCCTCAGTGTCCCGTTACACGTATATCACTAATGTTCTCACTTTGGTATTAACTGAAACAAAATTAAACATAAAAACTCTTTATAATTATCACTTATTGTAATAATCGTTTCTGTCTAAAATATATATATTCCTATAATAATACTTATTTATTCCACTTAGTAGGATTCGTAAAAGTGATTTTGAATCTTGAAGTATACTTCTCTTCCGTAAAAATTGTTTATAATTTCGATAAAGAGATCAGTAGCAATAGGAATGAAACATAAAAAACTCATAACGTAAATGGGTGTGGTTTACATCTGTCTTTGTTCCAGTTGTTTCCATATAAAAGTTTTAATATTATTATTTCTGAGAAAGTTTGGTTGAAGGGAAATACAGTCAGTGACTCCGTCGACGTAGTAACCAAATTTACTGTATATACATAATTAAAATAAACGGGGATTGGATACATCTAGAAAATATACTGACATTGTCAAGATGTCTGTCGTCACGGAAAATGGATCAGACAAAAGAGACCCAAGTCTTAGACGTTACTTTGACATCGTCACGTTGTCCTATCTTGTCGAGACTCTAAGTAGATAAACGTCACCGTTTTCCTCCGAAATTGATTCCTCCGGAGTGTCATAATTCTACAGTTGTCCTAAACGTCGTGCAATGACTTGGGAGTGGTTGCGTACTCCTAATAAAGGTTAAATGACAGTCAGTTCAATTCATTTAAACATATTCTATTTAATAAGTACTATGTGTTAAGAATACTATATTTAAAGGTTAAAAGGAAGTAATGTCGTAGTGATGGCGATTCACTTAACAAAGATAAGATTGGTAAGGTATAAAGAAAAGAAATAAATAGGTATCGGATAAGTCCGATAATACTTAAAGGACTAAAGAGACAAGACGTGACAGTGAAGGGTCATAATTTTGGAAGAAACTACAATTATCCTTTATAAGTTCAAGACGACGACAGGAACGTTTTACACATTCTTAGACTAGAAATAGTCTTCCAAAACGAGAGAATAAAAGACGGTACACGAAAGAAGAATAAATTCTTGACGAAAGTGAAAGTTAGGGGAGGTGGGAAGGATGGAGTACCCTCAACTAAGACAAATGACGATAACAACCCGACGGTAAGACAATCTTCGCCAGTTCTATTTCCGAAGGAAATCGATTTACCCCCGATCAATTATATAGAAGATCGAAGACAGACCCATAACCCACTTTTACTAAAGGAAAAATGAAGTCTGTACTTTATGTAACATTTGGAGATTTCTGATTTTATTAATAGGACTAGATGTCATGGAGATCACCGAAATGTAAAAATCTTAGAGCACTTATCAGAAAGCATCCTATAAACGTGTAGTTACCATTTATTTGGTATGCAGACTTCTCATTACTGTTTCGTTCAAATTAATTATCACCATTGTTTAAGACAGTTCTTTGGTACCTTCTTACTGTATTTTAACTTGACTTGTCGTTTCAATTTCTATTGACTTTTATTTTCCTGAAACTCTACGAAGAACCGAGAGACAAACCCCGTGGTAATAAGTTTTACTGTCGTTAATACAGAATCAAAATGAAAGTTACAAAAAGAGGTTATACAAGTTTATATTTCTATACGTTACGGAGTAGTCAGTGATAATACAATAAAAAAGTAGTATTAATCCACGTATACAATTAAGATGGTCTGTGATATTTATTTTCCTTTATAAATAGAAGGTTTAGTTATTTCAAAATTTTTAGTAGTATTAAAATACGATATTTGAAGTCGTCTATACAATTTTTATTTTAGAGATCGGGAAATTTAAATCCTATCGTGTAATTTAAAATAAGACATCATTCTTTTGTTAATAATTCTTTCAGTAAGAACGGACCTTTTAAGGTACCTGTCCCCTTCGACCGTCAGGTATCGGAGAGTTTCTCGGCATGTACCGAATGGTTGACTCGTATCTGTCGTGTGTTCTTTTGTTAAAAATTCTTTTAGTAATGAGTCAATTAAGACGAAGATAGAAAGGCACCCTAACGTTTCTCAGTCTGTAGTCACTCACTGAGTTGTTGTTTTTGTTAGAAAGGTATATATCTGAACAGATTCTCAACTGAGTAACCTTTTCTGAAACTACGACCCTCCCTAACCCCCGTCCTCTTTTTCTCCTACTGTCTCCTACTCTACCGACCTACCGTAGGAACTGAGCTACCTGCGCTCAGACCCACTTGAGGCCCTCAACCACTACCTGTCCCTCCGGACTGCACGACGCTAAGTACCCCAGCGTTTCTCAGTCTGTGCTGACTCTCTGATTAGACTAGACTAGACTAGACTTTCTTTATATTTTATGTACATTATAGAAGATATAAATTTCTCACTTTCCTAGAACTTTTAGGAGAAAATCTTTATGGGAATTAGCGAATTCTTTTACGGTTTAGTGAAAAATTTTTTCTGAGACCTCGCATTTAATACTAAAACTTATAAAGTAACCAAGTCAAGTCAAGTCAGCGAGTCAGCACAGGCTGAGAAACGCTGGGGTACTTTGCGTCGTGCGGTCCGGAGGGACAGGTAGTAGTTGAGGGCCTCAAGTGAGTCTGAGCAGGTATCTCAGCCACTACGGTAGGTCGGTAGAGTAGGAGACAGCAGGGGAAGAGGAGGACAGGGGTAAGGGAGGGTCGTAATCCCAGAAAAGGTTACTCAGTTGAGAAGCGTACTCCACCGGTTTCATGACCTCAAAGTCGAAATCGTAGTAAGGAAGGTTTCTTGTGGGTTCCCGACTAGAGGAAATCTTACCTGACCAACCTAGAGGAACGTCAGGTTCCTTAAGTTCTCCAAAAAGATTTACAATGACTACTATAACAGATTACGTCACAAACGACATAACTTCTAGATTTGAGTCACCTAGCACTTTAATTACACCAAACACAGATTGGAAAGTTGTACTTTGTTCAATCTGAGTTTATCCTCTTTCACCTATCTTTCTTCTCACCATATAAAAGTTATAATTTGTATTCTTATCAAGTACTCTCCGAAGGGACCACCGAGTCTACCATTTTTTAGACGGACGTTACGTCCTCTGCATCCAAGTTAGGGACCCAGGTCTTCTAAGGGACTTCTTCTCTTACCGATGGGTGAGGACATAAGAACGGACCTCTTAAAGTACCTGTCTCCTCGGACCGCCCGACATCAGTTACCCTGACACTTCTCAGCCTGTACTGACTTGATGATTATAAAACGTAAAGTATCAAACACTTTAGAGATGAACAAAATATATACGCAAACAATAATAGATCAGTTGTATCGGTCACACGGGTATGTTTAACAAATAAAACCGTTACTATACTCAACTAGTTACGTAGGTAAGACTATAACCAAAGGTACTGTATCCGTTGCCATTTTACAGAAATTGTGGTTGGACCCTATAATAAATATATTAAAAATGTAAAAATAAGGTCTATATAAAGAATGACAATAAATATTATTTTCACAATCTCGTCTGAACACTGTCACTTATGTAAAAATATTATTACCACGGTAACCCTAAACACTTTTCATGACGAAATTATTTACTATCGTTGAGTCTTTCAATAGAAAGGTGTGTTATTTTATTAATATCATGATTTTTTTTTAGTCCGAAAGTGACTTTTGTGGATTTAACACACAAGACCTCTTATATATTTTAATACATTCTAATGAGAAAGATAATTGATAGTACGAAAGAGATGAGAAAGAGGTAAGTCAAACTTCAGTTGGATTTTTGTAATACCCTCAATTTACAAAGGTAAAAGGTCATTACTTATTCTTTTGTTTATCATATTTAATACTTATCTATTTTCATTCACCGGTTTTTATAAAAGTACAGATCACGAAAACGTAAGTTTCTCTACAGATTTACCAATATTATGTCCAGTCCCAGGAGTACGTTTAACATAGGTAACATCTCCCCTTAACTCATAACGGTCAATCACGTACACAAATACATATTCATCCTTTGACTCTTTATTACAAGAACGGTCGTCTTTTTCGTCGGGTTAGTTAGAACGAGATAAGATAAGTGTCACAACATACTATTAGAATATTGGAGACGCGGGACTCTCGTTAAGAACAGGTGTTAGTTGTAAACTAAGACAAAAGGTAAAACTTTTGAATCTTGGAGTCTTGAAATAACTTTTCTTATAATCGAATATACACCTTCATTTCATCTATTCTATTTATATTGAAATTCTTATAATACACACTTTAATACTTAGAAATAAGGATTATTTAAACAGATAAAATCCTCTCCACAGATTTAAAAAAATTACTTTACTGTTGATATTTAACATTCAGTTACAACAATAAATAACGTTACCACAGAGAGTTCATAGACCCTTCGTAAACCTTCTATTATTCTGAAGGCAGAATAAATAGAATACCATACTTTGGTTCATTCGAAAACGTCTGGACTGTCAGAGGTTCCTTTATAATAAGTAATACATAAATGTCAATAACCTAATTTCGAGACATTAGACGACACAAGTTAATTATTATTATGTCTTGTCCCACTTGATACTTTATGTAACACGAAAAATTTTTCGAGATTATACCCTTTTCTGTTCGTCAAACAGGATTACTTACGTACATTAACCACGTGAAATAATATTTTGTGACCTCGTCGTAAAAAGTTCTCCGTCAAGATAAACATTGACCGACAGAAGTCGTACAGTCCCACATTATTTACACGACGTCTGATCTTGACGACTAATCGTAAAGACCTTAGGGTCCTTCAATCATTTTCGACAAACGGTAATTTCCTTCTGGAAAAATCGTCGGAAGTCTTTCTCGATATCAGGTTACTGGATACTAACAAAAAGTCACATACATTGAAATCCTTCTAAAAGATATTACATAAACCACTATACACACTATTTTTTCCTTCTTTTACAATTACTCTTTTAATACTATGGAACGACATCACATTATTGACAAGTCATAAAGGGTATATACATACAACTTTACAGATCATGTTCTCAATATAAGTGATATTATAGACTTAGTATAATAAAAGGTAAAAAAGTACAAAGAGTCATTAAGTTTCAGTTATTACCTACATTTAACCGGCGACTACTTCTCTTTTTACTTATTTTGATCAAAAGTGTCCGTAAGAGTCACTGCTGTTCATTCCGGTTTGGTTTTCAGTGATTGTCTCAGCTCAAACTCATTGTATGAGTTTCCTTTTGGCAGAGGTAAAAAAAACAAAATTATCTGTTATATTGTTTTACAATCGAATTGTGTTTTGAAAACTCTTTGATCCATCAATGTCATAAATCAGGACTTGACAATTTTATTAGTAAAAGTTCTACTAAATTAGTAAAAGTTCTACATTTTACATTCGTGTCTTTGTTTAGTATATAATTATGGATAATAAAAAGTCACGAAAGTTGGACAATCATATAACAATGAGAGTTAGAGAAGATTGTTAATAAAGATTTTAATCTCAGAATATTAAGTAGATGTCGATCGAAGTTAAATTTATTTTGTAAAGTGTATTACATAAAATATTAACCTTAGTGAACTTAAAATTTAGATTTGTACATTTGTAAAGATACAATTCTTTAATATAATAAGAATTAAGGTCAGAAGGCTTAATCTTTGACACTACTAAAATTTATGTTCCGTATATCACACATTTGTCTTTTTATATACTTAAAATTTTTACTTACCATATAATGTTCCTTGTTTTTATTAGATTGTAATTTTTTTATTTCTGATTACCACTTTCTAACCTTTTTCTATCCATCATTAGTCCATTCGGTACGATTATAGACTTTTTTTAATTGAAAATAAAGTTCTTTCATTACTCTGTTCCTGTAATATGTAATTATTCATAAGATATGTGTTTTTCTGTATTGTCAGTACTTATAATTACGAAGATCAGTACCTAGGAGTTTTAAATACTACGTTTCAAACTGGCTTATCTTCTCTCTTTCTCAAAATGTTATTATCAAATTTTGAAGTTTTGGAACGAAAGTTATTGACCTATAGGTGTATGTAATTTAATTTAGAAGTGGAATTTAGTACATATTTATAATTGAAATTAAGGTTTTTTCCACATTTAAATTCTGAATTTTAAAATTCTGAGAATCTTCCTTTGTAATACCTTATAGGAGTACTGTGACTTAAAACACTATTAAAGTACTTGTACCTTGGTTTTCGTATCAGTGGTTTTCTTTTGTTATTCAATCTAAAGTAATTATATATATCTATCTAACGTATATATATATATATATATATATATATAAGGATTAAATTGTTACTTTTTTTACCTACTTCTTGAGATTATTTGTAAAGTGGTTTTTCTATATTTTTACCGGTGGTTCATGTACTTCTCTACGAATTATAACAATAAGTCAAGTCAAGTCAAACCATCGAGTCAACACAGGCTGAGACGTTGGGGTACTTAGAGTCGTGCGGTCCGGAGGGACAGGTAGTGGTTGAGGGCCTCAAGTGAGTTTGAGTGCAGGTAGCTCAGCCACTACGGTGGGTTGGTAATCTCTTTACGTTTAGTTTTGGTCACTCTAATGATGAAGTATGATTCGGAGTATATTATTCCCCCTTTTCCTTCTATCGTCACAACCACTTCTACATCTCAGTGACTTTGGGATCACGCAACGACCATCCTTAATTTTATTACGTCTTCTACGCCATTTGTCAAACTACCAAAGAGTTTTTCAATTTTTCTTAGTGGTATCCTACGTCGTTAAGACGAGGATCTATATATCGGTTTTATCGATTTTTGTACCTGAGTCTATCCGTAAACATTGGGTCACAAGTATCTTCGTAATAAGTATTGTCGTTTTTCAATCTATATTTTACCTGATACTTGTATTTTACTTTACAATAGTCAGTGTTTTTCTTTACTTTTAAACTGTATACGATATCATCTAACCATAACTTTTTTTATACGAGATACTTTACAGTATATATCTTCCTATTTGTAATGTACTAAAGTAAATACTCCATGGATACTATCGGTTTAAATATCTCTGTTTCACATCATCTCCAATGTTACCCGACGTTCCTCTTCTGTTACCCTTCAATGACAAATTATTCATGTCTCAAAATTAACTCCTACTACTTTACAAAATCCTCAATCTATCTCCAGTACTGATATGTTATTTTAATCTTCACGAGTGAATTATTAATTTAAAAAGACGTGAACACACCAGTACAGTATTTAGGTGCGACCCGGAAATTACTTTCTACACAGAGAAGAAATCTTTTTAATTAAGGAGATGTGTGTGTATGTGTGTGTGTGTGAGAAAGTTTACTTAAAGACACCGGGTCAATGGGAGACTCCAGGTGGAAATCCGGGACCTAAATCTTAGGAATCATTGTTTTCAACCGGAGAAGAAGTTTTTATTTGTTTATTTATTTAAGTAGATAGAAATATGTATGTGTGTGTGTAACGACCTTCCTCAAAAAACTCAAGCTTATGAGAGATACAAGACAATTACATTGAGTCCAAGTCTTTGAAACACTAGGAGAAAATTTGTCTACTCCAAGGTTACTTCTCTCTATTACGGTTTTATGAGACGTGCACTTCCAACGATATATAAAGGAAGAGACGACCTTCCTACTATATATTAATATATAAGATTGTGAATGAACTATCATTTTGAAGTAAAACCAAGATAGTATGTAAGGGAATGACAGTAAAAGATAAACTTTCTCTTCCTACGTTTCCCTCCTGTTTTAATGAAAGACCCCGATAATGATTTAAAACTTGAATTGATCTTCATCCTTAGGAATGACTAATATATATAAATTTTATTATGTGAACCGTAAAGTTCTCAAAAAAAACGAACTAAAACTGACGGAACGTATACGTATACAATGTATCGGACACAGTAAGTTAAGGAAGATTGGTGGAGAAAGTTTCAATATATTACTAGTAATTATAAACAATAGACGGGTAAGTGAGATGCCCCTTCCGTTACCGTGGGGTGAGGTCATGAGAACGGACCTTTTAGGGTAACTGCCTCCTCGGACCATCTGACGTCAGGTACCCCAGCGATTCCCAGCCTGTGTTGACTCGCTGAAGTGAAAGTGAAAAGTGAAAGTATGTAACCTCTTCCTTTGCCGTTGGGTGAGGTCACAAGAACGGACCTCTTAGGGTCCCTGCCCCCTCGGACCACCCGACGGCAGATACCCCAGCGTGTCTCAGCCTGTACTGACTTTGCTGAATCGTTGTCGTCGTCGTCGTCGTAAGTGAGATTAGTGTAAACCACCAAGTATGCTCCTTAAACAAGAACGATATTGAAGAATATATCCTAATCGGTATTAATGAAATGTTAATAAGAAAGTGGTATAAGAAGTGTTTGTAGTCAGTCTAAATAGTTCACATCGGAATAATAATAGATTTGAAATAACGGTACTGATATTCATAGGTCTCTAAAGAATGTCGTGTTTCGGTAATCGTGATTGACGAGTACTTTAAGTCACGGAATTTCTTAGATTACCTGAACGTCAGTAGAGAGTCCTTGATTCTTCGACGCTGGTGGTCACACAAAGTACAAGTCAAAGAATCAAAGTATGTGTAAGTAAATAAAATATAGACTCCAAAGTTTATAGTATGATGAGTCAATAAATGAGAAGTATTTGGTAGATCAAGGTGAATGTTTATAGTTTAGTATTATCTCTAATACTATGTACTTACAAATATTATCTGAATAACTTTGTCCAGTAATGTAAGAAGAATAACAAGTTATAACTATAGTTGTTTTACTTACTGTTATTTTACTAAAACAAAGTCTTATACAGTATTTTTCGGTGTTTTCTTGTATTATTTTATAATAATACGTGGTATTCCTTTTATTTATTAAACCCCTTACTTTGTCAACTTGGTGATTTTTACAAGACTTTTACTAAAACTTCAGGAAACACCGGTTTTATATAGTCTATTTTAGCACTGTATTTTCAATGTGACCTTTAATTTGATCAAATAAAGTTTTGAACTTTGGCATATTTCATAATCTATCGACCTCTTTTTACATAAATTTAAATATAGTACGAGTTTGTATATTTACTTATAACACTTAAAAAAGAATTTGGTTTTCATGAAGCAAATTACTAAGACAACTATTCTATAAAACATAATTTATTCTGTTCCTACTCAACAAATCTACACACTTACTATGTGTTACTACTTCGAACTATCTTTTGTCAACTATTATAAAGTGATCTCTTACCTTACAATATGTAGAATAGGTTATATTTTCTTATAGTCCGTCAGGTTTATCAGATTGTGAATTTTTGATGGAAGTTTACACATATTATAATTCACCCCCACAACGTCTCTGTAACTAGTTACATATTGTTTTCCTTAGTCTTTGTACTTCAAGAACATTACACTATACTCACTCAGAGTAATATTTTCACTTTTCACTTCAGCGAGTCAGTACAGACTGAGAAACGCTGGGGTACTTGACATCGGGAGGTCCGAGGAGACAGGTACCCTAAGAGGTCCGTTCCCATGACCCTACCCAACGGTAAAGGAAGAGGTCCCCTCGTAGGATTGGGTCCTTAACTTGGACCCAGAGGGTGTAACGACGTCTACGAAATGAGAGACTCGATGGTCCCTTCAGAGTAGTATTTGGTGCAACATTTAGGATATATCCATATGTCCCATCCTTTTAATTTAAGGGGAGATGGACAGAATTTCCCGAGACCACCGATTCTCCAATTTCGTAGACGGACGTTACACCCTCTGACCGAAGCTAGGGACCCAGTCCTTCTAGGGGGACCTCTTCCTTTACCGTTGGGTGAGGTCATAAGAACGGACCTCTTAGGGTACCTTCCTTCTCGGACCACCTGATGTCAGGTGCCCCAGCGTTTCACAGCCTGTACTGACTCGTTGAAGTGAAAGTGGAAGTGGAAAGAATTAAGAATTGACTCTGGGGATATTCTATTTAATTGTTCTCTTTCTGTGTGTTTCTAATCGTACGTATATAGTGCTTATGTACCCTATATGAGTCCCCTTTTACTCGTTGAGAGACTTTACTATGAACACCGAACCACTAGTTTATAATAGAATTGTCACTCTCCTCTCTCCCCTACGTTAGGAGAATCCCCTCTCATTTAATAGAAATCCTTTTTACTTACCTAGGAATTTTCTGATCTTCCGTAATAACACTGTCAGACAGACCTACACCCATATCAAGAGTAAAGGGAAGGACACTATTCAGTTAGGAAGGGACCAACTACTAGGAGAGGGAGGAGGACCTCTCCTCCAGAAACTGTTAACTCAAGGAAAACTTTCTTGACAGACATAAATCCGTCTAATTCCCTCCAACTACAATTTCCTATTTGACTCCGTGTTATTTTAAAAGGTTCTGGAATAAAATCATTTGTAGACAAGGTGATCCCCTTGTGGTTTGACTTACGATAATCCCCGAGTTTTTTCCGAAAATATCTCTTCTACACCTTCTTTTCATGTTTCTACCAAACTAACCGATATCGAATTCACCAACGGAATAAACCCTAAGGATCAACAGAGATACTAACCAACAAAAAACCATACTGAACAAAAAAAAAAAAAAAAAGAAAACTTGAAAAAATAAAACATAATCCCATATTGGTTAATTGTCACAACACTATCAAAGTCCATGTGTCTCTTCCTTGTGTCGGTACGTATATACACATAGGTAAGCGAGGGTAGTCCGACGGTGTATTGTAACTCGTCTCAAGGTACACGATGTGTTATCCAGGAACAACCACTAGGTAAAATATGCGTCACACATGTCCTGGTAAGAATTGAAACTCCGTAAATATCCTTAAATGAGACCGATTCCAAAGGTAAACGAGGGTGTCCGACGGTCCAGTAATCTCTGATTGCCAGAGGAACAAGTCAGTGAAATTGTTCTCTTTCGAAGTAGGACGAGAACCACAAAAAAGTTCACAAATATAAAGTTTTATTAGTTATATGGTTGCACCGTATAAAACTGGACTGTATAAGATAAGAAGTTGATTTTGATTTTCTTTCGTCTTATCCATCCCTTTTCCGTGAAATAATCTTCAGACTGTCGTATATAATGTTATCAATAACCTATAGTCTGGTCCCATGTCGAAAAGATTCACACAAGTTCCTTACAAACATGACTTTTTTCAAAAACACTCTTTTTTTTCTTTTAGACTAGGGTTTAGTCAAACCGGGATACAGAATACGATCTGGTCGTTCAAATGTAATCGTATAGTTTACAGAAAAAATTTACACCTAAATAGTTTAATAAGATTCCTGATTTTTACTTACAGAGGACCGTTACCGTACGTGAGGTCATAAGAACGGACCTTTTAAGGTACTCGTCTCCTCGAACTACCCGATGTCAGGTAGTCCAGTCCTTCTAAGCTTGTACTGACTCACTGATTCGGGACCGTAGAATAATCGAGTCTATCTTTGATATAAATTGGAGAAGGATAAAGGAACGAAATATCATAATTATAGTGAACCACACAAAATCAACAACACAAATACAAATGTTGTTAAGAAAATAAATATAACTATAAAATATTATATAAAATCATAAATGAAAAGTTCTTACAGTTGTTGTAACTGTAACAAAAAATTATTGGAAACCTGGTATGAAACCTAATGTCAACTCGATAACATACTCTTATAAGACACCTTGTCAAATTATTAAGTATAAGAACCTGGGATAGACCAAAACTAAGTTGTATTAAACCCCGGTTTAAAATTAGATGTAAAAATTTTCGAAAAACCTATTAGGATTACCTATCGGTCTAAATTCTCGATAAAGAATGACGACTTAATCACCCGAGGGTATATTCTATGTCAAGTAATAGTTTTAAGTTTTAAGTGAAAGTTTTTATATATGTTTGACTCAGGCCGTTAACAATATTTATTAGTAAAATAAAAAGTAGTTCAAAAAGCAGTTTGTAACTAATATTATAGTGGAGCGTTCCAGTAGTTCTTAAAAAAAAAAGGAATACTAGAGAGGGGAGAGGTTTTCAGACCTGACCGGTAATCTGGGATACGCAACACCCTCTTCCAGAAATGTACGAACGTCCAGGGACTCTCACTTGTCATGACCCCCACCCCCTCGTATAAAAGAACAACATGAACGGAATGTCATATTTAGAAAAAACAATAAACTTCAGATACAGTGAGAAAGTAACAAGATTTCTGGGGGGTGCATCAATGTTTTGCTTTGTTTTCATCTCATCTTTATGAAGAAACACACCGATAAAGGGTCAACATTAAATATAAACCAACAGAGGTCCGGAAGGAACAAGGTGTAATCTATTAATCTCACTTGTGTAGAATTTAAATGAAACTCGTTTTTTGAAACTATAAGTATATATATACATATATATATGTACATGTATATATAGATGTATATATATATAAAATGTGTATGTATGTATGTATATACCTACGGTCCAAAGAGATAGGTACACTAAGAGTTCCGTTCTTATGACCTCACCTAACGGTACGGGAGGAGGTAACCGTCCGTCAAAGAAATGGTAATCGTGGTAGACCCTTCTGATGTTCTGGGGTTACGTTCTCTGTGTCTCTGTACCCACCTAGGGACCCAGTCCTTTTAGGGGACCTCCTCCCGTATCGTTGGGTGACGTCATAAGAACGGACCTCGTAGGGTACCTGTCTCCTCGCACCGTCCGATGTCAGGTATCACACCGTCTCAATCTGTGCTGACTTCGTTGAATCGGGTGCCCGTGTATATATTATAGTTTTCAATTCTAGTTAAGACAAATTTTTTGTACGTAAAGTACCTTATCAGTAGACTTAAATCTAACTT
Source organism: Capra ibex (assembly GCA_006410555.1). NCBI lineage: Eukaryota > Metazoa > Chordata > Mammalia > Artiodactyla > Bovidae > Capra > Capra ibex. The sequence continues at coordinate 42,255,994 of SJYO01018169.1, read as the reverse complement.
ACTAACTACAGTCATCGTGTTTTTTCTTGTCTCGTTCAAAGTCTAAGTTCCTTCTTACTTACAAAGGATTACATTTATTCCACTAACCTACACCGTTTTTTGTCACTGAAGAGAATAATGTAAACTTTCTTAGACGGGTAATCTTTTGACAACGAACCTTATCTAGATATAATCATCTCCATTGTACTTTTTAGTTACTGACGAGAGATAGATCCTCTCTATGAACGGGTATACTCCTCTTTTTATTATTTACAGTTGTTTATACAGGATCGGTCTATCTTGTATTGATGATATTTAAATAGACACCGTGAAGTAAACAACCCCTGCATCTCTTCTTTCTGTTTTATGTTTAAATCCTTTTCCTTTAAAGAAGGATAACAAGCGTATAACCTTGCACCGGTCATAGTCGAAGAGACATTACTTATCCCTTACCGTCGTTTCTCTGTTCATTCTATGTGTACTTTCTTGTTGAAAGTGAATTTACTAAAATCTATCTACAAAACAAGAAGGTAACTCCGGTACATACTCAAAATTAATTTTAAATTTTAATTGTAAATTTCCAAATACGTTTTCTATATTAATAATCTGTTACAAAAAGAGTGTCTCCTCACTACCAGAGATTTCAAGTGTCTCAACTTTGTTCTACGTATCACTCTTAAATTCTTCCCTTTTTTACGCTTTTTGTTTAACACTGTAGACTTTACCTTAAAACACTTAATAAAAAAAGAAAGAAGAATTAGCAATTAAGATTATTTATAAGTAATAGATTAATAATTTTAAAACGATCACGATTATATTGTGACAAAATAAGTAAGATTCTTCGTCAAAGTCAACGTTATAGAAGAATGAGTCTAGTGATTTTAAAATGGTAACATTGTATGAATTATAATTTGATGTTCATTAAACTACGAAATCCTAAAAAAATAGATTATATAAATTATTTCAATTATAAATATTAGTTTACGAGTGGGAAGTCATACATAAAAAGATATTAAAAAATTTCGGGAATATACCTCCCTAGTAACATAGGATCTATATTACAATGGTTTGAGTGGAAACCGACGGGTGACGAGTTTTCGGTTATTAACTCTCCGTTCACAGTCATCTTTCCTTCCTCCGACATTAGTCTTTACGACCTGGAAATCCCACTTTACCTGAGCACAGGACTTTGGTTGAGGTTTCTAAGACGAGTTAGTACTGTCAAAAATTTCCCTTTTCCCGACCCCCTTTTAGAGTCACTTAGTACTTCGGACCTCCAACTCCAGACGTAGTAAGAGGTGACGGACGTCTGACCGACTGAGCCAGAAGTCTACAATAGAACGGGTCCACAAGACAGACGTCCTAACGATGCACCTGAAAACCCCCATTACTTGATCAGTAAGAAATTGATGAATTAAGAATAAAGAAAAATAGACCCTTTTGTTGGTTACCTAATCCGTTCCGTTCCACACGTAAGTCTTCTCGTATTCATTCCTTAATCCAATTTGACGGATCTCTAGAGTAAAGATATTAGTCTAATAAAGTTCCATTCACCCTTGTCTTTTCTCGTTTGTTCTTTTCTCGTTTTCTCGACGAAAGTATACATTATATATAGTATAATTGAAATAAAAACGATAAAACCTTTATCAAACATTTGTCACGTATCGTACTATAATATAATTTAACAGATTAAAGTTTATATTTATTAAAAATTTTAATCGTCATGAAGTCAGTTATTAAACAACTTACACCTAAATCATTTGTGGACATAATTTAAGACCCCTATTTTTCCACTTGTTTCTCTGTTCTAAGTCGGGAAAACCATTGATATATTTACCTACTTAAACTGAAGAGGCTAGTCAAGTCAAGTCAAGTCAGCGAGTCAGTACAGGTTGAGAAACACTGGGGTACCTGACGTCGTGCGGACGAAGAGACAGGTAGTGGTTGAGGGCCTCAAATGAGGTTGAGTACAGGTAACTCGACCACTACGGTAGGTTAGTAGAGTAGGAGATAGTAGGGGAAGAGGAGGACGGAAGTTAGAAAGGGTCGTAGTCCCAGAAAAGGTTACTCAGTCGAGAAGTGTACTCCACCGGTTTCATAACCTCGAAGTGGAAGTCGTAGTTACGAAGGTTGTTGATAAGTCCTGACTAAAAGGAAATCCTACCAGATAAACCAAGAGGAACGTCAGGTTCCTTGAGAGTTCTCAGAAGAGGTTGTGGTGTCAAGTTTTCGTAGTTAAGAAACCACGAGTCGAAAGAAATATCAGGTTGAGAGTATAGGTATGTACTGATGACGTTTTTGATATCGAAACTGATCTACCTGGAAAAAAACGGTTTAATTACAGAGACGAAAAGTTATACAACAGATCCAACCAGTATCGAAAAGAAGGTTCCTCGTTTACAGAAAACCAAAACACCGACGTCAGTGGTAGACGTCACTAAAACCTCGGGTTTTTCTATTTCAGACAGTGACAAACGTAACAAAGGGGTAGATAAACGGTACTTCACTACCCTGGTCTACGGTACTAGAAGCAAAAGACTTACGACTCGAAATTCGGTTGAAAAAGTGAGAGGAGAAAGTGAAAGTAGTTCTTCGACGAATAAGAAGAAGTGAAAGACGTTATTTCCACCACAGTAGACACATAGACTCCAATAATTATAAAGAGGACCGTCAGAACTGAGGACGAACACGAAATATGTCGGACCGTGAACTGTACTATAGGAGACGTATATTAAATTTATTCGTGGTACTGTCATATGTTGGAACAACATGAGGAAAGGGAAAAACCTTGGTCAGACAACAAGGTACAGGTCGAGATTGACGACGAAGAACCGGACGTATGTATAAAGAGTCCTCCGTCCAGTCCACCAGACCGTAAGGGTAGAGAACTTCTTAAAAGTTCTGAAAGGTTCTTAAAAGTAGAGAACTTCTTTGACGTTCTTAAAACAACACTAGGTGTATCAGTTTCCGAGACCGTATCAGTTATTTCGTCTTCATCTACTAGAAGACCTTGAGAGAGTAAAAAACTACTAGGTCGTCTACAACCATTAAACTAGAGACCAAGGAGACGGAAACGATTTAGGTCGAACTTATAGACCCTCAATTGTCAAGTACATGACAACTTCGGACCGAATCTCTCAAAAGTTGTAATGAAACGATCGCACACTGTACTCACGTTAAACGTCATCAAACTCGTAAGAAACCGTAACGGAAAGAAACCCTAACCTTACTTTTGACTGGAAAAGGTCAGGACACCGGTGACGACTCCAAAGGTTTAAATGACCGTATAACTGATATCGTGAAAGTGTCGTAGTAGAAAGTCCTAAACATTCTCGAGTTGACCTTAAGGTAGTGGAGGTGGTCGAAACAAATGTCACTACGAAGGATGTCGGGTGAACTAAAGTGAAAGGTCCTATAGACCGAGATCCACTCACTAGTGTGGGAGTACTAATAGACCCAGTACTTCTAGAAAAAACATATGAAGAAGACACATAAGAACGGTGGAGAAGAATTATAGAAGACGAAGACAATCCGGGTATGGTAAAGACAGGAAATAACTCGGGTAGAAACGTACTTTACAAGGAAACCATATAGATTGAAAGAACTTCTCTAGAGATCAGAAAGGACAAGATAACAAAAGTAGATAAAGAAACGTAACTAGTACCTCCTTCTGAAAGAATATAGAGGAACAATAAGAAACCCTAAGAAGTAAGTTTACCCATATATAAAGGAAAAGAGGAAACGGAAAGTGAAGAGAAGAAAAGTTTCGATAAACATTCCGGAGGAGTCTGTTGGTAAAACGGAAAAACGTAAAGAGAAAAACCCCTACCAGAACTAGGGACAGAGGACATGTTACAGTGCTTGGAGACAGGTATCAAGAGACTATTTGTTGTTTCTTTGGGTGTACGTAAATTGGTAGAATTAAGAACACATCTTATGGTTATTTAATCATATATATTTTTATTTACTAATAACTTATATTGAACGACTCTATTCAATTGTGGAAGACTAGGTACAAATTCGTATATCAGCCAATATCAAGAGAAATAAGTGTTCGTGACATTTTCTTATATGACAAGGCAACACAATTGTACTTATATATTCCGACTTATATATTCCGACGTCTGGGTACACTAGAACGGGTGGTGGTTTGAATAGGTAACTAACTTTACTATGGTGTCTTCGGAAATAAAAGAAACTCCGTAATCTTTGAGTCGTTTATGACGAGAGTTTTGTACAGAGAAGAAAAGGTATAATGTGACGGGAACCAAAACACCTCATTATACACACCTTTGTAACTAGTGTTTCTCGAAAAATTCGACAAATTGAAGAGGCAAAAATGTTGGATTCATGAGTCTGTCCTTTTTACGAATGCACTGATTCTGGTAAAAGGTCCGTTGGAACAGGGTATTCAGATATTTAGGGTCGAACTAAATGTCCATATATGTGTCCTCTGAAACAATAAAATTTCGATTATTTAAATGTTCCTTAAGACTCCATACAGTGATCACATAATTCTTCCTCTAAATCAAAGCGTCGTACCTCCTTCACCCAATATCTGGATAGGTAATTAAAACTATCGAACTAATTAGTTAGACTAATTATTCACATGAGTTATTCTAATTATTGAAATTATCACTTTATTCAGTCTTTCTATTTCTGTTTATGACATAAATAGTAGATATACACTTTGGATTTTTCATTTTATTTACTTATTTTGTTTTGTCTTTGTCTGAGTATATATCTCTGGTTTGATCACCAATGTTCACCTTTCCCCCTTCATCCCTTCCCGTTCTATTCCCAGTTCCTAATTCTCCATGTTTAATGATACATATTTTATTTATTCGATATTCCTTTATAAAATATCGTGTCCTATATATCGGTCATAAAATTTTCTCGGATTTGGTATATTTATTTATTTTAATTCATCAGTTTTCATTTCTTTTGATTATTTAAATTTCTTTACGTTAAAGAAGGAGTATTGTAATAATATTATAAATTTTATTTAATATATTTTGGATCATACATGAAAGGAGTTACGGGTTGTGTATCCTCGAGATTTATAATTGATACTCATAAAATTTTGACTTACTATGTCATTTTAACTTTGGTAAATGGAGTCTAACCCTTAACTTAGGTATAAGATCATGAATGTGAGTCGGTTTTGGATCAAAGTCTGACCTTAGGTGTCCCGCTCCTGAGTCAAGACAAATCAGCGAGTCACTACAGACTAAGAAACACTGGGGTACCTGACGTCGTACGGTCCGAAGGGACAAGTGGTGACTGAGGTCCTCTAGTTTGGAGTGGTTTTGGACACCAGAAGGTTTACTCTAGTGTGGACCAAAGTCCTGGATAACTTCGAGTCCGAGAACTACAGAGTAGTGTCTTTCTTAAGTCACTATCAGTTTCACCATCCACTCTTCACTTAAATAAGTCTCTCTTTGTGAGGTGTCTGTCACATCCGGTAACATTCTCACTCATGTTGGAACTTTACACCACACTAATCGAGAATCCCGACCTTTTAAAGTATGCGAGGATCAGTTGTTCTGTCAGACTTTACGTCATCAACCCACGTCAGAGTTTTTGTTGTCCTACTAGGGACAAGTAAAGGTTCCGTTTGGTAAGTTATTATATCATTAGGTTCAGATACGGGGTTAGTGATTACGGTTCCTTCGACTTTAACTTCCCAAGATACTTCTGGATGTTCTGGAAGGTCTTGATTGTGGTTTTTGATTTACAGGTAAAGTAGTATCTCCTGATCTTATGTTTTCATCCTTCAGTCATCTATGGAACTCAGTGTCCGTTCAAACCGGAACCCCATGTTTCACTTCGTCCCGCTTCTCGTTGTCTCAAAACTATTCTCTTACGTGACCAGTATCGTTTTGGGAGAAGGTTTTTGTGTTCTCTACTGAGAGGTGTACCTGTAGTGGTCTATCAGTTATGGTTTTGGTCTAATATAAGAAACGTCAAATTCAACCTCTTCAAGATATGTCAGTCGGTTTTATTCTGGTCCTCTACTGACACCGAGTCTAGTACTTGAGTAATATCGTTTTAAGTCTGAATTTATTTCAACCCTTTGTTTAATTTGGTAAGTCAAGTCGAGTCAAGTCAACGAGTCAGTAAAGGTTGAGAAACTCTGGGGTACTTAACGTCGTGCGGTCCGGAGGGACAGGTAGTGGTTGAGGGTCTCAAGTGAGATTGAGAGTAGGTATCTCAGGTACTACGGTAGGTCGGTAGAGTAGGAGACAGCAGGGGCAAAGGAGGATGGGGGTTAGGGAGGGTCGTAGTCTCAGAAAAGGTTACTCAGTTGAGAAGCGTACTCCACCGGTTTCATGACCTCAAAGTCGAAATCGTAGTAAGGAAGGTTTCTTGTAGGTCCTGACTAGAGGAAATCTTACCTGACCAACCTAGAGGAACGTTAGGTACCCTGAGAGTTCGTACTTGATTTAATTTAGGGAATACTAATATGTCACCTTCACCCTTTGTCTAACTTCCCTAATCTAGATTATCTCCTGGACTTCTTGGTACCTGTCTTCAAACATTGTAACATGTTCTCCGCCACTAGTTTTAGTAGGGGTTCTTTATCTTTACGTTTTTCCATTTTACTAACAGGCTCCTCCCGAATGTTTATCGACTTCTTTCTTCTCTTCACTTTCCGTTTCCTAATTTCCTTTGTATATAAGTAGACTTATGTCTCAAGGTTTCTGTGGTTTCTCTCTATTCTTTCGGAAGGATCAACTAGTTACATTTCTTTATTTCCTTTTGTTATCTTACTATTTTTGATCTCTAAAAAAGTTCTTTTGATCTCTATGGTTCCCTTGTAAAGTACGTTTCTACTCGTGTTATTTCTTGTCTTTGATGTACTTCTATAATTCTCCTCCACCGTTCTTATGTGTCTTTTTGATTTCTGGGTCTATTGGTGCTATCACACTAGTGAGTGGATCTCGGTCTGCAAGACCTTACACTTCAGGTTGCCCGGAGTCCTGCGTAGTGATACTTGTTTCGATCATCACCACTACCTTAAAGTCGTCTCGATAAAGTTAAAGGATTTTGTACTATGGGAATTACACGACGTGAGTCAAGTCAAGTCAAGTCAGTAAGTCAGCACAGGCTGAGAAACGCTGGGGTACTTAGCGTTGTGCCGTCCGGAGGGACAGGTCGTGGTAGAGGGTCTCAAGTGAGTCTAAGTACAGGTAGTTCAGGTACTACTGTAGGTCGGTAGAGTAGGAGTCAGCAGGGAAAGAGGAGGACGGGGGTTAGGGAGGGTCGTAGTCTCAGAAAAGGTTACTCAGTTAAGAAATGTACTCCACCGGTTTCATGACCTCGAAGTCGAAATCGTAGTAAGGAAGGTTTCTTTAGGGTCCCGACTAGAGGAAGTCTTACCTTACCAACCTAGAGGAACGTCAGGTTCCCTGGGAGTTCTCAGAAGAGGTTGTGGTGTCAAGTTTTCGTAGTTAAGAAGTCGCGAGTCGGATGAAGTGTCAGGTTGAGAGTGTAGGTATGTACTGGTGTCCTTTTTGGTATCGGAACTGATCTGCCTGGAATCAGCCGTTTCATTACAGAGACGAAAACTTATGTGGTAGATCCAACCAGTATTGAAAAGAAGGTTCCTCATTCGCAGAAAATTAAGGTACCGACGTCAGTGGTAGACGTCACTAAAACCTCGGGTTTTTTATTTCAGACTGTGACAAAGGTGACAAAGGGGTAGATCAAGGGTACTTCACTACTCTGGCCTACGGTACTAGAAGTAAAAGAATTAGAACTCGAAATTCGGTTGAAAAAGTGAGAGGAGAAAATGAGAGCAGTTCTCCGAAAAATCGAGGTGAAGTGAAAGACGGTATTCCCACCACAGTAGACGTAAAGAGGACCGTTAGAACTAAGGTCGAACACAAAGAAGGTCAAGTCGCAAATAGTACTACATAAGACGTATCTTCAATTTTTCTGTCCCACCGTTATATGTCGGAACCACATGAGGAAAAGCATAAATCTTGGTCAGACAACAAGGTATAGGTCAAGATTGACAAAGAAGGACTGGACGTATGTCTAAAGAGTTCTTCGTCCAGTCCACCAGACCATAAGGGTAGAGAAAGTCTTAAAAGGTGTCAACTAACACTAGGTGGGTCAGTTTCCGAAACCGTATCAGTTATTTCGTTTTTATCTACAAAAAGACCTTGAGAAAACGATAAAGGAACTAGGTGGCCTACAACCGTTAAACTAGAGACCAAGGAGACAGAAAAGATTTTGGTGGAACTTGTAATCCCTAAAGTACCAAGTGTATAACGATTTCGGACCGAACCTCTTAAAACTCGTAATGAAATGATCGTACACTCTACTCACGTTAACACACCATCAAACTCGTAAGAAACCGTAACGGAAAGAAACCCTAACCTTACTTTTGACTGGAAAAGGTCAGGACACCGGTGACGACTCAAAAGGATTAAACGACCGTATAACTCTCGTCGTGAAAGTGTCGTAGTAGAAAGTCCTAAACTTTGTCGAGTTGACCTTAAGGTAGTGGAGGTCATCGAAACAAACATCACTACGAAAGATTCCGGGTGAACTGAAGTGAAAGGTTCTACAGACCGAGATCTAATCACTAGTATAGCAGTACTAATAGACCCAGCACTTCTAGAAAAAACATGTAAGAAGACACATAAGAACGGTGGAGAAGAATTATAGAAGACGAAGACAATCCAGGTATGGTAAAGACAGGAAATAGCTCGGGTAGAAAAGACGTGAGTTACACGGTTGTTTAAACCCTTTGAGTTGTCACTGGTGTCCTGACCTTTTCCAGTCAAAAGTAAGGTTGGGGATTTCGTTTCGTTGCGGTTTCTTTACAAGTTTGATGACGTGTTAACGTGAGTGGAGTGTGCGATCATTTCATTACGACTTTTAAGAGGTTCGATCCGAAGTTGTCATGTACTTGGTTCTTGAAGGTCTACAAGTTTGATCTAAATGTTTTCCGTCTCCTTCGTCTTTAGTTTACGGTTGTAGGCAACCTAGTATATTTCTCGTTCTCACAAGGTCTTTTCGTAGATGAAGACGTAGTAACTGATACGATTTCGGAAACTAACACACTTAGTGTTGTTTGACACTTTTTATGAACTTATCTACCTCTATGGTCTCGTGGAATGGACGGAGGACTCTTTAGACATACGTCCGGTTCTTCGTTGTCAATTTTGGTGTGTACCTTGTTGCCTCAACAAGGTTTAACCCTTTCCTCAGGTAGTCCCGATATAGAACAGTGAGACGAATAAATTGAATATACGTCTCATGTAGTACGTTTTACGGTCCGACCTACTTCGTGTTCGACTTAGTCCTAACGTCCCCTTTATAGTTATCAGAGTCTGTCCGTCTACTGTGGTGGGAAAACCGTCTTTCACTTCTTCTTGATTTCTCAGAGAACTGCTTTGACTTTCTCCTCTTACTTTTTTTGACCGAATTTTAAGTTGTAAGTCTTTTGATTCTAGTACCGTAGACCGGGTAAGTCAAGTAACGTTTATCAACCTCTTTATTGTCTTTGTCACTGTCTGGTATAAAAGAACCCGAGGTTTTAGTGACGTCTACCACTGAAGTCGATACTTTAATTTTCTGCGAACAAGGAACCTTCTTTTCAATACTGGTTGGATCTGTCGTATACTTTTTCGTCTCTGTAATGAAATGGATGTTTCTAGGCAGATCAGTTTCGATACCAAAAAGGTTATCAGTACATACCTACACTCTCAGCGTGGTATTTCTTTCGACTCATGACTTCTTAACTACGAAAACTTGACACCACCACTTCTGAGAACTCTCAGGGAACCTGACGTTCCTCTATTTTTGTCAGTTAGGATTTACTTTAATAATCACCTTCGTGTTCTGACTTTGGCGGGTGGGATCGGTCCGAGGGATCATTGGTGAACGTACTCAACAAAATACTGTCCTCTAGGACCATTCCTTTTACCTTGATAATTCGGTGGTGGTTGGTCTTCTCAAGTCCTTTTCAGAGTTTTCCTCTGTGATACACAGACAGGTGGATGGTCTTAGGGAGAGAGATCGCAGATACAACCGACTCACTACGTACGTGGAGAACCTTCCTGAGACTCAGTCTTACAAACCGGTTTCTGTTGAACCTTTGATTAGGGTAGTGGTATTTTGGGTTCTAACGTTCGGTGCTCAGTCTCGTCAAGAGGACCCAAGTGAATCGGATGAAGAGAAACGGGTTCGTGGGAAAGGGTTATTTTAGAGAACCAATCAGTCGTACACATAAAGGAGTGTGTTAAGTAAAGACTCACAATTTGTTCTCGAATCAAAGCCCGGGACCTTCCACAGGGGGAAGGACGTTGTTTACCTCTGAGACTGCACGAGAAGAAGTGACACTGACTGTAGGACTGGTGAGTCCCATGAACCCCTGGTCGAACTGGTGGTTACCTGGTCTGAGTCACCGACGTTGACCCTGGAGAACAGGGACTAGAGGAGGACTGTGTCTGTTGACGGGTCTCACGGGGTTGGTCCAATCCTTGTTCTCTGAAATAACTGGAGAGAGGAGTAGGAAGAGAGAAAGGAGAGGAATTGGGAAGGATGGGATGGGGTAAAAAGATCAGGGGACCAGGACCTGTGTCCTTAGACCAGCTTCCCGGAGTCGGACTCGACTCCTAACCTTTGACTAGTAGAGGACAACCGTCACTTGAGTTTAAAACCAAGACAAGACCAGACCAGACCAAAGACCATCCCGACTCAAGGTCAGGAGGGAAGAGACCTCCGGGTCCCATTTCAGGACATTACGGACCCACAGACGTCCACCGTCCTTTGTAGACATTCCGGTGGGTAAAAAGGGGGAGAGGGTGGAGGATGGGAGAGAAGAAAGTTGGACCGAAGGAAAGGAGGGAAACGTTAGAAACTTTTGGACTCTATAAAAGTAAATGAGATAATCACGAACATAGACTTCAATACATAGAGATATCCTCCAAAAGACTTTCTGACATTAGAACATAAATTCCCTCACAAACTACTCCTGACGGTCCAGATACATACACAAAATATGAGACACAAGACACAACACTAAACACTACCGGTAAAACGAAACAGACCCGTGGTAAACGAAATCTGTACGACGGTAAAACAATCTCGAACTAAAAGAAAAGGACACGGAACTCTGGTCCCGAGAGTCCTTGTGAATAGATCTGGTAGAGATTAAGGATTCTGACTCCTTTTTACGGAAATTCTAAAAAGAAATAAGGTTCACAAAAAATATTTGATCACTTAAAATATAACATTATAGATTAAGTATTGATTCGAGTCTTTTACTTCGATATACAACGAAACACAGACAGACTTATACAGAGTCATACAGAAAGAGAGACCTATTATAAAAATTCTAATTAAACATTTACTCGAGATAAATTAACCGAATTCCTTTTCATTCGTGAATGTTTAGTTTATTAAGATTTAATTTGTTACTTAAGGTCCAAGTACACTTGACTATTTATGAATCATAATTCATAATTTATAAGTCATAATTATAGTCATGGACTATGATTACAAACAAACAACTAGATTGATTGTATCTGTACAGAATCTCATTAATTGTAATTCATCTTATAAAAGTAACATGGATCCAAATTATACAATTTATAATAATATAAAAAAATGTTCAAACAGTTGTTCCTTTAATGGAACTCACTTCTTTGAATAATTTTTACATTTACTCTCTATATTCGAAAGTCAAGGCAAGTCAGCGAGTCAGCACAGGCTGAGAAACACGGTCCGGAGGAACAGGTAGTGGTTGAGGGCTTCAAGTGAGTTTGAGTACAGGTAGCTCAGCCACTACGGTAGGTCGGTAGAGTAGGAGACAGAAGGGGAAAAGGAGGACGTGGGTTAGGGAGGGTCGTAGTGCCAGAAAAGGTTACTCAGTTGACAAGTGTACTCCACCGGTTTCATGACCTCAAAGTCGAAATCGTAGTAAGGGAGGTTTCTTGTGGGTCCCGACTAGAGGAAGTCTTACCTGACCAACCTAGAGGAACGTCAGGTCGCCTGAGAGTCCTCAGAAAATCTATGTGAGATAATTCTTATTAATTCGCAATCATTACAGACAGATTTTATCAGACAGGTCTAACCCCATCGAACTTAAAGATTCCCAACACGATTTGATTCACAACCTTCAGATAACTTATCGATTCAGTAAAGTTTTGTTTTATTCTGAAACTTTTTAAATGATGATTTGTGATTAAAGGAAAATGTCTCTTTGACTTCTCTAAACCCTGATATTCACTTATTATAAACCACGGTAGGATTTTACAAGATTCTTTCTTTTCGAAAATATTTAATAATGACTACAAATACGAATGGTTAGAACTTTTACGATTATATTTTCGGTCAAGAACAATCGAATTCCTTCCATCCTTCACACAAAAGTCATTTTCTTCCATATTTTTTATGAATTTTCTCAATACGTACTAGTCCTAAAAGATTTTAACCTAATATCAATCATATTATTTATCTAAAACAACCCTTACTGTATCGGCACCCTTTTGACCAATCTCGGTTGATCCAGGTTCTAAAAGTGATCTGGAACTCGGAACTATATATGCAGGTAACACTGTATGGTTGTTCGATTTACTATGTGGGTAGTCGTAACTGATTTAGACTGGTTTACAAGACGACGACGACGACGACGATTCTGTGCAGTCAGCACAGGATGAGACACGTCGTCGGGTGGTCCGAGGAGGTAGGGACCCTAAAGGTCCGTTCTTGTAACCTCACACAACGGTAACGGAATCGGTTACGTATTTTCACTTTTCACTTTCACTTCAGAGAGTCAGCACAGGCTGAGAATCGTTGGGGTACCAGATATCGGATGGTCTGAGAAGGTAGGTACCCTAAGAGGTCCGTTTTAATGACCCCCCCCCCCCCCCCACNCCCCCCCCCCCAACGGTAACGGAAGAGGTGGTTTACAAATTTTGGGAAAATTAATAATAATAATAAAAAAATGTTTTGACGGATTTAGTTTAGGAAAACTTCGAGGAAACTGGATATCGATTTAAACCCCACGAAGTCTCTCGGGGTCTTTGTAGAATGTCTCTCTCAAATTTGAGTGCAAATAAACCAACCTATTTAATGTACTTTTTATAATAGTTTACTCATTATTTAGGAAAGTACAATATTACATACCAAGTCAAGTCAAGTCAACGAGTCAGTACAGGTTGAGAAACACTGGGGTACTTAGCGCCGTGCGGTCCGGAGGGACAAGTAGTGGTTGAGGGTCTCAAGTGAGTCTGAGTGTAGACATCTCAGTCACTACGGTAGGTCGGTAGAGTAGGAGACAGCAGGGGAAGAGGAGGACGGGGGATATCGAGGGTCGTAGTCTTAGAAAAGGTCACTCAGTTGAGAAGTGTACTTCACCGGTTTCATGACCTCAAAGTCGAAATCGTAGAAAGGAAGGTTTCTTTAGGGTCCCAAATAGAGGAAGTCTTACCCGACCAACCTAGAGGAACGTCAGGTTCCCTGGGAGTTCTCAGAAGAGGTTGTGGTGTCGAGTTTTCGTAGTTAAGAAGTCGCGAGTCGGAAGAAGTGTCAGGTTAAGAGTGTAGGTATGTACTGGTGTCCTTTTTGGTATCGGAAATGATCTACCTGGAATCAGGCGTTTTATTACAGAGACGAAAACTTATACGATAGGTTCAACCAGTATTGAAAAGAGGGTTTCTCATTCGCAGAAAATTAAAGTACCGGTGTTAGTGGTAGACGTCACTAAAACCTCGTGGGGGGGGGGGTTTTTTTCTTCAGACTGTGACAAAGTGACAAAGGGGTAGATCAAGGGTACTTCACTACCCTGGTCTACGGTACTAGAAGCAAAAGACTTACAACTCGAAATTCGGTTGAAAAAGTAAGAGGAGAAAGTGAAAGTAGTTCTACGAAAAATCAAGGAGAAGTGAAATACGGTATTCTCACTACAGTAGACGTATAGACTCCAATAACTGTAAAGAGGACCCTTAGAACTAAGGTCCAAACGAAGAAGGTCGGGTCACAAAGAGTACTATATGAGACGTATATTCAATTTATTCGTCCCACTGTTATATGTCGGAACTACATGAGGAAAAGGATAAACCTTGGTCAGACAACAAGGTACAGGTCAAGACTGACAACGAAGGACTGGACGTATGTCTAAAGAATTCTCCGTCCAGTCCACCAGATCATAAGGGTAGGGAAAGTCTTAAAAGGTGTCAAATAACACTAGGTGTGTCAGTTTCCGAAACCGTATCAGTTATTTCGTCTTTATTTACAAAAAGACCTTGAGAGAACGAAAAAGGTACTAGGTCGCCTACAACCGTTAAACTAGAGACCAAGGAGACGGAAAAGATTTTGGTCGAACTTGTAGTCCTTCAAGTGTCAAGTGCATAACGACTGCGGACCGAACCTCTTAAAACTCGTAATGAAATGATCGTATAATGATTATATATATAGGGTCTTTAAAATACCTTAAGGATTGTAAGACTATATAGGACCACCACCACCAAATCGGTGATTCAGTACAGGTTGAGAACATTGGGGTACCTGATATTGGACAGTCGGAGGAGATAGGTACCCCAAGAGGTCCGCTCTTGTGACCTCACCCAACGGTAAAGGAAGAGGTCCCCTAGAAGGGTTGGACCCTTAGCTTGGACACAGAGGACATCACATCCATCTAAGAAATGGTTGACTTGATATTCCCTTTGGGGACTATATAGGACCATAAGATTACATTTTGGACTACTGAAACGATTACAATTGTTTTCATGACTTACTTGTTCGTTAATGCGAAGATTGAAAATACCAAAGATAGATTTTTTAATGCCCAAACTTAGAGCATAGAAGACCCTCATCCCTTTTGGAAGGAGAGTTTGATTAATACTGTCATTAGACCATTTTAATATACAATATTTGTTTTGTTAATATAAAAGAGAGACCGAGGAGGTCTCTAACCTTTGAGAATCCAAAGGTCATTCAAATAGTCTACTCAATCCTTCCAATAGATTGTCCATGTTTTTAGAGTTACTTAAAAACTCTGGAACTTTTCCCTTCTTAAGTGGATCTAAACAATCCGTTTTAGATTCTATTCGAAAACAACACACAAAGGATCGGAACAAAATAAAATTTTCAAGTCAGACTCTGAGATATTCACAAAGTCGTCTCGTTTTTCAGATACTAGTCAATACCAATATATTTAGTAGTCAGGTTTTAATGACTCGTGTCTAGATAAAACGTTTGTTTGATCGGAATTAAACCAATACAAACTATTTTTACTCCCATTAAAATCCCTCTTTTTCTACAAAGTTATTTACAATTTAGGGTCAAACAATTACCTGTAGACGTAGATCATTCCGAGTAAAGGACCTATCAAGAAACGAAAATACACTATAACTACATTTTAAATTAACTTAAGAATTTCTTGTGGGATTGAAACAAAGACTTCGACTAGAGTCATTAGACAAAAACCTTCTTCTAGTTTACAGAGTACTGGACTTTGGTCCTGACCTTTTATGTACTAAATTCCCTGACAGAGGTCGAACCTACCTTCCAGGAAAAAATAGTCGATGAAAATTGATTGAGTATGTGTTTGACTTCTCTTTAACTGAGAATGTAATTAAGGGTGAAGGTTTCCGGGGATATGACCTGACCAGATATCTCTCCTGTCGATTGGACTAAAGTGGTATTTTACTACGAGTTTGTCTCCTCTTTAATGTGATGTGGTCCTGTTCTTCTTCTACTATAGTCTCCATCTGTCGACCGGGTTCTACGATCTGGATGGACTAAACATACTAGTAAATATTACAAAAGGACTGAAGAATCTGGGAACGTATATTTAGTTTACGAAAGAATAATATTCGGACTAGGATACGATCAAAATCTTTAGTTAGGTTAACAACCCAAACACCGGTTAATGGACACAGATCAAGACCCAATGGAATCACTTAAAGAGATGAGGTTCCTAAATTGACCAACTGGGTCTCTTTTAAATGAATTTTTTTTTAATATCAATATAAGTCCAGTAAACTACCTACACTTAGACTCACTTGAGACCCTCAAACACTACCTGTCCCTCCGGACCGTATGACACTAAGTACCCCAGTGTTTCTTAGCCTGTGTTGACTCGTTGACTTGACTTGACTTGACTAACTATAATAATCTACCTTAGGGGAGTGGACCGGTCAATTATTGCGGATGAGACTGATAAAGGCGAAATAATTGGTACGGTTTCTAAAACTGATACACCTAGAATTATTTGACACCTTTTAAGACTTTCTCTACCCTTATGATCTCTACCCTTATGGACGGAGAACTCTTTGGATATACGTCCAGTCCTTCGTTGTCAATCTTGACCTGTACCTTGTTGTCTGACCAAGGTTTATCCTTTTCCGACATATAACAGTGGGACGAATAAATTGAACATACGTCTTATGTAGTACTCTTAGTGACCCGACCTTCCTCGTGTTCGACCTTAGTTCTAACGGCCCTCTTTATAGTCATTGGAGTCTATACGTCTACTGTGGTGGAAATACCGTCTTTCACTTCTCCTTGATCTTTCGGAGAACTACTTTCACTATCTCCTCTTACTTTTTCAAACGAATTTCGAGCTGTTAGTCTTTTGATTCTAGTATCGTAGACCAGGGTACTGAAGTACCTTTTATCTACCCCTTTGTCACAGTCTGAAATAAAAACCCCCGGGGTTTTAGTGACATCTACCACTAACGTAGGTATTTTAGTTTTCTGTAAATGAGGAACCTTCCTTTCAATACTGGTTGGACCTATCGTATAAGTTTTCGTCTCTGTAATGAAACGGTTGTTTCCAGGTAGATCAGTTCGGATACCAAAAAGGATACCAGTACATACCTACACTCTCAACCTGAAACTTCTTTCGACTCGTGGTTTCTTAACTACGAAAACTTGACACCACAACGTCTTCTGAGAACGCTCAGGGAACCTGACGTTCCTCTAGGTTGGACAGGTAAGATTTCCTCTAGTTAGGACTCACAAGTAACCTTCCATACTATAATTTCGACTCTGAGGTTATGAAACCGGTGGAGTACGCTTCTCGACTGAGTAACCTTTTCTGCGGCTACGACCCTACCTAACCCCCGTTCTCCTCTTCCCCTACTGGCTCCTACTCTACCGACCTACCGTAGTGGCTGAGTTACCTGCAATCAAACTCACTTGAGACTTTTAACCACTACCTGTCCCTCCGGACGTCACGACGCTAAGTACCCCAACGTTTCTCAGAATGTGCTGACTCGTTGACTTGACTTGACTTGACTTGACCGAGACTGAGACCGGTATTTAAACTCAAAAGAAGATAATAAGTTCGAGTTAGTCTCGTTGTTCGTTTCAAAGTCGCTTCCTTTTTAAGAGGGTGTTAATACCCTACTTAAATGTATCTATTGTAGTCCGATACCATTAAATCCAAATTCCAGATGAGATGCAACCTATGTCAATTTAATATGATACATATTAGTCAGAGCATTGTGATCTTTTGACACGATACACGGAATATCTCTCACGGTTATATATTAAAGGGACCTTTTATTTCTAACCATGTCTCATCTAATTCAGTCTACTGGACCCTATATGACCCAATGTAGTTTACCTTCGAGAATCAAATTCAGAATGAATACTGAAATGATTATAACGACCGATACAATAAACATAAAGTAGACAATATGTTTTAACAATATGTTTTAGACATACGTACAGTCCTTAGTTGTCTGTCTTGACCTGTACCTTGTTGTCTGACCAAGGTTTATCCTTTTCCTTACGCAGTTCCGACATATAACAGTGGGACGAATAAATTGAATATACGTCCCATGTGGTACTCTTTGCGACCTGACCTTCTTTGTGTTCGACCTTAGTTCTAACGGTCCTCTTTATAGTTATTGGAGTCTATACGTCTACTGTGGTGGGAATACCGTCTTTCACTTCTCCTTGATTTTTCGGAGAACTACTTTCACTTTCTCCTCTCACTTTTTCAACCGAATTTCGAGTTGTAAGTCTTTTGTTTCTAGTACCGTAGGTCAGGGTAGTGAACTACCCTTTATCTACCCCTTTGTCACCTTTGTCACAGTCTGAAATAAAACCCCCTCCGAGGTTTTAGTGACGTCTACCACTGATGTCGGTACTTTAATTTTCTGTGAATGAGGAACCTTCTTCTCAATACTGGTTGGATCTATCGTATAGGTTTTCGTCTCTGTAATAAAACGTCTGATTCCAGGCAGATCAGTTCCGATACCAAAAAGGACACCAGTACATACCTACACTCTCAACCTGACACTTCATCCGACTCACGGCTTCTTAACTACGCAAACTTGACACCACAACCTCTTCTGAGAACTCCCAGGGAACCTGACGTTCCTCTAGGTTGGTCAGGTAAGACTTCCTCTAATTTGGGACCCTAAAGAAACCTTCCTTTCTACGATTTCGACTTTGAGGTTATGAAACGGGTGGAGTACGCTTCTCAACTGAGTAACCTTTTATGAGACTACGACCCTCCCTAACCCCCGTCCACCTCTCCCCCTGCTGTCTCCTACTCCACCGACCTACCGTAGTGACTGAGCTACCTGTACTCAGATTCACTTGAGACCCTCAACCACTACCTGTCCCTCCGGACCGTACGACGTCAAGTACCCCAACATTTCTCACCCTGTATTGACTCGCTGACTTGACTTGACTATGTTTTAACGACAAAGAATATGACGGTTTAAACACTGACTCCGGAGACTATTATATTTCAAGGTATACTTTATTTACTACCATTGTCACATTGAGAATCTATACCCTAATTCGTTGTTCTCCCTTACAAAAGGACTTGGTTCTCCAATCATTTTGTCCATCAGACCTCTTAAAACCTATGACAAAATATAGGATCTGGTCATTGTCGTGTAGTTCCCTGGACTGTTGGTTTATAAACGGACTTGGACTCTTATCTGTAAGAGTCTTGGTACTCTACTTTACCAGTACTTTATGGGTGGAGTTTTAGTACCAGTTCAAATACTGGTTCTTCCCCGAGACGGTTGACTTTGGACTGTGAACGGTAGATACAGATGTTACTAATTTAGTGTGGATCACGTCGACGACTGGAAGTTGAGGGGACTTTCCTCAAGTCCTACTTTTAGTCCTTACTCCGTGAGACACGAGACCCCTTTTGACCGTCATGTTCGGAAGTCTTTCTAGAAAAGTCCTCTTCTAAAATACTCAGGGTTGAGAAAGTAGAAGAGTATGGATCTCTTTGTGACTGTACTAATTATCACTGTAGACGAAACCGATAATTTATAAAAAATGTTAATTTAAAGTTTTATCTCATCGATACCAAGTATATAGGTCCCTTTATGACCTGCTATGATATCCACATTAAAGTCTGATCTAGAACATAACGGTTTGTGAACTCAACAGACTCAGCACAGTACGAACCTACAGTAGTCTTTAAGAGTTTTGTTATAGACGACCGTAGATCATTGATGTTGGAATGAGAAATATTTTGATCGACCTCTGAACATCCGTTGACCGATGAACCGATGTTCAGAGGGGTTTCACGGTCCAGGTCTAACCCAAAGTCCGGATAAGAAGACTTTTTTTTTTTTTTTTTTTTTTTTCACTCAAAATGAAACAAATAATTTTAAGGTAAACAGTGAGAAGGTTGATAAAAATTAACCCAGACAATTTGATTTTACCGTCTGGTTCCATAACTCTAAAATTTGTATGTTCTGAGTCTAGATCCTGAACCTTGAGTCCTTATGAAGGTCAAGTCACAGATAAGAGGTTTGACTCCGTCGGGATACGGGGTAAAACTGTCATTCAATAGTCTCAGTATCAACGGGTCAAGAAACTTAATTTCGACTCGTCCTGAGGTCCCCTGAGACCTCATGCCTAGGGAAGACACAAGAGATAAAGAACAAACATCCTGTTTTTGTAAATAAGTCGAAGGAACTGGAAAGGACTCAGGATTTCTCGTCTGAGTTCGTCAACAATTAGTCCCTTCCCTCCCCGATGTCTTTGTCTTCTCCTTCTTAGTTTAGTACCATGTCGGAACTCTGTCCCAGGAACAATGATGAGTTTTTTTATCCGAATTATTACAGAAACTCAAGATGTCTTGGTCCCGGGGCTGGGTCCACCTCCTACCAATGAAGTCCGACTCGTGTTCTAAAGACCTCGTGGTGAGACAACGGAGTGGTGGTTGGTCAGTCTTTTTCAATGTGTGAGATGTCGGGAGTGGGGTTTACTACGGAAGACAAAGACCCCCGGTCACTACTGGTAATACAATCCATAGGACAAACCGGGGACAGATAAAGTAAAGACTCTCCTTGGTTGTCAAAGTTCGATTTCACGACAATAATGTTCCCACTTACGACCAAAGTCCGTTTCTTATGGAGTTTAATCTAGTCCATCTCTCTCTAAAGACGAGACGATCCGTCATGATACGGGTACGTGTCGTCCTCTTCAATGTCTTCTTTCTCTGGAGACGGGGTTAAGGGTTCTTCATAGAACTCATACCTCAGAGAGTCCTCCTCAACAATACCCTTCATGTGTCTGACTTTAACGGGTGAGACCGGTCCTAGGGATCGTTGGTAAACGTATTTAACAAAATACTGTCCTCCAGGACCATTGCTTTTACCTTGATTATTCGGTGGTGGTTGGTCTTATCAAAACCTTTCCAGTTTTCCTCTGTGGTGTACAGGCCGATGGATGGTCTTAGGGAGAGCGATCGCGGTAGAATCGACTCGTTACGTACGTGGTGGTCCTTCCTGAGACTCAGTCTTACTAACCGGTTTCTATCGGACCTTTGATTAGAGTAGTGGTATTTTGGGCTCTAAAGTTCGGTGCACCGTCTCGTCAAGAGGACACAAGGGAATGGGATGACGAGAGGTAGACCCACAGGAGAAGACTATTTTAGAGAACGAAACAGTCGTGTACACAGAGGAGTCTGTTAAGTAAAGACTCACAATCTGTTCTCGGGTCAAGTCAAGACCGGGAGCTTCCACAGGGGGAAGGACGTTGTTTTAGTTAGGACTTATAAGTAACCTTCCTGACTATGACTTCGACTTCAAGGTTATGAAACCGATGGACTATACTTCTTGACTGAGGAATCTTTTCTGGTACTACGACCCTTTCTAACTTCCGTCTTCCTCTTCCCCTACCGTCTTCTACTCAATCAACTTACCGTAGTGACCGCGTTACCTCTACTCAAACTCGTTCAAGATCCTCAACCACTACTTCTCCCTTTGGACAGTACGACGTCAGGTACCCCAGTGCTTCAGTCTGTGCTGACACACTGACTCGACTTGTCTTGGCTTAAAGTATCTGATTACTCATCCTCTTAATAAGGTTGATGAGACCTCTTCCCCGGCTCTAAAGGTCCTTAACCCGGTAACGAGTGAAAAACCAGAAACTACCTGGTGAAACCTTGACAGTACCACGGAGACCCTCACAGTGACTCGTACGACCACACAATATCACTCACGTATGACTCCTAGTTCCGTAGGAGTCATACTGAACAACTGAACAGACGGTAGAACGTGGGTGAACAGTAAGAAAGTTTTCAACACGGGACGGGGGAAGTAAGTACAAAGTTTTAATCAAAAAGTTTTATAAATTTCCCAACTTTCATAATAATAAAAAACGGTATTGATTTCATCGACCGTTACGATAAAAAACATCTCTAAACGGATCGTAAATAACACTTTCGTCAGAGTAGAATGATTAGTTCATATGTCCTTTTAAGTTCAAGATTCTAAAAGAGACATAGTACCCTTTTTCAATTTTAATTTT
Organism: Capra ibex; assembly: GCA_006410555.1. Taxonomy (NCBI): domain Eukaryota; kingdom Metazoa; phylum Chordata; class Mammalia; order Artiodactyla; family Bovidae; genus Capra; species Capra ibex. The sequence continues at coordinate 42,234,247 of SJYO01018169.1, read as the reverse complement.
TTTATAATTATTTTAACTATAGTCTTTATCAATTATTGTCATCTTTTCCTTAAATTCTGACACTTATATATTTCAATATTCGAACGTATATAAGGACCTTATTTATTAGTATCATTAAGATAAGACCCTGGAAAAAATATCGTTACTAAAAAAGAAATAACTACCTTACGTATCGATAAGACGAAAGAGACAGAACTTCCACCACTACCAGAGTACAAAGATATGTATAACACTTTACCACAATATAAAACATGTGTTAAACACTTTTTTTTTGTACTTATTATGTCTTTTTATTAAAGGAATACATAAGAAATTCTTTTTTTTTTTCAATTAAAAAAATTGGAGGGACTTGATAACTTGTCCTATGAAACCTTGTACATAATCATTACAGTGTTTATCGAACGTATCATCGGTACATATAGAATATCGGTTTCATGGATTTTAGTATTTTGATTAAATTTGGTAAAAAAGTGAATGATCGAAATATTATAAAGGAGATAGAAACATTTATTTCTATAGTGAAAGGAATGGTTACTGTAACTTTTTTTGACAACTTCCTATAGTTTTAGATGGTGGGGTTTTATACGGAGAGACTGTATAACAAAACTTGATTTCTGTTAACTCTTCTTCGTCTATGTTCTTTTAGAAAAACGAAATGGGAATAAAGTCAAGTCAAGTCATCGAGTCAGTAGAGACTGAGAAACACTGGAGTACTTAACGTCTTACGGTCCGGAAGGTCAGGTAGTGGTAGAGGACTTTAAGTGAGTTTAAGGGCAGAATGGATTGTTTTTAGTTCTATTTTAAAAAATTTCTACTCGGTAAAGAAAAATCTTTCCTGTTTTGAATTAATAACCTCTATCTAGATAAAGAAATAGTCGGGTCTCTCCTCTTGACTCCTTTAAATGAATTGTTTGGAATGATTGATCGGAAATAGAAAGTGATCTAAAAGGTTATATAAGTAGTTGGGTGTTAAACGACAGGATTCTTTCAGGAAGAGAAGACAGGAGACTGAAGACATGTTTCACATAAAAAACAACAACAACAATTTTACGACAATTTTTGGTTCAAGATTGGTGGTGAAACTCAACGAGTAGTGACCTAAAGGGGTAAACATACGAGTTACGTGTACAATTATTGGAAAACGAACCAAAAGAAAACCATTAGAAAGTAAATAGTCGAATTAAAGGTTCCAGGGTTTTCCTTTTTATTTTTAAAGGAGTCGGTACACAATATGACCCTAAGTCCTGGAGGTCTCCTTTCCCAAAACTAGACCCCAGTCTCTGCTCCGAACTGATGAATCCCGAAAAGAAAAAAAAAAAAAAACTTAAAAGAAAAAAAAAATTTAAATAAAATTAACCTCCAATTAATTAAATGTTATAACATAACCAAAACGGTATGTAGTTGTACTTAGGTGGTGTCCATATGTGTATAAGGGGTAGGACTTGGTGGGGGGGGGTGGGACATGGTAGGGAGACCAAGAAGGGTCAATAGCAATGGTAGAAAGATTTAAGGTATATATACGTAATCATATGACATAAGCACAAAAAGAAACCGAATGAAGTGAAACATATTATCCCAGGTCAAAGTAGGTGGAGTAATCTTGACTAAGTTTACATAAGAAAAATTACCAACTGATTATGAGGTAACACATATACATGGTGTCGAAAGAATAGGTAAGTAGACGACTGCCTGTAGATCCAACGAAGGTACAGGACCGGTAATATTTGTCACGACACTACTTGTAACCCCATGTGCACAGAGAAAGTTAAGACCAAAGGAGCCACACATACGGGTCGTCACCCTAATGACCCAGTATTCCGTCGAGATAAAGGTCAAAAAATTCCTTAGAGGTGTGACAAGAGGTATCACCGACATGATCAAACGTAAGGGTGGTCGTCACATTCTCCCAATGAACCCCGAAAAACACATCGTTTCAAAATAAGTTCATAGTATCTTTATCCCTTTCGAAGACCGTATCTGTAGTCTTCCCCTGTCCTTCTTACGGGGAAACGGTCGAAAATCGTTCCACAAAATACAGACAATCTTTATTCGACTAGTCCATTCTCTCTGTAGAATTCCGACTCCCTCAAAGTAGTCCGGGGAGAGGGTGTTATACGTAAAAATTCTATCCTACCGTACTCCACACAGTAGAGGGGTGGTGGGATCTGGTACATTGTTAACTGTCCTTATGATTAAACAACTCGGTAATAGTGGGGTTCCAAACTCTTTTCTATTTTCAATCAGAATTATACGAAAGAAGAAATCTTATAGTGTGGCCTTTCGTGAAATTTTACATACGTACCTTACAAAAGTATACATATGAAATTCTTTTAAAGGTTTATAATTGTATTGGTGACGTAATAAAAGTTCTCATTATATTTATTCTATGTCTACGTTAATCCTTTTTACTCGATAACACGGTAACTGAAGAACACCATCAGAATTCCGTTTATGTATCAAAATAATTGTATCGAATTCTTTTTGTAAAGGTATTCCTTTTGTGTAACTAATCGAGTTCCGTCTTGTTCCACAGGAGTTGTGTCTTAATTTTCTTCGGAAAAATTTAAAACATAACACTTTCTTTATTTGTAGATAGTGAACGTCAAATAAAAGATGACGACGAACGCCTGGAGACAGGAAGGGTGGACAATAGGAGAGTTATGGATGAGACTGAAAATCTAGTTCTTGAGTTTTACATACAGTTTTAAAAAGTATTCGTTTTTACAATCATCAACTTACATGTAGAGAGTTGTTAACAAATTTAAAATCCATTAAAAATGAGTGTAATATAACAGTTAAAGTTATCTTGAGTATACGTTTCGTTTTGTATTATTAAGATTTCTTTTATTTTGTTTGTCATATACAGTGGTGACATAGGAGTCCCGTCGGAGGTTCTAAGAGTTTGTCCCGTTCCTGTGGACATAGTCCTCTGTCTTTGGGGAGATACGTAGAAGGGTCCTCTACTCTCAGTTATTAACAAAACTTGGACGTGAGTTCCTATACGGTACTTTTATTTAATGAGCTATAAACATACTGTTCTCAGACTTGCTCTTACTATTAAATCAAAAAGAAAATTCAAGATAAATTAGAATTTTCACTATATGACGACATCTTTACTTAATTGGTTGTTTTATCACTTTATAAATATGTCTAAATAACTTGATTTACGTAAAAGAAATTCCAATTATACTATATTGATCAAGTACTTTACAGTAACAATGGACCTCAATCTATCAGTACCCTATAAATATACATCCAACCACAGTAATCACAGTTCCTAATTTATCCTAATATGAATACCCTCATTTAAATGTACCGTTAACGCTAATCGAGTATCCTAAAATTACGATAAAATGTTTTTTCGTGACATTGCAAGTTTTTGTTTTTGGACAACACAAGTTATTGATGTTAGGACAGAAAAAATCAAAAGTTGACCTTATAGACGTCCGAACATTACCTAGAATCAAAAAGAATAAATAAATAAAATGAAATGTTATAACATAACCAAAACGGTATGTAGTTGTACTTAGACGGTGCCCACATGTGCACAAGGGGTAGGACTTGGGGGGAGGGTGGAGGAAGGGACATGGTGTCTGTAAATCTTTTTTCTAGGTACAGATACGAAAGAAGAAATCTTATAGTGTGTGGTCTTTCGTGAAATTTTATATACGTACCTTACAAAAGTATACATATGAAATTCTTTTAAAGGTTTATAATTGTATTGGTGACGTAATAAAAGTTCTCATTATATTTATTCTATGTCTACGTTAATCCTTTTTACTCGATAACACGGTAACTGAAGAACACCATATAATAAGGCATTTTTGGATATGTTGGTTGTTGGTTGAGATCGATGATAAAATTCGTTTATGTGACCGTCACGAAATAAGTTCTATATGGACTCAGACTGTTAGGTGATTAAAAGAAAAAATTTATACCAGGTAAGTCTACTTTTATAATCGAAAAAACTTACACAACATAAAGAAACGGAGTCGGAAAAAACAAGGAAAAAAGAGATGAGTTGTAGATGGTAGGTAAAGTTCTTAGGGTGACGGATGCGTCTTCTGCAGTCAAGGTAGAGACCCAACCTTNTATACAGTGGTGACATAGGAGTCCCGTCGGAGGTTCTAAGAGTTTGTCCCGTTCCTGTGGACATAGTCCTCTGTCTTTGGGGAGATACGTAGAAGGGTCCTCTACTCTCAGTTATTAACAAAACTTGGACGTGAGTTCCTATACGGTACTTTTATTTAATGAGCTATAAACATACTGTTCTCAGACTTGCTCTTACTATTAAATCAAAAAGAAAATTCAAGATAAATTAGAATTTTCACTATATGACGACATCTTTACTTAATTGGTTGTTTTATCACTTTATAAATATGTCTAAATAACTTGATTTACGTAAAAGAAATTCCAATTATACTATATTGATCAAGTACTTTACAGTAACAATGGACCTCAATCTATCAGTACCCTATAAATATACATCCAACCACAGTAATCGCAGTTCCTAATTTATCCTAACATGAATACCCTCATTTAAATATACCTTTAACGCTAATCGAGTATCCTAAAATTACGATAAAATGTTTTTTCGTGACATTGCAAGTTTTTGTTTTTGGACAACACAAGTTATTGATGTGAGGACAGAAAAAATCAAAAGTTGACCTTATAGACGTCCGAACATTGCCTAGAAATAAAAAAGAATAAATAAATAAAATGAAATGTTATAACATAACCAAAACGGTATGTAATTGTACTTAGACGGCGTCCACATGTGCACAAGGGGTAGGACTTGGGGGGAGGGTGGAGGAAGGGACATGGTGTCTGTAAATCTTTTTTCTAGGTACAGATACGAAAGAAGAAATCTTATAGTGTGTGGTCTTTCGTGAAATTTTATATACGTACCTTACAAAAGTATACATATGAAATTCTTTTAAAGGTTTATAATTGTATTGGTGACGTAATAAAAGTTCTCATTATATTTATTCTATGTCTACGTTAATCCTTTTTACTCGATAACACGGTAACTGAAGAACACCATATAATAAGGCATTTTTGGATATGTTGGTTGTTGGTTGAGATCGATGATAAAATTCGTTTATGTGACCGTCACGAAATAAGTTCTATTCGTGAAATTTGAACGTTATATGGACTCAGACTGTTAGGTGATTAAAAGAAAAAATTTATACCAGGTAAGTCTACTTTTATAATCGAAAAAACTTACACAACATAAAGAAACGGAGTCGGAAAAAACAAGGAAAAAAGAGATGAGTTGTAGATGGTAGGTAAAGTTCTTAGGGCGACGGATGCGTCTTCTGCAGTCAAGGTAGAGACCCAACCTTCCTAGGGAACCTCTTCCTTTACCGTCGGGTGAGGTCATAAAAATTTCCACCCTTTAGGTACCTGTCTCTCCACACCACCCGATGTCAGGTACCCCAGGTTTTCTCAGTCTATACTGAGTCGTTATTTGTCGTTGTAGGATGTAGATCTTCTACACAACCACGTTTAAATACGAGTTAATTTTCACTGAGTTACTTACTATTTCTATTCAAGAGTAAGAGAAGGACAGAACTTAACTCCGAAAACGGTTCAAAGTTTACGTTAAGAGAAGAGAAATAAAAGAAGAGGGGAAACCTTTGTAATATGTAAGGTACTCAAGTCAATATTTACAAAATGTTCATGTTAAGAGTATAGAGGAGTCTTGAGGTCAGCACGTAAGATTCACTACCGTCCCACACCAATACACCTTTACGTTTGGTGTAACCTAACTTCCTATAAATCTCACCTGTAATATTAGAGTAATCAAGAATAAGAGTCTTACGATGAACCTATTACATTTGGGGGTCAGAGTAACTGTTGGATTTCTAATTTATTGACAAACAATAGGAGATTTGAACGAGGATGAGAACTAAAGGGATACGGAGAATGAGGACAGTAAAGAGGTTTTTAGTCAGTTCAAAGTAGTATTAGTGATCAATAGATGACATGGGAGTACGGAATATTTATTTAAAGTATTAAGGATCGAAAGATTTTGAATAAACGACGTAAAAGGGTAAAGAAGAAGAAGAAAATACTGACACGTATAATTCACTTTAAAAAAATTTGAGGGTTGATCCTTAGAGATTATTGAAGTAGGGATAAATAAAATTTCCACATGATATATGTACAAGATTGACCAAGATGTTTTAAGTTTTACTATTTTCAAGGACTTTAAAACGAACCCAGTATAATAAAAGAAAGAGTTTTGGTACACTACGAAAAAGATAACGATTATCATAACAGACTTCCACCAAATCAACGATTCAATACAGACTGAGAAAAACGTTGGGGTACCCGATGGACGGTCCGAGGAGACAGATACCCTAAGAGATCTGTTCTTATGACCTAACCCAACGGTAAAGGAAGAGGTTCCCTAGAAGGGTTGGGTCTTTAGTTTGTACTCAGAGAACGTAACGTCCACCAGAGGACGTATTGTCCGTCTAAGAAATGGTGACTCGGTAACAGACTTCTGGTTTTATATTTTAAATTTTCCAAAGTCTTTTATATATCTTTTCCAATAGAAGATTTTATGGTCTTTATTATAAATCATCTCTAATCCCACAACAATTATTTTCATACCTTTTCTGTAGGTCTTATTTTTTTACCTTTTTTTTTAACTTTCTTCCTATTACTATTTCCATTTATATTATTCCTTTAGACTTGAGGAGTTGGACCAGTTTATTACTTTCTAAGGAGAAATCCTGGACGTATTTTAACACTTGAACTTCTATTAACTTGGGTGTACATTAACATAAAGGTGATCTTAGAGTTACTAGTCTAAATCTTGTGTAACAAAATAGTTAAATACAAATAAAACATTGATTTACAAACCGGACGGTTTGCATTCTATCTAGTCACTAAGAATAACTGACGTCGGGTTATACCTTACAAAGTAGTGAAACTCCCTTTTAAAATAAACGATGTGACTTTACCCGACACAACAACTTTAAATATCCGACCCCACTCCTAGGACCCGAAGGACGTAGGACGTATCCACTCTGAGTGTATAACACCGTAAGTTTATAAGACCCTTTATCAGAACATCGAGTTTCCGGACAAATATTAATTAATAAGTTCGGAACTTTGATTCATATAAATTTATAATTGTATATATTTTAAATATATAGATAAAGATTTATACGAAATTGTCAAAGTCCTTCTTTAAATGAGATATTTCCTTCCTTTCTGAAGCAAAGAAACCTTAAAATGCTTATAAACAAGTATAGAGTCTTTTTCAGTAGTAGGACTAGTAATTTTATAGTGGTAAACAATATAAACTCAGTCAGTGATTTTAGAACACCCTAATCAGACACAAATATCGAGACTTTAATAGTTATCATAGACAGACAGGTTCAAAGACTAATAATGTTATACGATAGTCCGAATGAGTTCAGATTCTTGAAAATATAATTTTATATTTAATGACATATTACTTAATGAAAATAAAAAAGAAATACACTTTCCTGTGAATGAAACAACATTCAATACACGTAAGACACAATAAAGTAAGTACTAAAAAAAGTCCTATAATTACCTTTGGTACACTTTACAAACAATATTTTTCTTTCATCCCTTCGTACCACACGATGTCAGGTGTACCCCAACGTTTCTCAATCTATGTTGACTCATTGACTTAACTTGACTTGACTTATATTATTGTGACTTACTACCGTTTCTAGATGTCGTTACTATTGAGAGCAAGTAACGATCATCCTTATGTTTGACAATAAAATGCTCGGTACTTCGACTTGGATTAGAATGGTATACTAAGTCGTTAGTTTGGGAAACTACAAATGATTTTACTCAACTTTTGTATACAGGTATATTTTGAGGAGTGTGTTTATAAATATCGTCGAAATAGTTATTAACGGGGTTTAACCTTCGTTGGTTCTACAGGAAATTACCTACTTATTCATTTGTGTGGTACCATGTTACATGTCACCTTATACTAAGTCGTTAAAATTTTCTACTAGATAGGTCGACATTTTTACGTCCCTCCCTTTAATTTACATACAATTATTTACTCTCTTCTAGACTTTTCTAATGTACGACATACTAAGGTGGGTGTACTGTAAGACCTTTTCCATTTGATATATCATTTTTCTAGTCATCAACGGTTTAAAAGTCTCTATTCAATCTCGTGTCTCCTAAAATTCCCGTCACTTTGATAAAGCATACTATGGTATTACACCTATGTATTGTAATACGTATACCGATCTGGGTATCTTGACATATTGTGTTACGTACTTAAGATTACATTCGGTACCTGAAATCAATTGTGATTACACAGCCGTAATTAAATGGTGAATATTGGTAACAGAGTGTGAGTGTATTCGGTTATTATTATTCCCTTTAACACATACACACACCCACTCTCCCTATACCTTTGACATGAAAAACAAGTTACAAAGATAGTTATTTCATAAAGTGGTTCAAAATTTCCCTCATTACCTAGACTACATTAACTCTATGGCAAGAAATGTCTCAGTCCTGTCTCAGTTCATTATAATCCTCAACTCAATCGGAGAAAAAGTCATTCGATGAAATGGGGTACTCGGTTACTAAATATGACTTATTTGGTGACTAAATAAGTAAGGAATTCGTGGAAATAGATTTATGTAAAATAAGAAGGTTTTTACAAAAACAAAATGTTTCATAAAAAGTTTTTGTAGTGAGTACAACCGGGAATCTGTATTAAGATAATAAGGATCTCGAAACTATGAGACTAGAATATAGTGTTAAACGAAACGTAGATAAGGAAACATATACGTACAGGGAATAACTTCGTATTATATTTTCCCATTTAAGTATTAACAATACACCAAATTACTTCTTTCGTCATTCTAAAATACTGATTGTCTCATAAAATATTTAACCCTAAAGTTCCGATCGACACAAAACTCATAGATTATCGCAGAACTTAAAACCCTAATAGACAAGGTTACTTTTCTTTAATACACGTGGTAATGATGTGTTTTACATACAACGGTGGATAATTATTGATATTAACCAGACGTATGAAATTAGTTACTTTTTATCACTCAATGCATGTAAAGGAGTTTGGAATCTACTTTTCAGTAGTGATATATTGTAAATTTTCTACAAGGTAGACGGAAGAACTTAACAAAGGTTTGAAATTTAATAAAAAGACTATAGAAAGTTCAGATCTGTATACCTTCTTCAGAGATCCATCTGTGAGAAGAAGGAATTTCACCGAAAAGAAAAAGGATCTTCTATGTTTAACGTGTAATTAACGAAATGATGGAACAAGGTATATCATAATGAAACTACTTAACAACTGTTAAATTCAATAACTAAGGGATATATTCGTTAGAAGTGTGAACCTCAAGTGTAGAAATTACGATAGTTTATTTCCTTAATTTTAAAACAGGTTCGATCACCCTTCGAGGAGATATTGTGTCCCGCGAGTCGAACCACGAGACACCATTAGATCTCCTCCCGACATCCCCACCCATATTCGTTCCGAGTTCTCCTCCTCTATGTCCATATGTATATCCATTAAGTACAACAACATATCTTGTTTGATCGTGTTACAAAATTTCGTTAACAAGAGATTATATTTTTATTTATTTACAACTAATGTAGATTTTTACCAGATAGATATTCCCATACTTTACGTCCGACTATAAACTGTACTATTTTTACAGTATTTTGTCATCTTGAAACCACTATAATCCACCTCTCATACAAATTATGTTACAATTTATAAAATTTTATAAGATTATGAAATTTATAAATTAAAAAATTAATATTTTTTAAAATCCTCAAAGATTTTTTGAAAGGTCATGAGTTTTATATAGAAATGTTTTCGGATTCAAGTTGAAATATTATATAGAACCAATTGAAATAAAGACTAGGTTACAAATGAACCTAATTTGACTAACCATTAAGTAATAATAACAATCATCATTGGTATCATTATCGAAATCATCATCATAGTAATAATAAACCAAGTACAAACTGGAGGTCTCAATCTTCTTTATTACATTTTACCGTATCTTATCAGTAAAATACAACATCGGGTATTTCTTAGTCTTTTACTCAACAGAAGTACTGACAAAAATCAGTCATGTGTTAATAAATTCTGATTTAAAGTTTCCTTTGAGAAATACCTATTTTTAGTTTATCAAATATCGATAGGATCTTTATTCCATGAACTTTACTGGAAGACGATAGAATCTTTTATTCGGGTACAACCTGAAATGGAGTTATACGAGTGTATTAGTAAGTTCAAGTAGACTAAATTTTAATTTTAATCAAAACCCCTCTTAATAATGAACTCTTCACAATATTTTTTTTTTTTTTTGATAAGTGGAGTGACGGTTGAGAGCCTAAGATGATGAACTTAATAGATTTCTGGAGTACATTTAAATACAAAACGTTACAGAGGTATACCTCTAATCTACTAAAATTTTTATTTTTCTCAGACACTTGACCGGACATTGAGAATACACAATACGGAAGAGGTCTTTTTATTAAAACCTTTTCTAAAACCGTTTATGATTCTGTAAGATCAATTAAGGTTGGACAAGTTTTAGGATGTTTTGTACTAGAATTTTAATTCTCCCATTAGACCTGAATACCTATTGTTGATACAAATTTTATATCTGAAAGAGTGACTTGTCCACTCTTTCTTTTCTATATATATAAATTATGTAACTTTCTTCTCCAAAATTTATCTTATAGGTGTAAAGTGAGGGTCTAAGTCAATACCAATACCTTAAGTCAATACCTTATAAAAGAAGAGTTCAAAACTTATATTAATTGGAAAGGTATGAAACATAACGAATGTCATGTTCAATTCAACAATACTCTTCTACTCCTTATTATTCTTTTTTTCCACATTAAAAATTAAATTTACTTCACAAACTTTTTTATAGACTCGAATTTTCGATCAATATGACGAACAATCAATACAATAGGACCCCTTTTATTTATCTAGGGAAACTGCTAGAAGCAACAACAATAAGTCAGCGATGCAGTACAGACTGAGGAACACTACGGTGTCTGACGTCGTGAAGTCCGAAGGGACACGAAGTGGGTAGAGGGCCAAAAACACACATTATTATGGCTAGAGTAATTATGTATGTATGTACACAATTACAAAATACAAAACACAATTACAATCACAATTATACAATTACAATCAAAACACTTAATCTATATTATCCTCAAGTTAATAACTTAGTTACTAACAATGATAAGAATAACAACATGTCTCTTTGAAATAAACTCGTTCATGTAAGAGAAATTACGGTTTCTTTCTACAAGATCTTATTCTGAACTCAAAACTTAAAAAAAGGTCAATCGATCAAAGGAATTCCAACATGGTTTCTTATACAGATCAATACTCTATTTCTTTCAGTCCTTATCAGAACATTTTACCCATCTTTCTTATATCCTTTATTAGATTAATAGTGTGATAGTTAGGTGGTGTTAGAAGAAAGGTAACTTCTCTTAAATGTCTATTCGTGATTTCAAAAATAGATCATGGTACTTCCCATAGTCTCGTACGTCTGGGGTTTATACGTCAAAACTGTACAACCAATAAGACTCGATTTCCATGAACTCTTTGTAGTCCATGTTTTCCCAAGAAACCGAAGGGTAAAGATAGAGTTGTATCTAGTGGTTTAAAAGACACTCTTTTCACAGGAGAAACATGGTTCTTCTCTTACTGTAAGAATAGTGACCTCTGATTCGACTGAGACTTTACCTAGACATGGCTATTCGGGTGCTTTTATTGGGACTAGTAGGCGATGCAGGAGTGAATATAAAAGATGAGAGAAAGAGTGTTGAATAATAAGGTCCGATTTAAGAAAACAGAACATTGAAGAGGGTTTTTATATAAAGAGACAAATTTTTCAAATGTTTGACAGTCAAGAGTGACGAAGAAACCCAGAGACAAAAAGAAACCTTCTAAGGACACACGGACACTTTAATAGTTTATTTTAGGTATACTAAAAGAAGATAATTAGACGGAAAGTAGTAAAATTACGAGTCCGGGTCATTGTTTTAGATTTCCCATATTCCTTCAAAAGGAAAGTGATATGGGAAATAAACGGGTAATAATTTAGTTCATGGGGTCCCTTAATCCAACTAATTTTCGTACGTTGAGTTCTCACCAAAGTCACACCGTCCTCCTCTGTCACCTTTGGTTTTGTACAAAAGGGTTCTCCAAAAACTCTCTTATTTTCCTACAACTCTGGGTCCACAATTTATTACTTCCTTCATTGCATCTCGAAAATTTAATACGTTATGTAACCTTTCTCGTTCTTATTTCTCCGTCGTTAAAAGGTTCCGACACATACTTCGACTCAGTGACCTTGAACTCGACTGTAAACATCTTGTGTCCTACCCCTTTTGACTGGTCGTTTCTGACGTATCTTTTTTTTTATTATTATTATTGTGTTCCGTCAACGGGTCGACGGACGTGTCGGAGGGTTTGACGTCGTCTTCTTGTTCACCCTCGGTCGATTACCTTACTATAACCGTACGGAAGAATAACCGTAACCATCACCCAGAGGGTTAATGTCAATAGGTAGTGACGAAATTCTGTAACGAGTCAAGTTATGGCTGACGAGAGACACAACAGAAGTTTACTCCTGTGAACACTTGGGCCAGAAAGACGATGTTTATTCGCCCTACACCCCAGGACTAAGAATCCCAATATAGTCTTTTCCGTTGAAGATCTAGTAGTCATTAGCCCATCCTGACTACTTGTCGTCGAACTTATAAGGAACATCAGTTTTTTCTCCTCTAAAAGAATGTAATAAATGGATTTAGAATAGAGGGATTTACATGCTATTTTTGTGAGTTTCAAATTCTTTTACTATAAATTTAATCACGACTCCTTACTCTTACATTTCTTGTAGTTAAACTAAAAACACAAAAGAATTCCTTCCTTTACTAAGGATCTTTGTATGAGTTCACCAATAAAAGTTTAACCCACCGGTCAAATAATTAATTCTTTTCACCCAAAAAAATAAAAACGTAAAAAGTTACTTTTGCTACGTCAGGAAAACAGTGGTCTATGAAGTCCAAAAGGATTGGAATACCGACAATTGTTTTGGTCTTTTACGTTCAACCTGGATAGATACCCATCTGTGGTAAACGTCGGTTCTTCGTGATAGACGGGACAAGAAGAGAGTGATGTGGACGATGAACACATATTGATTCCGAATACTTTCGTAGGTTACTTCAGAATTATATTACTGTCTGTTTAAAAAAATGTTTGTCGACTTTACGGTTTCAGATATTATAAACGGAGGAATCCCGTGACACACCACATTCGTTTCATACCTCAGTTAATGTCTTTTGATATAAGGTCATCATTTTCTACCCATCTCTTCTTAAAACCGTTCAAGACGGTTGACTCACCGTATGGGATCTCAGTAACATTATTTCTACCCACGAATCTTAAAAGGTAGTGTAAGAAGCACTTTTTCAAGACACTATTTGTACGTTCGTTCGGACTTCTTAGTGGTAGGGAAAAAACCCCAGTACCCGAGGTTTCTTACTAAGGGATGGTATAATCGTCCTCTCTTCCCAAATAATCCCCGGTGACTCTGACTTAAGAGGTAGTTTCTCAAATTGTTTGTTTTGGTTTTAAAAATTAAATATATTTATTGTCTTTTTCTTTTTTTTTACTAGTTTAGTTTGTTCAAGAGAGTGGTCGTGAGTCGTTTAGGTCAGATGACTGTAACCCAACATCACTTTCAAGTCGTAAACTGTTTTGGATCTTTGTAACACTGGATAGTAAGGTGGTAACTGGGTTCTTTGACTTTATTCATGAAGGTAGAAAGACTCTATATAATAAGTCACTTTCCATATTTCTAGTAAAATAGTCTCGTAACACATAATGGTCAACACACTAACCAAAGGGTTTCACAATAGAGATTTTGCTGAGTCGTTTCCGATTCACTTATCATAAACGGAGACTTATTGTCTCGATTCCTTGATCATCTTTTGTGTGGTCGTAATAACAGACTTTTCACTTTCACCTTCTACGAGTCAGCACAGGGTGAGCAACACTGGAGTACCTGACATATCAGGTACCTTAAGAGGTCCGGTCTTATGACCTCACCCATCGACAAGGAAAGAAGTCCCCTAGAAGGGTTGGGTCCTTAGTTTTGTCCAGAGGACATAACGTCGGTCTAAGAAATAGTCGACTCGATAGTCCCTTCGGAGTATCAGTATTCAACGAGTCAGTATAGACTGAGAAACGCTGAGGTACCTGACATTGGATGGTCCGAGGAGGCAGGTACCCTAAAAGGTCCGTTCTTATAACTTCACCCAACGGTAAAGGAAGAGGTCCTCTAGAAGGGTTGGGTCCCTAACTTGGCCCCAGAGGGCGTAACATCCGTCTACGAAATGGTAGACGCGGTGGTCCCTTCAGGTAGTCCCTTCGTATAGGACGAAATTTAGGAGAACATTTAAAGTAAAATGTGTTTTAACATATAAAACATTGAAAAAATATATTGTACCTAGGTGATTTTTTACACTTATTTGTTTTCGAGTATCTGTTTCAAAATTTCGTTTCTTTTATTCATAGCTCGTATTCACAATCGGTATCAGGAATCGTTCTTTTTAACGTTAGTTGTTTGTGAGCAAGCCAACCAAGGTGGTAACTGATATACTAGAATCGTTATATGAATTTGGGACTTAGAGTAAAAGAAATAGATTTAGGACTCCTATCATTATATGTTTTGTTTTAAAACTTCTTTTTACAAATTTTCTATTTGAAACTTTTCACGATATTTCGGACTACGACTTTCTACGAGTCATTTTCACCCACGACAATGTAAAAACCATAGGTTTGTATCAATCTTAATCCTTTCGACAGAGTAATTCATTATTTTATTTTATTGTTTCTTTTCGAGTGTTTTCGATTGATAAGTAAGAGTCATTAAAATTTAAACAGGAAAAGAAAGTAAGTTCTATTCTGAAGAAACACCTATAAGTTATAATAACACTTTTCAAAGTTTTTTCTAGTATAATACTAGTTGAAACCATCCATCACTTACCATACAATCTTGTCCACAATTGACACTCGTTGAAATACTATAAAGTCATTGATAAAATTATCATAAAATACGTGAATTTCTGTTCTTTCCTTAATCAATGATCACAATCAGTGGATATCCAAAGTTATAATTTAGACCGTTTAAGATAGAGTCGTAAATCGAGAAGGAGAGTATTTGTCACTATTGTTTTGAAAGACGAATAGAGTCTACATTCCACTTTCCTTTGTTATCCTACTACATATACTCTTAATAAACATGAGATGTATTACTTATTGATAAAATTGGTTAAATAGACTACTAAGTCTTCTGTTTATCATTTTACAATCTGTAACAAAAATTTGACGACTTTAAATTTCCCTTTTGTAACGACTAACGTTATAAACGACGTTAAGGAAGAATTAGGTGTATACTCATGTGTAAAATTTGAAATCTTAGGAAAATTACCTTAATTAAGTCCGACTTTTTTAATATTCATTACTTAAATTTCCTAAGATTGTTTAGTGTAAGATTTAATTCTTGAACAAATCTATATATATTTCAACTATATATAATATATATTATAATATATTAATATAATATATGTTATATTATATATAACTGTATAATATATAAAAATATATACATTTATATATATAAAATTATTGGATTCTCATCCTTCGAGTAGTAAACTTTGTAATAAAACAATAAAATAATTAATCGTTTTATTTTATATATGTAATTTAAAAAACCATCAGAAAATCACCAGAGCATAAAACTTCATCTGTTCTTGTTTTTAAATTAACTTTGAGATCTTATACTACTTTAATCGTATTAATTGAAATTATTTAATTATCAATATCTCTCCTGTATACAAAACTTTCCCTGTAATAATTAAAATGATTTAAGTTATAAAAGATCAAAGTACGTATTAAGTAAATACGTTTGATCTACGTACTGTAATCTGTCTCTAAAAAAGTAAATTCATATACTAACCATTTACCATTATAAGACGATAAGCAATAGAATTGTATAATCAAAGATTTGTAGAACTTTATTAAAGGAAGTTTAACGTTAAGTTTGGAGTTACACGAGACCCAACATAAAAACGTAATATTACGATAGATTTCAAACTACTAAATATACTTTTCGTAATCAATTAAGAAGGAAATCTTTTATTCACTTAGAAGTCGAATTACTTTTAGTGTTGAGATTATTAAACTAAAGGTAATAAAAATGAGTATCACTTTTACGATTTAGCAAATCCTACAAATGTAAGAATGAACAATAACTAGTCAAAGATCCAAGAATATTCTGTTTAAATCCGTTGCTTGAACGACTTACATTTCTGTTTAAACCGAATCTCTCAATTTATAAGTTATTCTTAAGGTTCTACAAAGTAAGAAGTTCACTTCTAAGAATAACCTCTCTTATTCGAAAATACAACGAGATCTCTGTTAAATCGTAAGCTACTTTGACACCAATTTCAAAAATAAATAAATAGGATGTACAAGGTTAGCAGAAGGAGAGTTTGTAATTTCTTTTATAAACCTTTATGTCTCGTGGATCTTATAAAAAACATGTAAAATAATTCTATACTCATATAATTATTCGTCATTTCATATTAATATGAACTTTTAGTTAAATATTCCCGTTATAAACGTACGGGAGGACGGATTCATTGTAATACAAAAGTAGGGAAATGACCTACTTATTTTCAAATCAAGGAAGAAGAAGATTAACGGTATCAACGGAGAATGTCCCTTTAACTAATCATTAGAGTCCTTTAAGGAATTGTTTGAACGAAAGTATCCATGGGTTGTGTTACGTCAGTAAGTTATAAATTTCTTTCTTCTTGGTTTTTCCTTTGATACTTTGGTACCACACTTATAGAAAATATGGGTTATTAATGAAGTATCACTTTAAAAGGAAGCAAAGGTATAAATTGAACTTCCATTTATAATTAAATTTCTAACCCAAATTATAGAATAACAAAGGTAACGAAGTAAATCCGAGATGTATAAGAATAAAC
The DNA here is from genome assembly GCA_006410555.1 of Capra ibex. Lineage (NCBI taxonomy): Eukaryota > Metazoa > Chordata > Mammalia > Artiodactyla > Bovidae > Capra > Capra ibex. The sequence continues at coordinate 42,217,153 of SJYO01018169.1, read as the reverse complement.
CTCTCCCTTGACCGTTGGGTGAGGTCATAAGAACGGACCTCTTAGGGTACCTGTCTCCTCAGACCGCCCGATGTCAGGTATCCCAACGTTTCTCATCCTGTGCTGACTCGTTGATTGTGTGTGTGTGTAAGAAAAGGGTTGTCCCTCATTATATCGTCTATATAACAATTTCCCACAAAGACAAGAGTATTTGGTTTTTAAAACAAGATACGTGGTTGTGACCGTGGTATAGAGATGTCTTTCACAACTCCGTATCTTCTGAACGTCTCTCTGTAAGTATCTTTTAGTTCACAATTAAACGAAAAAAGATTATAAACGGATTACATTACGTCTATAATAAGAAAAAATTTTTATAAAAATAACTTCATATTAACTAAATATTATAACACAAACAAAGATTACATGTAGTTTCACTGAGTTCATATAGATGTGTGTGTGTATATTCATTTATCTACAAGAAAAAATCTAAGAAAAGAGTCCATCCAATAATGGTTTATAACTCATGTCGAGGAACACGATATGTCATCCAGGAATATATGAAAAATATATAAACTACATATGTATATATAATACAATGAATATATAAGCTATATATTATCACACATACACAACGAGGGTTTAAGGATTAAATAGGGGAGTGGAAAAGGGAGACCTTTGTGTTCAAGAAAGATACGAACACTTAGAGAAAGACGAAACATTTATTCAAGAAAATATGGTCAAAAATCTAAGGTGTATACACTATAGTATACGATAAACAGAAACAGACTGAATTGAAGTGATTCATACCATTGGAGATCCAGGTAGGTACAACGATGTTTACCATAATAGAATAAGGAAAAATAATGACTCATTATAAGATAACATATATACTTGGTGTAGAAGAAATAGGTAAATACAAAACTATCTGTAAATCCAACGAAGTTACAGAATCGATAACATTTATCACGATACTACTTGTAACCCCATGGACACAGAAAAACTCAATACTAACAGAAGGTTATATACAGGTTTTCACCCTAACGTCCTAGTATACTATCAAGATAAAAATCAAAAATCTCCTTGAAGGTGTGACAAGAGGTATCACCGACCTAGTTAAATGTAAGGGTGATTTCGTCGTATCCTCCCAAGGAAAAAAAAAAAAAAAGTGTGAGAAAGATCGTGAATAATAAACATCTGTAAAATTTCTACCAGTAAGACTGGTCACNCCTAACGTCCTAGTATACTATCAAGATAAAAATCGAAAATCTCCTTGAAGGTGTGACAAGAGGTATCACCGACCTAGTTAAATGTAAGGGTGATTTCGTCGTATCCTCCCAAGGAAAAAAAAAAAAAAAGTGTGAGAAAGATCGTGAATAATAAACATCTGTAAAATTTCTACCAGTAAGACTGGTCACACCTCACTGTTAAGTAACATAGTAACTGTTCCCTAATTAAAGGTTTTGTACGTTTATGTATTGAGTATGTCGAGTTAGTTTGTTTGTTCGTTTGTTGGGTTAGTTTTTTTCTTTTTTTTTTATCCGGTCTTCTACATTTATCTGTAAAGAGGTTTCTTCTGTATGTCTACCGGTATTCCGTGTACTTTTCTACGAGTTGTAGTGATTAATCATCTTTTTACGTTTAGTCTATAATAATAATAGTAACCTTTATATCGTAAATAATTTCACTTGTTACTAAAGAAATTCCTTTCAATGGACTTTATTTGACCCTTTGGATTTTATCCTATCATCTAATCGAATACAAACTAGGTCAGGTATCAAACGTACCTCTGTAAACCAGGTGTGGTTTGTCAGGAACTACAAACCAGGACAGGTTTTGATAAACAGTACCTAGTTTATACGTGTTCCTACAAAACCCATCCTGGGTCAAAGTTCCTAGAGTACCCTATCTGGTTTACTGAATACCTGTACACCTATCCTGATTTATAGGGTGTTTTCTTATCCATATTATACACCTTATAATTTATCACTACCCATGATACCTTTTTGATCATTATTTACCTTCGCCCATATCTCACCGTCGTTTCTTCACTAAACCCTTTAAATTTATCTCTCCAGTCTCATTGACTCCCTATCTATCACTCTATCACTGAGTACGTCTACTTTGACACCCTCCAGTAAAATCCGTCTCTTATGTTATTCCCGTTTGTAGTAAGTTATATCTACATGAACCACACGAAATTTTTTTTTTGTTTTTTGATAAATAAATGAATAAAACCAATCCGACCTATAAGGAACGACGTGTATCCGAAAGAGACACTACTCGTTCCCGAGTGAGAAGAAACGTCACGTACTCGAAGAGTAACACCACCGAAGAGAACAATTCTCTCGTGTCCGAGATCCACGTGTCTGGAATCATCAACGCCGAGTACCGAGGTCTCACGTCCGAATCATCAAGATTGTGATCCCGAATCAACGGGATACCATACACCTTAGAAGGACCTGGTTCCTAGTTTGGTCACAGGGGACGTTTGTATAAGAAATGGTGATCTGGTGGTCCCTCCAGACCACACGGAAACTATTCGTTCTTGATCTCAGGACACTTCTTTTATCTTTCTCACGATATCCAACACTCAAGAATCTATCTTTCCTTTGACCTGATACACATATTCGATACTGTCTATTACCCGTACATGAGTCTCGTTGCGCCGTGGTAATCTTCTGTGACTCGTCTTACTGTATGGGACTCCTTCCAGGAAAGTCCTAGTGACTGTCGAAACATAATTTACGTGGTTTGCATAATTCTTTTCTTCCTTTTTATGTTGAAGTCTCTAAAAGTTGTTAGAACCAAGTTCTTCTATCGTTCCACGGGTCTCTATTACACAACTCTATCACTATCATCCCAAATGTCTACACCCTTTTCTTTTTTCCATTTCTTTTACTGGACTTTTAACCTCTTTATCTCTTTTGGAAAAGACTCGACACCCTTTGTCATCCTCCTCCTCTGAAACAACATTCTCTCCGTTTGTTCCTCAAATGAAAACTATTCAAAGTGTACGGATTGATTATAGGTTCACTTGCTTTCACTTTCACTTCAGCGAGTCAGTACAGACTGAGAAACGCTGGGGTACCTGACATCGGGTGGTCCGAGGAGGCAGGTACCCTAAGAGGTCCGTTCTTATGACCTCACCCAACAGTAAAGGAAGAAGTCCCCTAGAAGGGCTGGGTCCCTGACTTGGGTCCAGAGAGTGTAACATCCGTCTACGAAATTGGAGACTTGGTCATCTATCGACTTATATACCGAAAACTATATACCGGTTATAAAACCGGTGGATTACACTTGTCGACTGAGTAATCTTTTCTGGGACTACGACCCTTTCAAACTCCCGTCCTCCTCTTCTCCCACTATCTCCTACTCTACCGACCTACCGTAGTGGCTACGTTACCTGTACTTGAGTCCCTTTGAGACCTTCTACCACTCTCTGTCCCTCCCGACCGTACGACGTCAGGTACCCTAGTGCTTCTCAACCTGTACTGAACCACTGACTTGCTGTTACCGAAAACTCCAGTCGTGTCACCTCGTCGATTTTTATTTTAATCCTTACTAGTCGTATGTCTATCATAAATTTAGGTCTCGAGACCTTCTCTACTAATTGTTTCTCTTATAACCTTTCTACACCAGGTTCTTGACTCCGGAGTCCAATGTGGTTAATATTTTAAACCCCCTTGTAGACCCCTTTACACCTCTTTTGTAGAATGCTCGGAGTCTACGTTGTGGGTTACTGCGTGCCTCCCCCTTTAGGAGATTCAGTTTCCTTCTTCAAAAAGTTCCCTTCCATTCTCTGTGTCAACATAGTTTATGACGACCATTGTTTAGTTTATTCTTCCCCAGACTCCAACCTAAATCGCTGGTCCTCCATTAAACACTTGAACTGTTACTTCTAAAGTCACCTAATCAACGTTTTCGAACTGTTTATAAAAGTATTCTTTACCCTATCCTTATATTCTGTTACTCAGCTCCCTTTCTTTCGAAAGTCAAATCAACATTTCCTTTCCGCTCTTTACGTCACTATTACCTTTCCTTTCCCCTCTTTAAAAGAAAAAAATTCTACCTTCTTTATTACGGAACAAACGTACGATTTCCTTTTCAGGCTCACTTTCCCTTATGACCTTGGTCGATATAAGCAATTTAAGAAAGGATTCCAACCTCCACAGGACCTCGACCGACGAGAACAGGACCGACTCGGTCCTGTCGGTACCCCCACCAATACACCCGTGGTCCATCGAGTCCCCAATGGTGGTAGTCCGGGACTCTTCCTCAGTGACAATGACCCCTACCACCTCCTTTCACTCTGTCCGTGCCCGTGTTTTACTTTTTTAGGAAGAGAACAGGATCCTCTCTGTCAAGACCTTATATAGGATGTGTCACGGAGGCGGTAGAGGATCCTGTGACTTGGTTCGATAGGTGTCGTCGACATACCTACCAAGGGTGACACGAACGAAAAATTAAGGGACCAAGGGTTAGAGGACGAGGGACTGAAGTGGAGGGTATTTTTCGTTTGACGTAGACCCGAAAGAAGAACCGACAAATTACTCTTTGGGTTCAACCTGTTATGGGTTCCTAAAATTAGTATTGAAATAAATGTTACCGTATTTTGTTTCGGTCGTGAAGTTTGTTACGTCCTCATCAATTTTTAACACCAGATGACAATAATTTATGATACATCAATAATTTTATAAAAAATTCTTTTACATTTTATAGATATTCAGACCCCCTATATATATCTTGACTCAAAGTAGTAAAATTAATAAGATAATATTTGTCAAAAATTTCATTAAATATAGTAGGAATATTCGTATTTCTACGTTATTTACAATTAATACTTCTATTTATGGTCATTGTTTCGTTCTTTATATCCTTCTTTCAGTTATATAATAAAAGGAACGGACTTTCGTTTAACGTGTTTACTAACCGAAAATTGATCAAGTTTTCGACCTCACTTTTCTTTTTATATAAATTTCTTGACCTTATACCGTTTAAGACACGGAGGTTTTGGATTCCATTATTGTAGAAAATTTTAGAGATGGGTAAAAAAAAGAATCTTAATATAACTATTACACAGTACTGGTTTTATTTTGTGTAATAACTTTCATATGTGGTGTGTAAGTATTTTCGCATCTTATTCTGACAGATAAAGTGCACCATACGTACGTATACCATGAAAATATACGAATCAAGTAACTTGTCTGAAAGTGTAAACAAATTAGTGTGACTACAGAAATATGTAAAAAAAAAGAATAAACTACCGATTAAATCTCCGGTAGGTACCTAAATTAGTAAATGTGACAAAAAAAGGTACAAATGATAGATTAGGAGTAGATACGGTATGTAGTTTTAATTACAAAAATACTCCCAAAATCACATAATGACCTTTGTACTGTACAATTATTTTGAATGTCGTAAAATAAAATAATATATTTACCCATTAGCGGATATTTGTACAACGGTCACTTGAGAAATCTCAGATAATACAATTATTGAGTTCTTATATTTTAGGAGTTGACTTTTATCGTTCGATATTGGATTTCATTTATTTGTTATCTAGTGTCTATAAGTTGGTAGAATAAAGTCAGTGATTATTCCACAAAATTTTTCGTTTTCATAAGACTATAATGCACAGGAGTATTCTAGAAACGTAAACTGATGTAGGAACTCTAAATCGTCTAATATAATAACGGATTTTGGTATTATTATTGTAAAAAAATTAATTATTACTAAGGTACTTCTAAATTTTTCAGATATTGTATTATACGTGAAAACAAAACAAATATCTACTACACATTTTTATTTTAAAGGATTCATTCGTTTTGTCATTTAATACAAACTTTCATTCGGATTTCGTATAATGATATCTTGAAGTAATTTATTCCTTGAGTAATTATAAAAAAACCGATAGGAGAATAAGACGTTTATAAACGACTTACGGGACGTATACAGTTCGTGACAAAGTCCGAGAGTCAATGTTGTCTCTTGTTTTGTCCGGTTTCAACCAGAAGGTACACCACTGTCCTGTGTTAGTTATTTGGTTTAAAACTTTTAATATACTGTACAGTTTCTCTCTGGTTAAGACACTTCTTCCTTTCTATTCCTTTCCCCTACCCTTAACCCACCTTTATAGTGACGTTAAATTTATACCCCCTTTTACTTAGGAAGTGACTCTCATTGGGAATTCGTTCCGGTTCTCTTCTCTTTCGGTCGTTACCCCTCCTTACAAAGGTTGTCTCTCTCACGTTTTCGAGACTCCACTCCTCCTTCCACTAGACTCCCCTTTGTTCAAAGGACTAAAACCTCGTCAGGCACTCCCTCCACTCCTGATGAAACTTGTTTCTCATTATGTACCCTGTCCTAAGACACGTACACACACACGAGTCAAGACAGACTCAGAAATCTCTGGGGTACTTGACATCGGGCGGTCCGGGGAGACAAGCACCCTAAAGGGTCCGTTCTTATCTCATCGCTCGTTGGTAAAGGATGAGGTTCCCTAGAAGGACTAAGTTCCTAGTTTGGGAGTAGAGACCGTAGAGGAAGTAACCGTCCACCTAAGAAATGGTCATCGCAGTGAACCCTCCAGCACTCTAAGACACCTTGGGATGTTTTTCACAGGACTGACTTGGGATCTAAGAATGGAATAGTCTTGGGTCTTCGGAGTCTGAGAAGGAGACGTAAAGGTTTTGTGCCCGAAGTTCAGAGAAAGAGAACCCGTCTTATAAGAAGTGTTTCTGAGTTCAGAGAAACTTGATGTACTTGGTTCGTTGGTGCTAATATGTCGGTGTACTTGTAGGGGTTCCTTACGCTCATAGATATTATCGAAGTGTAAAGAACTAGGTTTGGTAATGACTGGGTTCAAGAACCTAAGGAATTAGTTATTTTTAACTATTCTCCTGTCTGTTCTTCAAGTACGTTTCAAAATAACCCTGAACACGACGTCGTCCTCCCGTGTTCTTGTTCATTGTTCAAGGGAGGGAAAGACCGAGGGATCTCCCCTCCCCCCGTTTGACCAGGATTTTACCGTATTCCCATCTCCACGTAGGTCCCTAGCCCAGTCTCCCAACCAAACTCACCAGACGGGTGGAGGACCCACCTCGACACATATCCCTAGTAAACGTCACGGGACGAAACGAGGGTTACGGAGTCTTCACCGTCAACCCAAAAACCAGAAAATATAGAATAACAAGAGTCAAAGGGTGTTGACGTATATGTGTGCCAATAAATTTTACTGAAACTTAAGACGACGAGGTCCTCTGTAAACAGGTCCACGTTCGTGACGTCGTCTCCCAGGGTCTAGGGTTCACGGTCGGACAGAGTTTTGGTAGAAGTATACCTATAACTCAAACAGAGAGATGGGTCTTTAAATTTTGTATTAACTTACATTACGAAAATATGTTAAGGTGAAGTAAAGGTAAATAATATTACTTCTGTCTTGAAGATGAATTTGATAATTTAAACTGTTATCGTTAGACTTTTGATTGTGTTTAATACTTAAACGATTTGGTACAAGTTAGTAACGTCTAGGGTCGTCCTATATGTGTAAATCGTACGATATAATTTTTGTCCCTCCTCCTCCGGTTGCAACCTTTACACCTAAATAAAGTGAACAATAATTATCAATAATAAGTTGTAAATACAATTATAAACTTTTACTTTGTATTTATTATCGATGACATATTGTAGACAATATACATTATGTAATACGTTTCGAAAATGTACACAATGGAGTAAAAGATTAACACTATCATTGACATAAAAAATTATTTGTAAATTATAATCTCGTCGAAATATAAATTTCTTTTTTTAGATTTCTTTTATATTTCTTAAGGATGTATAGGACGTAAGTTAAATTAAGACCATGTAAATAATGTAATCACAATATTATAACTATGTAACCACCGAAGGGTCACCGAGTTGTCATTTCTTAGACGGACGTCAAGTCCCGTACGTGCTCTGGACCCAAACTAGGGACCAAACCCTTCTAAGGGACTTCTTCCTTGACCGTGGGGAGAGGTCATAAGAACGGACCCTTTAGGGTGACTACGTCTTCGGACCGTCGATGTCAGATACCTCAACGTTTTCTCAGTCTGTACTGACTCGTGGGAGAGTGTAACTATGCAATTAATTGATTTCAGGTGTAAAATCGATATAAAGGAAACAACAATGTCTAAAAGGAAAAGACAGGGTCCCAGGATAGTTCCTGTAGTGTAATGTGCCTGAATACCATTTGAGATGAATTTGTCGAGATCCAACTGTCAAAGAGTCTGAAGGACAAAAAAACACTGGAACTATTAGAACTCCTCATAACCCGTTCGTAAAACATTTAATAAGGAGTTGACCCGAAACAGACTAATAAAAAGTACCAATTTTATTTTAATGCAAAAAAATCCTCATTTTTCATTTCACGGTACAAGTAGGGTACTATAGAAAGGACCATCGAGTCATTTCGAACCATTTCTTAGATCGACGTCACGTCCGTAGGTCCAAGTTAGGGACTCAACCCTTCTAGGGAACCTCTTCCTTTACCGTTTGATGAGGTCATAAGAACTGACTTTTTAGGGTACCTGTTTCCTAGGACTGTCCGGTATCCCAGTGTTCTAAACCTAGACTGAATCGTTGATTTGGTATACCCAACATACGGAGGAGGTTTTTTTATTTCTTCCTATATATTCCAAGATTTAGAGTCATAGAATTGTATACTAGACTAAACCCTTTTTTCAGGATGGTCTCATCCCACCTACGGATTATGTTATACGGACCACAATATTCTTATCTTGGACACTTCTGTGTTTCTCTTCCGGTGAAAACAATCACTTTCGTTTCTGACGTCAATTCGTCGACGTTCGGTTCCTTACAGTTTCTAACCACCTCTGGGAATTTGGGTCCTTTTTTTGTACCTTGTCTAAGACGGGATCTTGAAAACTCTCTCGTGCCAGGACAACATGGAACCAAAACCTAAACTGACACTGTACTAATTAAATAAAATAAATTTGGGAGATCAAACAACAAGAAACAATATTGTCGGGATCCTTTCATTATGTCCACATATGAAGAAGACGACTACGATTCAGCGAAGTCAGTACAGGCTGAGACACGCTGGGGTATCTGTCGTCGGTTGGTCCGAGACGACAGGGACCCTATGAGGTCGGTTCTTGCGACCTCGCCCGACGGTAAAGGAAGAGGTCACGCACTTTCACTTCAGCGAGTCAGCACAGGCTGAGAAACGTTGGGGTACCTGACGTCGGATGGTTCGAGGAGACACGTACCCTAAAAGGTCCGTTCTTATGACCTCACCCCACGGTAACGGAAGAGGTGTCCACATATGATAAGTGGAGTAAATAGTGACAACTTCCGGTCCGAGTCAATCACAATCCAAAGAGTTGGTATTCTAAAAAGGGAAAAGGTATGACATGTGAATCCTTAGTGACACGTGTTGGGGGCCTCTTCCGTTACCGTGGGGTGAGGTCATGAGAACGGACCCTTTAGGGTACCTGTCTCCTCGGACCACCCGATGTCAGGTGCCCCAGCGATTCTCAACCTGGCTGACTCGCTGAAATGAAAGTGAAAAGTGAAAGTACGGGACCTCTTTCTTTACAGTTGGGTGAGGTCATAAGAACGGACTTCTTAGGGTCCCTGTCTCTTCGGACCACCCGACACCGGATACCCCAGTGTGTCTCAATCTGTGCTGACTGCGCTGAATCGTCGTCGTCGTCGTACGTGTTGGGGGTGATTTCTTTACAGCTCAATACCAAATGGAGGAACTTCCACCCCATATGTGTATTTAATAAAGTATAAGAAGATGTACTCCCTAAACAATTTAGAGGGGGTAAATTAAATAAGTAAATTCATAAATCAAGATAGTGATACCTGAGTACTTTAAATAAAATGAACCAATATTAAGTCATTATGTTATAAGACACTGAGTCTAACAATTACATACCGATAATCATCGAGAAAATCAACCTATGTCTGGGTCTGCCACGTCTTCGCGGGGCCGACGTGACCTGGTGCGTCTTCGTGCCGGCTTTCCTCGCTGGAGAGCGGGTTCCAGTCCCCACCGCTGACTGTCACGGTGCGACGTAGCCGTGTCCTCGACGTCTCTCCTCGATGGGTGCAGGTTCCAGTCTCCTCCGCCGACTCTCCTTGATGGGTTGCAGGTTCCTCGCCGTCGACGCGTCCCCGTCCTCCCGGCTCTCCTCGATGAGGTGGAAGTTCCAGTTCTCCCCGTTGACACTTCTCTATGGAAGCAGGTTCCATTCCTCGTCTCCGACGCCAAACGACCTCGTGACACTTCTCTATTGGGCGTAGGTTGCATTCTCTTTGGGTTCATTCTCCCATCCATAACGTTCTCTCGTAGTCTCCCGTCTGTGTGACTTTGGTTTTAGTGTCTTTTGATCGGTTAGACTAGTGTATCTGGTGTCGTAATAGATTGAGTCACTTTGATTCGGTACGGCACACCCCGGTGGGTTCTACCCGCTCAGTACCACCTCTCCAGACTGTCTTGCACCAGGTGACCTCTTCCCTTGCCGTTTGGTGAACTCATAAGAACGGAACTCTTGGGGTACTTGTCATACTTTTCCGTTTTACTATCCTATGACTTTCTCCTTGAAGAGTCCAACCATCCACGGGTCATACGATGACTTCTAGTCACCTCTTTATTGAGGTCTTTCTTACTTCCCTACCTCGGTTTCGTTTTTGTTATGGGTCAACACCTACACTGACCATTATCTTCGTTCCGGAGTACGACATTTCTCGTCATAAGGTATCCTTGGACCTTACAGTCCAGGTACTTAGTTCCGTTTAACATTCACCAGTTTGTCCTCTACCGTTCTCACTTACCGCTGTAAGATCCTTAGTCGTTTGATTTTACCTGACCTTACCCACTTAAATTGAGTCTACTGTTAATATAGATGATGACATCCGTCCTTAGGGAATCTTCTTTACCTCATCGGTAGTACCAGTTGTTTTCTCAGGTTTTACGTCATGAACCTACGTTAGAGTTTTTACTGTCTTACTAGAGACAAGTAAAGGTTCCGTTTGGTAAGTTATAGTGCCATTAGGTTCGGATACGGGGTTGGTCATTACGACTTCTTCGACTTCAACTTGTCAAAATACTTCTGGATATTCTGGAAAATCTTGATTGTGGGTCTTTTCCACAGGAAAGTATCCCCGGACCTTACGTTTTCATCCTACAGTTCTTTGTGGACCTCATTGCCCGTTTAAACCGGAACCTTATGTCTTACTTCGTCCCGTTTCCTATTGTCTCAAAACCGTTCTTTCGTGTTACCAGTATCGTTTGTGAGAGAAGGTTGTTGTGTTCTCTTCTGTGATGTGTACCTGTAGTGGTCTACCAGTTGTGACTTTAGTTTAACTAATATAAGAAACGTCGGTTTCTACCTCTTCGAGATATGTCAGTCGTTTTTGTTCTGACCCGCGATTGACACCGAGTCTATTATTTGAGGAATAACGGTTTAAGTTTGAATTTTACTTCTTTTACCCTCTTTGGTTATCTGGTAAGTCCATACTGGATTTAGTTTAGGGAATTCTAATATGTCACCTTCACTCTTTATCTAAATTCCCAGATCTAGATTATCTATCACACGGACTACTTGATACCTACCTTCAAGCACTGTAACATGTCCTCTGTCCCTAGTTCTGGTAGGGGTACCTTTTCTTTACGTTTTTTCGTTTTACCGACAGACCCCTCCGGAATGTTTATCGACACTTTTCTTCTCTTCACTTTTCCTTTCTATTTTCGTAGACTTATGTCTCAAGGTTTCTTATCGTTCCTGTCTATTCTTTCGGAAGAAGTCGCTAGTTACGTTTCTTTGTCTCCTTTTGTTGTCTTACCCTTTCTGATCTCTAGAGAAGCTCTTTTAGTCTCTATGGTTCCCTTGTAAAGTACGTTTCTACCCGAGCTATTTCCTCTCTTTACAATACCTGGATTGTCTTCGTCTTCTATAATTCTTCTCCACCGTTCTTATGTGTCTTCTTGACATGTTTTTTCTACAAGTACCGGGTCTATTAGTACTACTACACTAGTGAGTAGATCTCGGTCTGTAGGACCTTACACTTCAGTTCACCCAGAATCTTTCGTAGTGATACTTGTTTCTATCACCTACACTACCTTAAGGTCAACTCGACAAAGTTTAGGACTTTCTACTACGACACTTTCACGACGTACGTTATACGGTCGTTTAATCCTTTTGAGTCGTCACCGGTGTCCTGACCTTTTCCAGTCAAAAGTAAGGTTAAGGTTTCTTTCCGTTACGGTTTCTTACGAGTTTGATGGTGTGTTAACGTGAGTAGAGTGTGTGATCATTTCATTACGAGTTTTAAGAGATTCGGTCCGAAGTGGTTATGTACTTGGTACTTGAAGGTCTAGAAGTTCGACCAAAATCTTTTCCGTCTCCTTGGTCTCTAGTTTAACGGTTGTAGGCGACCTAGTATCTTTTTCGTTCTCTCGAGGTATTCTTGTAAATAAAGACGAAATGACTGATACGGTTTCGGAAACTGACACACCTAGTGTTATTTGACACCTTTCAAGACTTTCTCTACCCTTATGGTCTGGTGTACTGGACGAGAACTCTTTGGATTACGTCCAGTCCTTCGTTGTCAATCTTGACCTGTACCTTGTTGTCTGACCAAGGTTTATCCTTTTCCTCATGTAGTTTAAACATATAACAGTGGAACGAATAAATTGAATGTACGTCTCGCGTAGTACTCTTTGCGACCCGACATTCTTTGTGTTCGACCTTAGTTCTAACGGTCCTCTTTACAGTTATTGGAGTCTATACGTCTACTGTGGTGGGAATACCGTCTTTCACTTCTCCTTGATTTTTCGGAGAACTACTTTCACTTTCTCCTCTCCTTTTTCAACCGGATTTCGAGTTGTAAATCTTTTACTTCTAGTACCGTAGACCAGGGTAGTGAAGGACCCTTTATCTACCCCTTTCTCACCTTTGTCACAGTCTGAAATAAAACCCCCCGAGGTTTTAGTGACATCTAACACTGACGTCGGTACTTTAACTTTCTACGAATGAGGAACCTTCCTTTCAATACTGGTTGGATCTATCATATAAGTTTTCGTCTCTGTAATGAAACGGCTGATTTCAGGTAGGTCAGTTCCGATACCAAAAAGGACACTAGTGCATACCTACACTCTCAACCTGACACTTCTTTCGACTTGTGGTTTCTTAACTACGAAAACTTGACACCACAACCTCTTCTGAGAACTCTCAGGGAACCTGATGTTCCTCTAGGTTNTCCTTGGTCTCTAGTTTAACGGTTGTAGGCGACCTAGTATCTTTTTCGTTCTCTCGAGGTATTCTTGTAAATAAAGACGAAATGACTGATACGGTTTCGGAAACTGACACACCTAGTGTTATTTGACACCTTTCAAGACTTTCTCTACCCTTATGGTCTGGTGTACTGGACGAGAACTCTTTGGATTACGTCCAGTCCTTCGTTGTCAATCTTGACCTGTACCTTGTTGTCTGACCAAGGTTTATCCTTTTCCTCATGTAGTTTAAACATATAACAGTGGAACGAATAAATTGAATGTACGTCTCGCGTAGTACTCTTTGCGACCCGACATTCTTTGTGTTCGACCTTAGTTCTAACGGTCCTCTTTACAGTTATTGGAGTCTATACGTCTACTGTGGTGGGAATACCGTCTTTCACTTCTCCTTGATTTTTCGGAGAACTACTTTCACTTTCTCCTCTCCTTTTTCAACCGGATTTCGAGTTGTAAATCTTTTACTTCTAGTACCGTAGACCAGGGTAGTGAAGGACCCTTTATCTACCCCTTTCTCACCTTTGTCACAGTCTGAAATAAAACCCCCCGAGGTTTTAGTGACATCTAACACTGACGTCGGTACTTTAACTTTCTACGAATGAGGAACCTTCCTTTCAATACTGGTTGGATCTATCATATAAGTTTTCGTCTCTGTAATGAAACGGCTGATTTCAGGTAGGTCAGTTCCGATACCAAAAAGGACACTAGTGCATACCTACACTCTCAACCTGACACTTCTTTCGACTTGTGGTTTCTTAACTACGAAAACTTGACACCACAACCTCTTCTGAGAACTCTCAGGGAACCTGATGTTCCTCTAGGTTAGTCAGGTAGGATTTCTCTAGTCAGGACCCACAAGAAACCTTCCTACCTACAATTTCGGCTTTGACGTTATGAAACCAGTGGAGTACGTTTCTCAACTGAGTAACCTTTTCTGGGACTACGACTCTTCCTAATCCCCGTCCTCTTCTCCCTCTTCTGTCTCCTACTCTACCGACCTACCCCTCATGACCTCACCCAACTCAAACTCACTTAAGGACTTCAACCACTACCTGTCCCTCCGGACAACCCGACACTAAGTACCCTAGTGTTTCTCAGACTGTACTGACTCGCTGACTTGAATTGAATATATATATACTGTATATACATACCGAAGGAAAATCGATTAATACTGACGTTTTGGATAAAGGTTTATTCTAGTTTAAAACTCCATGACTTCAAATCCTGAAATTATAGAAGAAACTCCTTCTGTGTTAAGTCAGGTATTGTCCAAAGAGTCATACTACGTTACTTTTAATGTAAGTTAAGGCACCAGGGAGAGGATTTTTTTTTTTTTTTTCTTTCTTTTTAGGATAAGATTAGTACGTTTTTTTTTTTTTTTCTTTAGTTTGTTAAAGGTTAACTCCTTTTAAATATTCTCCATATACGTATGTATATATTGGGTATATACATTTTAAAATAATTTCAAAATTCGTAACAATATTGTTATTAGGGACTATTTAACGAAATTAAAACGAAACGGTAAAGTAGTAGAAAGTATTCATGGACACTGTAGAATTTAAATCAAAGTTGGAATAATAGTGTCCGTTGACTAAAGATGAGGTCTTCTAAGATAAACAGACCTGGAACCTTTAGTAAAATCATATTTTATAGAAAAGGATAAAAAACATGGGTGACCATAATCTACAAATGGGATTTTGTGTTGTTACTAGTATGGTCCGAAAACACCCCTTTTTTTTTATACGTGACGAAAAGGTAGTGGTTATTTTATTTTAAGATGAAGGGGGGTTCCAAATATACTTGATCAACGTATGTCTTAAAGATCGTAATGGAGGAATACACGACGACGATTCAACGAAGTCGGTACAGGCTGAGACACACTGGGGTGTCTACAGTCGGGTGATCCGAGGAAACAGGGACCCTAAGAGGTCCGTTCTTGTGACCTTACCCAACAGTAAAGGAAGAGGTTACGTACTTTCACTTTTCACTTTCACTTCAGTGAGTCGGTACGGGCTGAGAATCGTTGGGGTACCTGACGTCGGATGGTCCGAGGAGGTAGGCACCCTAAAAGGTCCGTTCTCATGACCTCACCCAACGGTAACGGAGGGATAAATGAGAGATGGTCAAGAGTTTAAAGTTGTTCCTCTTACAAATATCTAGAGAGATATATATATGTGTAACACAAAAGGTCAATACGTAGTAACAAATAGGTCTTTTGAGGTAACCACCAAATCAGCGATACAATAACGACTGAGAACACTGGGGTATCTGACATCGATGGTCCGAGGAGACCAGAACCTTAAAAGGTCTGTTCTTACAATCTCACTAATCGGTGAAGGAAGAGGTTCCCTAGAAGGGTTGGGTCGATCACTTAACCGTAGAGGTCGTAACGTCCGTTTAAGAAATGACTCGGAGGTCCCCTCGGGATAATAAGATAACGGGTGTCGGTTTCTGTTTTCGAATAGGAAAGGTCTGTTCTTAGTTCCGACAAAAGAACTATTTTGGAGAGGATTAGCAAGGTCAGTCTTCACTAGGGTACAGAGACTTGTGGGGGACTGTAAATTCACAAAGGGGAAAACGTGTGATGAGAACTAGTATAAGTACTTAGATTATAATGACTTTCGTCTTATGTATAGAATCGTGAAAATTTTTAATAGGTGTCGTGGTTCGTGTTGTGGTAGGTAAAAATCAAAATATAAATAGAACCTAAGTATACCGTCTTCAGTTTTTCTTATCTTAATAAAAATTAGAATAAAGTTTAACTACTTTAAAATATTTAGAAAAAAAGACAATTTAGGTTAATGTGTTATAAAATAAGTCATAGAGGAAGTATGGATCAAAAAGTAGAAGTTGTTTGGTAAATTACTTCGATAAGATTGAGTCCGATTAAATATTCGAGTCTATAATAAAATTGGAACAGAGAAAAAAGGGTGATAAGAGTATAAAAACATATAAAGACCGTTAACAAAAAGAGATTCATACATTAACATCATAAATAAACATATGCTTACAACATTAAGAATGGGAATTTTTAGTGAGGAAAAATTTCAATTCCTTTCCTTCTTGGAAAGTTCTTCGGTTTCAATCCACTTTCACTTTCAGTGAGTCAGCACAGGTTGAGAAACACTGGGGTACCAGATATGTCAGGTACCTTAATAGGTCCGGTCCTATGACCTCACCCCTCGGAAAGGGAAGAGGTCCCCTAGAAGGGTTGGGTTCCTAGCTTAGGTCGAGAACGTTTAAAGTCCACCGAACAATTTTTTCAGAAATTAAGATTTCCTAGAAACATTTACTTTCACTATCGTAAAATATATTCGGGTAGAAAATTTAATTGGTCACTGTGAAATTTTGTAGTTCTTCTTAAAATCAAATGACGATTCTTTAATACATTTATGACTATTCATTAAATCTGGTAGTTACCTCACTTCTTCGTTCGACTTTTAACCTTCGTTTTATCTTTTTGATTTAATAATTTTACGGAAGAGTTTACTTTTACTCCGTTGTCTTCTTATTGTAATACTAATCATCTGAAGGATACTGGTATCGACTAATAAGGATTCTAACAAGTTGAGAAAGGTTATAAACGAACAGGTTTATAAAAAGATCTTCGTATAAAAAATAATTTAAATAAAAATTAAATTCCTATTAACGAAATGTCATAACGTAACTAAAGATAGTTTGGAGTTGTACTTAGTCTGTATCCAAATGGGTGCATGGGACGGTGAACTTATAAGGAGGGTGAAGGGAGGTGACTCGGGACCTAACTCAAGGGACTCGGTATGTCGTTTAAGGGTAACCGATTGATAAAATGTATATCATTACATACACAGGTACGATGAGAGAGGTATGTAGGGTGAGAGAGGAAAGGTTGGTGTCGACACAGGTAGTCAGACGAGAATTTCAGACACAGAGGTAACGACGAGAAGTTTATCCAAGTAGTCATGGTAAAAAGATCTAATATATATATATATACACAAGTCAAGTCAACTCAGCGAATCAGTACAGGTTGAGAAACGCTGGGGCACTTAACATCGTGCGGTCCGAAGGGACAGGTAGATTGAGGCCCTCAAGTGGGTTTGGGTACAGGTAGCTCAGTCACTACGGTAGGTCGGTGGAGTAGGAGATAACAGAGGAAGATGAGGATGGGGGTTAGGGAGAGTCGTAATCCCAGAAAAGGTTACTCAGTTGAGAAGAGTACTCCACCGGTTTCATAACCTCAAAGTCGAAATCGTCGTCAGGAAGGTCACTTGTGGGTCCTGACTAGAGGAAATCTTACCTGACCAACCTAGAGGAACTTCAGGTTCCCTGAGAGTTCTCAGAAGAGGTTGTGGTGTCAAGTTTTCGTAGTCAAGAAGCCGTGAGTCGAAAGAAGTGTCAGGTTGAGAGTGTAGGTATGTACTGGTGACCTTTTTGGTATCGGAACTGATCTACCTGGAAACAACCGTTTCATTACAGAGACGAAAATACACAATCATGGGTTATTAACGGAAAGAAAAAAACCGAATGGAGAGAGACATATTATCCGAGATCCAAGTAGATGGAGTACTTCTGACTAAGTTCATATAAGAAAAAATACCGATTTATTATAAGGTAACATATATACATGGTGTCGATCTTCTAATAAAGAAGTATCACTAATAAAGAAGGTCCTTATATTAGAGATGAATAGAAGTTACTGTTTAAACTATCTGTGAGGGTCACTTGGTGTATACGTTTTAAATGTAACTTGTGGTGAAATCTTTGTAGTGACAATTAAGTACCGATATGGGAGGAGACACTTGTGGGATTACCTTACACGTCTTTTATTTATTTTGTGTATTTAAAATTCATTAAAATTTATCATTTTTAATAGTATTTCGATTTATTTTACTATACACTCCTAGACTGACTCCCGTAATACATACAATACACAAATATTAATCTCTCCAGTCCCTTCAGTAAATATAATATATACACAGAAGGATACACAATTCAGTGAGTCAGTACAGGTTAGGAACGTTGGGGTACCTGACATCGAGGGTCCGTGGAGACGGGTACCTTAAAAGGTCCGTTATTATGACCTCACCTAACAGTAAAGGAGGTATTCTGGTGGAAGGACTAGGTCTCTAGCTTCGACAGAGAACACAGAGGACATAGCCTTCTAAGAAATGATGATCGTGATGGACCCTTCGGGAATATATATATATTATACATATAATTATATACACATTATATATAATATACCAACAAATTTAATACATACATATACATTAAAATCGTCTTTCGAACTCACTTCTCCTTCCCACCGGAGATACTTAAAGATTGTAACAATATTAGGAAGAAGAAACCTTAAAGGTCTGACTTTTATCACATCAAAAAAACTTCCTTTCACTTTACTTAAACTCGTTCCATTCCCAAAACAACAACAAATCAGTGATTCAACACAGGCGGAGAAAACGCTGGGGTACCTGACGTCAGAAGGTCCGAGACCCTAAGAGGTCCAGTCTTATGATCTCACCCAACGGTAAAGGAAGAGGACTCGTAGAAGGACTGGGTCCATAGCTTGAGTACAGAGGGCGTGACCGCAACCATTCACCCAAGAAATGGGGACTTGGTGATCCCTTCTGAATTTATTCCCAAACCATATGGAATTAACATAACAAAACGTATACAAAATTGTAAATACAGAATTAGGTCTCAAAAGACACAGATCGACCTAGTCATTCGTGAACCTAACGAATCCTCTACGTATGATGATATTCAAAAACTCTATTCTTTGAGGAAACCTCTAAGCCATAATACCAATTAAAATACATAGTGGAACTCACCTCGTGTCCTGTGAGTCTATAGACCAATTGTAATAAGGTCACATGGACTTTCCCACAAAGACCTTCGTTAATAGTGAACTGAACCACTTTACTCAATACGGCTAACAAGGAGGGTTTCCTCATACGAAAATTTGACATCACGACTTTTTCTAAGAATTCTCAGTGAACCTAACGTTCTAGTTTGGACAGTTAGGATTCCCTTTAGTTAGACCTTATAAGTAACTTTCATGACTACGATTTCAACTTTACGGTCATGAAACTGGCGGACTACGTTTCCCAGCTCCTCTTCTCGCACCGTCTCGTACTCTATCTATCTGTCGAAGTGACTAAGTTACCCGTATTTGAACTCGTTTGAGGTCCTCTATCACCTCCTGTCCCTTCGACCCCACGACGTCAGGTACCCTAGTGTTTCTCAGTCTATACTACCTCGTTGACTTGTTGTTGGTGAAGGGTTTCACTCACCTTAGTAAGTTAAGTAGGTCCCGGATTTATCTTGTTTTCGACCTCCTTCCAACGTAACTGAGGGATGGACTTACAAACTCGACCTTATAGTGAGAATAAAACGGGAGTTTGACCCTGAACTAATTTTTATAACACATGTCAATAGACACGATATGTCATCCAGGAACAACAAATAGATAAAAAATATATCATCACACATATACAATTAGGGTTTGAGGATTAAATAATGGGTGAAAGGGGAGACCATTGGTGTTCAAATAAAAGTTACAGACACCCAGATAAAGATAAAACATATATTCTACAGGTAAAATTTAGAGTCTAATTCTTCAGATATTAAAGTATTTTTACTGATATAAATTTTATCCATTTCTGGTCCTGGGATGAGATATCGTGTCCCTGACATAACTTCATATAAGTTATACAAGATTATTTATAGAAACGTATATATATATTTAAATATATTCACTTGGTGAAATAATATTTGGTCTTTGATTACGTTGTAACAATTAGTTGATATGAAGTTATTATTTTTTTTTTTCTTTAGATATTAAATGAGGGAAAGAGGATTCTTGTAGTAAACGTCCTCCTTTGTAAGCCACCAAAGGTACCTGACTTATACAGGAGGACACTATCGGAAATAAGTCCTTGAGGACGGTAAAGAAGGAGATCACCTCTGGTAAGACTTACTAAGACTTTACCTCGTCTTGGGATAGTAGGACGGACGATACAGGAGTTGGACGGAAAACAGACACCTTTTTGATATCGGTTTCTTATTAAAATTAGTCTCTTAACACTTTTACGTCTTTGTTTCCTTTCGGTAGTTCGTTCTGATTTATTGTTATCAAATCGATAATTCGTATCAGCTCCTGGAAATCAAGGAGAAGTTCCCGGCATCTGGTATAAGATTCGGTATAGGAAACTCGAAAGAATATCTCTAACTTTGGGGGTGGTCCAGTTTCTTCAATTGACGTACTACTGGTCTAACATCAGTACTGTATTCGACAACGTTAAGACTCTTGACCGGAGTTTCTTTACCTTTGTTTGACTACGACCTCGACTTCTAAAAGACATGAATTAGTTCTACTACGACCAGTCTGATGTCTACTGACTAAAGTTCTACTGTAGTCTTGACGGACACAAGAAAGATGTACATCGGGGGAGGGAAGTGGATATTTTCGAGAACGGGTGACTAATAATCAACCCCCCTCGACCGGAAATCTGTCCTCAGGTGGGAGGGGCGTCCAACACGATACACAATTCAGCGAAGTCAGTACAGGGTGAGAAATACTGGATCACCTGACATCGGGTGGTCCGAGGATACAGGTACCCTAAGAGGTCAGTTCTTGTGACCCCACCCAACGGTAAGGGAAGAGTCCCTTAGAAGGGTTGGGTCCCTAGCTTGGACACAGAATACAGAGGACGTAACAGTTCGTCTAAGAAATTGTTATCGTGGTGGACCCTTCGGGGGGTCTAACGGTCGGAGGTTTTCTTTCGTTTGAAAGGAAAGGTGGTCGCAACGGAGGAATAACCGAAATCGTACCGTTCGTCGGCCCGGAGGTGAAAGTCATCGTTAAGGTTCTACTAAAAGACAAATACGTACGTAGGAATACTTGATGAGAGTCATTCGCTTTCCTTCACGTTTTGCGTGTGTCCGCACTGAGACGGTCTTATCGGGGAGAGCATATAAGGAGTACCCCGAGGAGACGGTCGACGGACCGTTTAAATAAAAGGTGGTTAGTGTTCCATAGAACCAAAGTCTCTTCATTTTACACTCTTTTCACGATGAATCTGAAACCGTTGTATAATACACCTCAGTGTTGAAAGTATAATATAGGAGTTCGACTTAAATCTCACCACCTTGATACGGTACCTTCTTTAACTTACCCCTTTTGATTCTCGATTTAACATTGGAACTAATCGTACAAGCTAAGAAGAGTGAGGAAGTCCCTTTCACCGTGACGAGAGATGGGTAGAGAAGTTCGGTCCTTTGCTATATAGTAGTCTAAAGGAGACGAAAACGTAAAAAGAATAGGGAGTGTAGATTAGGTAGTGGTCTAACACAGTCCAGACAAAGGATTTATACTAAGTGAAACCAGGTAGAGAAAAGACAAAGGTGACTTTGTGAAGTCAGGTACGGTGGTCGTAGAGACCGAACTTAACAAGATTATCGGAGGTTCATCACAGAGACGGAGGTCAGCACAAACGTTTAGTTTAGGTAAAAGGTGTGACATCGGTTTTACAAGGAAAATTTCATGTTTCGACTAGTACAGCGTAGAGACTATTTGATATAATAACCGAGGGGTTACAAGGGTCTTAGTTTGAGATGTGCCGAATGATCCGAAAAGTACCATACTCGTCTCAGGATAAATGGAAGGGTCGAAGTTGAGAATCTCGACAAGGAGGGTTTAGGTTATATCGTTTGACTTCAGCAGAGGTCCATTAGAGTGTGGGACAACAAGAGAGACTTACCGTACAAGAAAACGGAACAGAGAAATAGTTCAGGGGTGACGAGGAAAATTGAAAGTTGAACCTACAGTAACAAAGTCCTTTCAGAAGAGATTGAGAGACCTTAAACAGGGTTATACATAAGAATTATCTCGTAAATAGTAGGGTATAACTCTAATGACCAAAATGATCGTATACAAAGAAACATTCGTGAGACCACAGAGTATATCTTTCTTCACCTTTCTGAATGTCACATACCAGGACACGAAGACACACACAAACCAGTGAAGTCAGTACAGGTTGAGAAACTGTGGGGTATCCGTCATCGGGTGGTACCCTAAAAGGTCCGTTCTTATGACTTCACACAACAGTAAAGGTGGAGGTCCCCTTTAAGGACTGGTTTCATAACTTGGGTCCAGAGGACCAAGTGTCCACCTAAGAAATGGTTGACTCGATGGTCCCTTCGGGGGACGTGTCAGGGATTAAGTATGATTTATGCGACGTAAAGTTACAGTAATTTACCCCGTATATTGGTGAGTAAAAGGTCAGAAGTGAAGAGGGAAAGAAAATAAAGACGAGATTTTAAAATTCTTTGGGACGTAAAGAAGACCTCGATAAATTAAAACACCGAAGATATGATCGTCCAATTTGAAAACCACGGAAAGGAACAAATCTCAACATAGAGGACGTTAAACGTACAACCGGATTACTCTGACTTTTTCACAAATAACTCATTTACTTAAGGTAGTAGTCACACTCAATACATATTGAATAAGTATAATAGACACCGAAGGATGGTTTATGTATTCGGATAGACTTTAACATTCTGAATGTAAACGACAAATTTAAAAGTAACACCTATATTTCACTTAAGAAATTGATGATTAATACAATGTAGTAACAGATGTCTCTATCACATGTTGTCTGTCAGAAATATAATGATACCCAATTTTTTTTTTCCTTTAAAGTATTACATATTTATACAAACATTCCTAAAACTCTGATATTTTATTATACTATCTACAAGGGGCAAGGGGTTTTAAACGAATGGTTCAAGATATAGGAGGTATGATTTTTGATTTTGTGTGTTTATACTTGATATAAAACACCTACTGGTACACCGACCAATAATTTCACTTAATATTATTACGACCTAGTTTTATAGGATTTAATTTTTACTACAAATGAAAAATCTTCTCATAATAAAATCATTTCCAATGTTAAAGTTACTAAATATAGTCAATTCGATTTGATTGTCCTTGTTATTAAGAAATGTCACAAACAACTTTCCTACCAGGAAGTTAGTAGTTCAATTAATCTCCGATACTTAAACCAAACCTCTTCCTTTACCGTCGGGTACGGTCATAAGAACGGGCCTCTTAAAGTACCTGTCTCCTCGGACCACCCGACTTCAGGCACCCCAGTGTTTCTTAGTATGTACTGATTCGTTGGTTGTGATACTTAAACCAATTAAGGAACGAGACAAAAGAGATAAGTAAAGTCAAGTCAGTGAGTCAGTACAGACTGAGAAACACTGGGGTACCTGACGTCGGGTGGTCCGAAGGGGACAGGTAGTGGTTGAGGGTCTCGGATGAGTTATCTCGAATTATTTTATTATTGATTGTAGTATACTTTCGAACGATAACATGGTCTTTCACTGTACGTTTAATCGAACTTGAATAATCGAGTGTCAGAAGCTCTATTAAGATATTCTAGTATTGTACTAGAAACGAGATGTAAACCCCTTTAACTACGAGTCACATCATTTCAGTAACAAACTTCCGATTTGGTGAAGACGTCCGGTCTTATACTTCAGTCCATAAGACGGGAATTGACGTTACGAGAGACGGAAAACACCCCAATTTGACTAGGATAAATGTACAGTACTTGACTGGGAGGTTTCCGTTCAAACGGATGTTTACAGGTACATAATTTTGTAAATACTTTAAGTGTTGAAAAATTTTTGAATGGGTTTCCTTCCTTTGTTCTCTCTTCTCGCTTAGTGTTTTTCCCTCCCTCTCTGTGTCGTAGTGTTTCTCTCAGTTTTATATTATCTATCCTTTTCCCCTTCTTGCCTCTTCTTTTACTTGTTACCCACTCTCTTTTATTTTTCAACTCTTATATACTTTACTTTTTCACGTCGATTACTAAATTTTTCTCTCATTTTGAACCTAAAGACGGGAAAGGAAACGTTAGACCAGTCATAACACATCGTTTCCGGTGAAGAAGTTGTTTGTAACATCCGTGGCTTATCAAAGATCTATGAGAGGATCTACTAACCCTATACTCTCACTTAATTATCTCCTTGCCTTAAAAGAAAAGTAAGATTATAATCCTCTCTCGATAATTTGTATTACCCACACGTAATAAAATCTATACCCTTCCGTAAGACAAGATCTATACCTTTCGTAAGACTAGTCCACTGTAAACACATCTCCAGTCCTGTAAACACCCTCGTTTTTTTCTATTATATCCTCTTTTCGTAAGCCCCGTAGGACAGTCCTGGTCGAGACTACTACGTTATAGGGACTCTAAACGGGTAATCTAAAGGTTATTCGAACAGGACCAGATACCACAAGACTGGAAAAACGGAAGAGATGAATCTTCGTGTCTCTTCTCTTCTTTAGTTTGAGGACTGGAAGAACAATTTACTCCTCAGTGAAAGTAATATAATAAGACAATAATTTTTTTTTTGAAGTAATCAATACTTTCTTTTAATTAGGACAAAATTAAAAAACAGTTGTATCTTTTGAATAAAGTTTTGAAGGACACTTGGTCTGTAACACCTTTTGAACGTATATAGTAAATCAGAGACGGTAGTTCTAGTCTGTAGAGAAATTAAACAGGGTGAGAAGACAAATAGAAACTCGGTTTTGATGGTGTCACTATATTCAAAACTATTGACCATCTAAAGGAATTAGGGAAATAGGAAGAAGTTCTTTCAGAACCGATAAAAACAAGGGAACTCACAGGAATATAAAACGGTAGTGAACGTAAAACAGTAATGGATTGATTTTGGACGGTGTAACGACAGAATAATTGGAGGTTGAAAAGTTAGGTCTAATGGTGTCATTTGACCTACAGTTTCCTTTGTAAAATCCTCCCTTCACGGATGTCTGTCTCTAAGTCTAGTACAAAGACGGTAATTGAGAGTCACCATGGAGTTTCGATAGTAACCGATGGTAAAAGGTATACATTTTTTTTTAGTCTATTATTATACTACAGTGTAAGTGTCGTTATACTTTTTGTCTTAACTGGTAAATAACTAGATGTATGTGTTCAGCAGTACTTCATATAGTACTGGATCAAAAAGTGAAATCCTTTTTTTTTACTTTTGTGAGTTGAAATTTATATTGTCCGAACTAAGAACAAGAAGACAAAGAATAACTTCATGTATCATCAAGCCTTCTTTAATGTCGATTCTCTACAGGAGCTGGTGCCTTCCACCACTTTTACGTTTCTCATTCACCCTGTGTAATCAAAATTGAATAAGTCAAACCAAGTCAGTAAGTCAGTACAGGTCGAGAAACGTTGGAACACCTGACGTCGTGAGGTCCGGAGGGACAGGTAGTGGTTGAGGGTCTCGAATGAGGTTGAGTACAGGTAACTTAGTCACTACAGGTTAGTAGAGTTGGAAACATTAGGGGAAGAGGAGGGAGGAAGTTAGAAAGGGTCGTAGTCCTAGAAAAGTCTACTCAGTCAAGAAACGTTTTCCACCGGTTTCATAACCTCGAAGTCAAAATCGTAGTCAGGAAGGTTACTTGTGGGTCCTGACTAGAGGAAATCCTACCTGACCAACCTAGAGGAACGTCAGGTTCCCTGAGAGTTCTCAGAAGAGGTTGTGGTGTCAAGTTTTCGTAGTTAAGAAACCACGAGTGAAAAGAAATATCAGGTTTAGAGTGTAAGTATGTACTGATGACCTTTTTGGTATCGAAACTGATCTGTCTGGAAACACCGTTTCATTACAGAGATGAAAAATTATACGGCAGATTCAACCAGTATCGAAAAGAAGGTTCCTCGTCCGTAGACAATTAAAGTATCCACGTTAGTGGTAGATGTCTCTAAAATCGTGGTGGTTTTTATTTCAGACAGTGACAAAGGTAACAAAGGGGTAGATAAACGGTATTTCACTATCCTGATCTACGGTATAGAATCAAAAGAGTAATCTACAATCAAAGAATGCTAGAAGTCTAGAATAGTAGAATCAATGAGTACTAGAATCAAATTGAGTAATCTCTCTCTTTTTCATTGACTTTTATCTCCATAATTACTGATGAAAATTTCCGTATCCGTAAGGATTACTTAACCCAAAATTATAGTTTTATAATAGTAATGGTGTCACAGATTTAAAGGTCTGATAAGCACGATAAAATAAGTAAACATCATTACAGATTTTAAGGAACGGTAAGACATATGGTTTGACTATAGATTACGTAAAAAACGTTCCTATCTTTATTCTCCTTTATTTGACACAAAATAGAAGTGTTTCAAATGTATTAAGTGTCATCATATATTTTATACGGAGTTAAGACGAATTAATTTCAAATACCTATTGGTTAAAATATTAACTTGTAGAATTTCCTTTTTCTATTTAACAATATTTTACATCCGAAATGTTAAAATGTATATAAATCAATATATATATTGGACCTTTAGTCCAAAACGAAAATCGATTAAAGACAAAGAGGTGTAATGACTCTTGGTTGTCTGGTGTCCTCAATTACTTTCACGGAGGTAGTAGGTCTTCGTTTGTTTAAGAATTACTCAATAAAGTCTAATTTTATCATGTCTACGTGTCGTTTCTCAACTTACTCGCAAATCCCGACATAGGCATCGTGCCTATTCCCAGTCTTACCTTGGACGTTTGTTGGTCCAATAACTTGATATGACGTTATAAAAGTTACAAAAGTAAACGAAAAGAAAAGAGGTCGTTTTTCTTATATTTAAGAGGATATTCGGTTTTAGTTCCTGTACGATGAACCTTTAATAAAATAAAACTTCAGGATGCTACTATTTCTCACAAAGTTTCGATTTATAAGTATCACGAATAAATAACAATTTTGTATTTGTCACTTAAAATTTTTTTAGTTCAAAATTCATTCGAGTTTCTTTCATGAATCGTTACAAATTGAAGTGGACTAAGAATACTAGAAGGACATTTTATCGTTATCAATCTCTTTAACAGAGTGAGACAACACAAGGTCCTTCGATTAATAACGTTTCTTTTGGAAGGGGTATACTTAATCTACTCTGGGTCTCTACGACGGATACCCTTCACGTCTGTGTCGGGAACTTTAAGTAATAAAAGAGGAGTGTTTCCTAATCGAGTTAGAAAATACCCCGAATAGTGACGTTTACGTTACGAACAATTCGTTTGAAATTTGAAGAGAGAAGGGAGTCCGGGCACTTGAAACTGGGTGAGAGTCGGACTCGGCTATATGTTGGGGAGTAATTATCGAGGAGATTTTTAACTGACCGAAGTCACATACGGACTGCACTTCTCGGCTGAGTAACCTTTTCTGGGACTACGACCCCTTCTAACTCCCGTCTTCCCCCACTGTCTCTTACTCTACAAACGTATCGTAGTGACCCTGTACTTAAACTCATTTGAGACCCTCTATCTCCTCCTGTCTCCTCGGACCGCACGACGTCAGGTCCCCCAGTGTTTCTCAACCTGTACCGAATCGGTGACTTGTTGTCGTCGGTTGGGAGACAAGAGAGTTGGATAATGACGAGGAGGTGGGTAAGTAAGGAAGTAGGGTGAGGAGGTGTGGGAAGAGAAAGAACGAAAAAACGACAGAAACAAGAATAGAACAAGTGATAAGGGATACTTTCTTTTCGACGAAACATGGATTGAACTTCGTAAACGTCTGAAGTGTCTACGACCCAAGAGGACTGACGAGGTCAGAAGGAGGGGATGAGAGGATCAGGATGAGAAAGAGAACGTCTTCAAGAAACTGTAGCAGAAAGGAATGGACTTAGGACTTACGAAAAATAAACTGTAGTCAAGTTAAGTCAACGAGTCAGCACAGGCTGAGAAGCGCTGGGGTACTTAGCGTCGTGCGGTCCGGAGGGACAGGTGGTGGTTGAGGGCCTCAAGTGAGTCTAAGTGCAGGTATCTCAGTCACTACGGTAGGTCGGTAGAGTAGGACCCACCAGGGCAAGAGGAGGACAGGGGTTAGGGAGGGTCGTAGTCTCAGAAAAGGTTACTCAGTCGAGAAGTGTACTCCACCGGTTTCATGACCTCAAAGTCGAAATCGTAGTAAGGAAGGTTTCTTTAGGGTCCCGACTAGAGGAAGTCTTACCTAACCAACCTAGAGGAACGTCAGGTTCCCTGAGAGTTCCCAGAAGAGGTTGTGGTGTCAAGTTTTCGTAGTTAAGAATAAATTGTATCAATTCTTATTTATACTAGATATTTTTTAAACAATAAAGACTAAAACTTTATTTGGTCATTCTCTACCTATCTATCTGTCTGCTATCCAATTATCCATCTATCTTTCTTTCTGAATGTCTTGTACCAGTAGAAATTGTAAATAACAGGTTTGGTTTTTCGTTTGTACTTAATAACATTCATGAAAGGTAGTGAAAAACGAAATAGATATAGAAGAGAATGGGTGATAGTGGGTCTTAGTTGTGGAAACTAGTATTCACATTTTGAAAGTATTTCTGTCTTTTTAATTGACAATCCATCAATCTTATCCTTTTTCCTCTGGTTTTATCGTTCCGATTTTCTGTTTCTTTCCTTTTTCGGGTGTTTTCATCTTGTTTCCTTCCAGGTTCCTGGTCTCACTCTTGGAGTCCAAATTGTTTATTAGGAGGACCGATCGGGTTAAATGTATCCTGTCCGAGTCACCCTCCTCTTTTTTTGTATATTTTTCTCCTCGGTTTAAATTCGGTCCCCGAAGTGAAGAAGAAGAGAAGAGAAAAAAACCCAGCTGAACTCGAATACGGAGAGGAGCTCCTCCTACATAAAAGGAAACGAACTGTTTATTTTGTCTCGACATTGTGGGTCGACATTGTGACCAGGTAGTGAAGTTTAGAAACGACGTTACTCTATCTTGGTTCCTTTAATACGTGTGAGGTCGAGTTGATAAATTACAAGAATAAAGTAAAACGAAGAGAATACCGAGATGAATAAAGAGTAAAATTTTGAAAAATGTTCTCAATTATACATTCTTTAAATCCACGTATAAACTATTTATAACATCCATAATTACTCTTAATTGATAAAAAAAGGAGGTTATAATTTTGAGGGTGTCGTCAGAGAGATTAGTCTCATAGAAACTTACCAAATATCTCATTGGAGACATAAAATAGAAAAGTGGTTGGTTTTTACAGAATATGTCTTCGGATCATATATCTACTAGAACTGACTCCTTCTTTTCTAATCATATAGATATAATTATGAGGTTCAAATGTGTCTATTTATAGTTCAAAAAGACTAATAATATAAGTATACAAAGGAATAATCTTTCCCCTTAATAACATCTGTAACTAGGATCATTAATCTATAAACACTTNAAAGTGGTTGGTTTTTACAGAATATGTCTTCGGATCATATATCTACTAGAACTGACTCCTTCTTTTCTAATCATATAGATATAATTATGAGGTTCAAATGTGTCTATTCATAGTTCAAAAAGACTAATAATATAAGTATACAAAGGAATAATCTTTCCCCTTAATAACATCTGTAACTAGGATCATTAATCTATAAACACTTTAAAAAAAAAAAAAGAAAAAACGAGAAAACGGACTCAACGATCCTTTTAGTCAATCCGATCTTGAAAAGGAGTCGACACCAGGAAATGGGTTGACAAACGATGAGAGAGATGAAACCGAAATTATAGAAATCATTCTAAGGAATTTACAAAGGAAAAAGAAATAAAGATTTCATCACCTCATATATAATTATTTACGTGTTTTCCTATAAATGAATCCTAATTAAAAGTTCTTAGAAAGAAATCACGGATCCCTCGTTTGAAAAAGAGTCACAACAACTTCGTCTGAAATAAATCACCCTTAAGAACTAAACGTTGAAAGTTGAAGAGTCACTAGTATTCAGTCTTTCTACCTATTCAGAAAAAGTTTCGGAGTAAACTTTAAAATATAGTTTTAACCACTTTATGACTTCACTTCTGTTCGTCTTACAGAAACAATAATCTTGTAGAATAGACCTTAAGACCAAGTTGTCGAATAAGTAATTCAATGGATATTACTTCGTAAATTAGAGAGAGAATTCGAACTAAGAAAGTAGACACTTTATCCCGGTACTTTATTAGCGATAAAGTTTCTACAAAACATTTATATTTTACTTTGTATTCTTTTTCCAGATAAAGTTTGTACACAGTATTTTGTGTATTAATAACATGAAATTTCTTAAATTCCGTTATCTTCAAAGAGGTCGTTAAATTGACAAGGGAATTTGCTAGAAAATTGATACAAAACAAAAGTATTTCGTTGAACACATTCATAATCGTACGTATATAAGGTGATCATAGAAAAGTCGACTCCATTACTCTCTCTCTCACACACACACATACACACACTCACGTACGCACGTACGTCTCCCAGAATCACCCGTTTCTATTTTGTGAAGAGTTTCAGGTGAGGGTCTTATTCTTGTGTTTGTAATAATTGAGACTAAAACATGAGGTAAAGAAACCAAGAGTATGAACCTAAATATAAAGAAGTCACCTTAAATTCGTCCTAATAAATTTACTACAGATTAGACAGTTCCGAGACTTCACTAAAGGAAGAACTCCTTAAACCGAGGATAATATCCAATGACACAAAATATCACCCGTAAACTTTTGGATGATGACTCGAAGTGTGTGATTAAATGTGGGTAAGGTGCAAGACATACCAAAATTGACTGAACGAAATCTTCCTAGGGTTCTCAACGATCCTTTGGAGAGACAAGAAGAGTGAAAAGTATATCGTAATGACAAAATCAACTATTCCGACATGGACTCCCATGTCCCCCTAAATTCATCTTAGTTTGTCACTGTCCTTCCGATCCGTATCTATTAGTGAGGAAGTTTCAAAGAACAAGAAGTATATCTATTATTTCAAATAACACCCATCTCTTTTTTGTCATACACAAAAAAATTATATTTTATAAATCGTTTATTTATAAGATTTCAAAATTCTTATATATATGTACGTATATATACATATGTATACGAGAACAAGAAATATAAAATCGAAAAAGAGAATAGAGAAGTCAAAACGTTCCGTTTACTATAAGTTCTATTTCATATGATTTTGAAAAATTTCAAAAATCGGTTAGAAGGACAACTTTTATAGACAGTAAGAGGTTGAAACACGTACTTTGGATAAAAATAAGAAACCATGTTTTTATAAAAGACAATAAAAGATCCACGGACAAAAAATTTTTATTAAAGTTTTTATCGTCCTACTTATCGAAATTCAGTAGTTTCTGGTCCATATCGTCTAGTCAGACTACTACAATGAATAACCTTCAAATCTAATACACGTTAAAAATTTTATATAAAGTTCATTGATTGTAATTGTGAATCTTTTTATAAAGTTTATTTCTTTATCACTGTCTTCTCTACTACCGACGAGACAGTAAAGACAAGAAGTAATCTTATCTGTTGTTAAAAAAAGAGTGTAAAAAGTAAAACTCTTCTCATTATTAAAAAGTAGAACAAGTTCTATACTTACACATACATATGACCTATCTCTTTGATCAAGTTAGTCCTGATAAAAAATTCTTTGTAAAGTATTACTGTGGAAAAAGAATTTGATGACATAACCAAGAAAAGTTATCGAAGTCTACCGTAAAAATTTCCAATTGACGCTTCTCGGACAACTTAGATAAGGACAAAGTTCACAAAAATAAAAAAGGGTACCTACAAAGTTTCAACATTATGACAGTTTCGACGAGTAGACACTAATGTGACACCACTCAACACATACAAAGTTGAGTAATAGAGTTTGTTATCAATGTTATCGTTAGGACTTCGTGTAACATAACGTTCTAATACCTGAATTTCTTTTACAAATAGACGAAAATTTATATAACGATGTCTATGACCGTGACAGAAGTATGAATCCATTTGGAAAAGTAAATTTCCATCTAAATTAAAACATTACCAAACCAGTTAAGAGGCTCAAAGAATACAGATTCTAGTTGTAAAGCTAGTATTATAATGTAGGACTGTTACTTTACACGTCCATTCAATTAATAAATCTTCGACCCTATTTTAGGTTTCGTTTTTAGGATAAGTAAACCTTATAAGGATTACCTTTCGTTTTAAAGAAAAAAGGGTTTCTAGTTTTTACTTGTCCAATTATTGAGTTCACCAATATATCGAATAAAATCGACCGATAAAAATTCCTTCTTTGCATCTTTTTTTAATTTAATATTAATATAAGCCAATAGATACTTTAATAAAGTCGAATTATCCGATGATTGTTTTAGTTTCATAAAACGTCTATAATTATGTGTCGGATATGTAAGAATTTTTTTTTCAGGATCGATACTTAGTTTTCGTCAAACCAATAGGTAATTCACTTTACCGATTCTATTTCTATTTATGTGACAATGTGGTGACTAGAGAAAAGATTTCTGAACCTTTAAATTTTAATCTTAAAGAATATACTCGTGTATTTTGTAGAATTCATTAGATCTTACTTCATCCCTTAATGGAAAAACTTTTAAATTTATTGACAATTTTCGTAAAACTAACACTTCAAATTTTAATATATTCATTAAAGAGACGTAATCATTTCTCCTATTCTGTTAAATTTTAGTCAATTCTGACAGACCAACACACATGACGAATTAGGTTTGATGGAACCACCGGGAACCGTTCAATGAGTGGGAGAGACACGGAGTGACGGGAAACAGATGTTTCATCTCTATTGTTTATAGAAAATCTCAGTAAGACTTCTAATTCATTTATAAAAAATTTATGAACCTTATCTCAGGTTGTGTATCCTTCATATATTACCAAATAATTTGTTTTATTTCTGAATTTATTTCTGTATATCGTACGAGAATCTATTTTACTTAACAATATTAGGTTTATTTTCTCCTAATATAGACCCCATTCTTACAACCACCATGTTTGCTTTCATTTGTCAATCTACTCTTTCTGTAATCCTTTGGAAACCGGAGCTTCTTACTTATGATACAAATATCAACCGTATTAAGATTCCTACCGCCCTTGTAGGTGTCTATGTTTAACAATCTGCATTTTAACTGGCCTCCTACTGGTAGGAAAGGAGACTAAGTACACACGATGTGAACTCCATTGAAACTTTTACTCTTTTCTATAGGACGTTTGTTAACTTACATGTCGACATTCTCGAGTCTTGTTTCTACAAACACTACGTCTGTACTTCGACCCTAAGTAGAAACACATACCGGTAGTGACGTCGATGGTCGCATCTTTCCTTAGTGGAGTCCCTCTTTATTCCTTTTTCTCCGGGATCTTGGTTTGTGTCTTTTTAGTGTTATATATTACAACGTATGTCGTCCTATTAGTAAGTACTTTTTATTCTCTAACGGTCTGTTCATACTCTGTGACCTGTAAAACACTAAATCTTCGTTTACTTCTCTCTCGGAGTTCTTCGTCGAGTTGTTGTAGGTTATCCAGACTTTATTATTACCTTTAATTTCACAGGTAATTTAAATCACTTCACTTCCATTAACCTTTGTATTCCTATTCAGTAATAAGAAAAATTCATCATCCTTAACTTCGGTCATAATTAAAACCACTATCTCTCTTACTCATATGAGTGTCTCTAACACTCGGAACTTGTAAACAAACTTCTCAGGCTTATAATATCGATAACAACTACACTATAGGGCCCCCTTCTATATCTAGTTTTATTAGTTATAGACTTTAGACTAAAATTTTTTTTTAAACTACAAATAATAGGAATTGACTAGTTAAAACATCTGATCTACTATCCCTCACGTAACAGATGAAGGAAAGTACTTTTAATCAGTCAAATGAAGTGATATATGTTCTAATTAAGGAACGAGATGTGTCATAAAAAAGTAGAAAAAAGTAGAACAAATTGTTGTAATTTAGTAACGAACTAGATAGTTGTAGTCGTTCTGGATAAAGAGGAGGATCGTACCGGATATCTGAGACACACTTAGTGTAATTTTCACTTCAGCGAGTCAGTACAGACTGAGAAACACTGGGGTACCTGGTATCGGGTGGTGCGAAGAGGTAGGTACCCTAAAAGGTCCAACGGTAAAGGAAGAGGTCTCACATTAGTGTAATTCAAATTACATTTTTTCTAGTATTCTCATTAATCGAGTACGAAACTTCTTTACTACAACTCATGAAAATAGTATGAAGTCTAAAACGTTTAAATAGGAATAATCAATTTTATACACGAGACGACATGAAACAGTGAGTCAGTACGGACCGAAAAACGCTGGGATACGTGACGTCGGGTAGTCCGAGGAGACAGGTACCCTTGAGAGGTCCGTTCTTATGACCTCACCCAACGGTAAAGGGAGGTCCCCTAGAAGGGTTGGGTCTTTGGTTTGGGTCCAGAGGGTTAACGTCAACCTAAGAATTGGTAGACTCGGTGGTCCCTTTCGGTTCTTATGATCTTACCTATTGGATAGGGAAGAGGTCCCCCTAGAAGGTTTGTGTCCTTAGTTGGTTCCAGAGGACGTAACTTCAATCTAAGAAATGGTCGACTCGATGGTCCCTTCGGAATCAATTTAAATGATGACGGGTTTTTTTCCACCAAAAATTGAAAAAGGTTTATAAATCTTAAATATAAGATAACATATTCACTCGGATATTAAGATACTACTATATATAACATCCAAGATATTTGACGTTCGTGATCCTTTTATAAATTCTTTAAAGAGAAAATTATTTTATGTCGGGTTTATTATGAGAAAAACGGTGTATGAATTTAGTCTCACTCCATTATTGTCGTCTGTCCGTCCATTAAAATGGTCTGTAGATAAAAAGAAATGTCATTTAAATAATTATGGATTTTTATAAAATGAAAGTGTCTTAAAGTATTAAGATGAACTTTAGGTACTAATAGAATATCTTTATGGAATGAAGAGGTAAGAAGTGTCAACACACTATGGTACAAAGAGGGGTTGTAGTTTCGATTAATGGACCTTATGTTAGGTATGTAGTTCTACAGTGAGTTAAAGGATGAGTAAGATTTATGTCTAGAAGGCACTGAAGACTACTACATGAAGGGTTATTTGGGTAACACTCAACTTTTATAGTTGAGTTTTTTACGTGAATTTTGTAGAATCGAAAAGGACGTAATTTACAGGAGTGAATGTAACGAACGTGAATTTAATCGGATGTCAAACAGTTTTAGTAGATTGTGTTTCGGATAAAATATTATGTGTCACAACTTATAGAGTATTTTCAATAGTTTAAGATGAGACTTTCACTTTTTACCTTACCGACCCCTAAAGGAACCACCAGGTCACTAATTCTGAGGTGTGAAGGTTACGTCTTCTGCACCAAACTAAGGACCAGTACCTTGATTTTAGGGTATACGACTTACTGTCTAGCCGGAGAGTGGGGAGGTGGGGGGGGGGTTTTTTTTTATCTTACCGACATTCATATATCCAACAAATGGGAGGACTTCCATTGGTACTTCGACTGACCCTCGACACAAGTGGTTGTGACGGGTCGTAGTGTTCTCTTTTAATATGGTGTATGACGATCGGACCCTTTACTAGATTTAAGTTTTAAACTTCATATCAAAGATGACTGATATATAACGAAACCATGAGACTATTTTAGACTTTTAGTATTCAGTTTGGTACGAATTCAGTCTTTCACAGACATTTCCTTTATAGAAACGAGATAAAGAAGTTATGACAAAATCCCCTCTTTTACGAAAAAGGAGAGACGTACATTGAGTTTTTGTCTTTCAAGTATGTCCAAGTACCAACATCAGAAAAAGTAGGACTTCCAGTTATTTTCGTTTCATATTCCATAGAGGAAAAGACCCTCAGTTCCGTTTTCGTAGTGTATAAAGAGTTGAAACCAAAAAGGAAATCGAACCGAAGGGACCACCGAGTCTTCTATTTCTTAGGTGGACATTATACCCTCTGGACCCAAGTCAAGGACATAGCCTTTCTAGGGGACCTCCTCCCGTACCGTTGGGTGAGGTCATAAGAACGGACCTCTTAGGAGTACCTGTCTCCTCGGACCGTCCGATGTCAGGTACCCCAGTGTTTCTCAGCCTGTGTTGACGCGTTTATTCACGTCGTGAATTTGATAAAATATTTCCTTATCCCTGAATGACACTACTAACACAGTGTATGAGTCGATCGACGTATTGGAACCTCTCAATGAATATAGAACTTCGGATTTTATAGAGTTGTTCCTTTATCCTCATAATTACCACGATTGGGTTGTGATAATCACAAAACATCCCCTGATTTACTTATTGATATACATTTCATAGATCCATTTACATAAATTATATTTCAAAAATCATGTAAAATACCAAATCACGAAAATGATAAGAACGACGAAGATAACAATCTTTTTAACAAGTCCGAGGTAAAAAGTCACGTCTGTTCACTAAGACCTCTTGGTCAACCTTTAACGACATAACATCTGTCATTTTCTTTTCCAGAATTAATAAGGACGACGTTTCTGATAATGTAGTAACTGTTGATGATGATAAAATTATTATTCATACTATTATCATTATTAATGAAAATATCGAGTATAAGAATTCCATGTTTATAGCTACAATCATTTACTGTCTCGGTCCTATAATTAAGGTTTATAAAATGACGTTTTTACGTTAAAAATGAACGATTTTATATAACGTTATTCTTACGCTATCCTATGTTTTTCAACTTAGTTTTATAAAATCTTCCATGTAAAACATCCTGAAATCTAGACGTATTTTGTCTCGTTACTCTATTTACTTCCACGTCTCAGATCAGAAAGTTTTTGGTCAGTGGAAAATTTAACTTGTCAAAGACACGTATGTTTGAATAGAAGTAAAGAATAACAGAAAAAAATAGGACATGAAAAAATTAAGTCCGTTATGTAAGACGACCAATACGGTTTTAAGGAACTGACCGAGGATGCGAGAGATAAGAAGTCATATTAATGGTGGTTTAGGGACTGAGAACCGAGATATAAAGTAGAAACTTTTCTGTGAACCTTAAACCTTCCAGAATTCTAAAAAGAACAAGAACCAAAGGACTGTCATCGAAATAAAACTCGTTAAGACAATAGAGAAATGTAAAATTCGATTGAAGTTATTATATAGTTTAAAATGATTATTAGAACGAAGAAAAAAACGGCTTCGTTATCTTCGTTAGTCCAGTATATACACAGAATAGAATAATCGTGGTTTATCTGACACTATTGGTTTGAAAGGAGACTATAGACATGAAATACTTAACAGGGTAAGGTCAAGTACGGTAAGAGACTAAGAACGTAACAGAGGGTGGAGGAGAATAGATGAATTCCTGCCATAGGGACGTCTATACAGAGAGTGGACGCAGTAGGAAAGTTGAGAGTTTGACTATTAATATTAGTCATATATTTAGTCTA
Source organism: Capra ibex (assembly GCA_006410555.1). Classification (NCBI taxonomy): domain Eukaryota; kingdom Metazoa; phylum Chordata; class Mammalia; order Artiodactyla; family Bovidae; genus Capra; species Capra ibex. The sequence goes on along the minus strand of SJYO01018169.1, from coordinate 42,179,591 downwards.
AAATAAAAGACCCCGAGGTTTTAGTGACGTCTACCACTGACGTCGGTAATTTAGTTTTCTGTAAACGAGGAACCCTCTTTTCGATACTGATTGAATCTGTCGTATAATTTTTCGTCTCTGTAGTGAAAAGACACTTTCCAGACATATCAGTTTCAACACCAAAAAGGTCATCAGTACACACCTACACTCTCAACCTGACATTTCTTACGACTGGTGACTTCTTAACGACGAAAACACGACACCACAACTTCTTCTGAGAACTCTCAGGGAACCTGACGTTCCTCTAGATAGATCAGGTAGGATTTCCTTTAGTCAGGACTTATAAGTAACCTTCCTGACTACGACTTCGATTTTGGGGTTATGAAACCGGTGGACTACGTTTCTTGACTGAGTGACCTTTTCGGGACTACGACCCTTTCTAACTTCCGTCCTCCTCTTCCCCTGTTGTCTCCTACTCTACTAACCTACCGTAGTAGTTAAGTTACCTGTTCTCAAACTCATTAGAGACTCTCAACCACTACCTGTCCCTTCGGACCGTACGACGTCCGGTACCTCAGTGTCTCAGTCTGGACTGACTCACTGACTTGACTATATCTAGACTAAATTTCTATTAGTAAGGATTTATATGGTTAATTTTTACATGATTCTTGATTTTATACTGAGAACAAAAATTTTTATGTATGTTTTTTTGTAAAGAAACTAGAAAGTCGAAGACGGAGGTAATAGATATCTTCTGTCTTATTAGTAGAGGGTGTTTACAGGTACGGGATTAGGACCCCTGGACATCTATACAAAAGAATAAACCTTTTTCCCTTATAATTTCTTCACTGATCTAATTCATCAAATTCTGTCCTTCTATTCGGATGTAATAGACCCACCAGGGTTACATTAGGTGCACACACACTACACACATGAGTCAGTACAGACTGGTAAACACTGGGGTATCTGACATTGGGTGGTCCGAAGAGACAGGTGCCCTAAGAGGTCCGTGCTTATGAACCCACCCAACGGAAAAGGATGAGGTCCCGTAGAAAGGAAGGGTTCCTATCTTGAGAGAATGTAGAGGACGTAACCGTCCGTCTAAGAAGATGGTCTCTTGGTGGTGGGTACATTAGTCACCTCAGGAATTTTCTACCTGCTCCCTTCCTCTTCCCCGTCTCCTTTTCTGTGTTTACACCTTTGTCTCCGTGAGTTCTACCGTTCTCCCTGAGATTCTCTTAACGTCCGTCGACCATCTGTGACCTTTACCACCCTTTTGTAAAAGAGGGGATATCGGAGGAGGACAGTTGTCGAACCAAAAATAGGGAAGGAAAAACTTTGGGAGAAACCTGAAGACTTGAGGTCTTGACATTGTTGGGGGACTTAAACACCATTAAATAAGGTCGCCGGTATTCTTTGTTTAAGTTGGAGGTAAGAGGGACTTGAGTGAGGACAGTCCCAAAGGAGAAGTGTTAGTCTCTCTTTTATGAGGAACGGTCCCTAAGTTGTAGAGACATTGGTCGGAAAGTCGTAAGGAACTGTAGTTCCAAAGGTCTATAAAGATTACACCGTACTAACAGTCAAGTATAAGTAACTTTAAGACAAATAAGACACATTATAGAATATTGACATAAAGATTTTACACAAGAAACTCTTTTCTAGTCCCACAATAAAGACGGTCTGTGACCGGAACTCGGACTACTATATTGTTGGGGGGTGGTACTTTTGAATAATTGTATTTAAGAATTGAAAAGTCCTGTATTCCTTAAATCTCACTTGTGACCACACACCATTCTGAATAGTTGTCTCCGAGAGAATAATAGGTACGAAAATGAGTTTTGTTCCCACTCTATTCTTTCAGAAGTAGACTCCCAGTAACTAGGGACTCAAGTTGATGACCCCAGGACTGTGATACCCCAGAGACCAAGGTAAAAGGAGAATTAGATATAAAACGGAGAAGATGAACACGAGAAGTTCTCTCCGAGGTCCGGTGGTCCCTAGACTTCCTATAAAACTTCCTTTTGTGATCGAGGTCAAAATCCAATACAAACACCTTACGTCGATAAAACAGTAAAGACCGTAGACCAACAAAGGGATTGTAATGGTAACGAGACAAAACGGAACTTTTGTCGAAACAAATTTCATAATACAGGTAGTGAATCTTCCTAGAAGGGACCCTCCTAAGAGAAACATGTAGATCACACGGTAGAGGACCTTTGTCTTTTGAGGATAAAAAATTTGGACACATGAGAACCGACCTCTCTTGGTAGACGAATCTCAAAGAAGGATAACGTAAACAACTAGGAGTAGGTAAAGGAGACACTCGAAGAGAAAACAGAAAGGATAATAAACTTCAACCTTATTTGATCTTGAGTTATGGTTCCGTAGATGAAAAGAGACTTATGTAGGTGAGAAAAAGAGAATACATCGTAACTTATAAGGATACTTATAATATAACTATTGGGACTTCAGAGATCAGGTCTCTAACAGTGATTCAAGAATTAAGATTATATGGATAAGTTGTTTATATGAACCTATTGTCTATCTTTAGAGTTTTAATCATACAGGTTTTATTTTAGTGTTAAGGGGAGGGTTTTGTTAGACGTGGTTACGAGTTTCAAATGGAAGAGTTCTCAAAACGGAGATAGGAGAGAAAACGGATCCCTTTATGTATAATAAATGAGAAGAGAAAGGGAGGACAATGGGTATTGTAAATAATAGTTCCAAAGGGTAAACCGGTGAGAAGTCGTGGAATGTGTCGGGGGAGAAGGGGTCAAGTTACTGACAAAAGTAAGTGAACCAAATTACATTATAGAAGAAAGTAAAGGGACCCGGTTGTGACAACGGGTCTCGAACTGACGTATTGGTAGGGTATTCGTTCAATTGTATTTACAAATTGAACTCTAAAAAATAAAATTAAATTCTGAATTTACAATAGTACCGTAAGGAGGTGTACGGGGTTAAAAAGGTTATCGAAAATAGTGTCTCTTCTTGGGTCCATAAGTGTTCAGGACCTCCTATGAATTGATTTGGGTAGAAGTTAGTGATGAGAGAGGAGTGAGTCGAGATCGGTGTGAATGAAAAATCAAAAGGAAGTTTGTACTGTACAAGAATGGGACACTCTCTAAAAAGAAAAAGGACCTGAAAGAGAGATCCTACGAGTGGAGGAAATAACCGGTATAGAGTAGATGAATGGTAGAAGGACACGAAGGAGTTCCCAGGGAAGAGGTCTCTTCAAAAGGACCACCTTAATAAATTTTACCATAGGGAACGGTAGACGAAGATTGGGTGTAGGATCAGGTAGTATCTCAAATAGACACGTACTTTAACATAACGAATAAAAGTCAATCTTAAAATCGAGGTACTCCTGTGTCAAACACAATGAACAGTGAGACAGGGACCTTCCATCTTGGTATGGATGGTAATACTCTAACGAGTTGTTAATAAAACTTACTTATTTAATTAGTCATTTATTTATCTAATGGTTAATTTACTAAGACCAAGTAATGATCTCTACTCTTTGTTACAAAATACTGGTCTTCATCGAACAGAGTAATTAACCTTAGACTGTCTTCGAATCATATAAAATGTATTACCCGTAGTTTTCTAAATTGTTTTTATTAAATCTGGACGGAGTTCATCCCAGGGTTAAACAATCCGTTAGACATCCCTTTTATTTATTTTACTATTGTAAATACCAGAGAGATCCTTTCACCAAACGAGAGGAATTCAAGACCACTTTGACATTACCCTGATTAAGGGTACTTCAGAGAATTACATAACTCTATTAATGAATCCTATAGTTTTAACTTAGGAAATTCACTAAAAAAGTTGTAACTTACTTCGTTTTTTTCGGAAACGTTTATTGTAGAATACCACCTCTAGACGGGTCACTCCCACACACCCACTCAACTCTACCTGATACGTCGGAGCTTCTAAGGGAAAAATTGAGTCGTCGTAGTAGGTGGGAGTTATACAGCGAAGTGAGAGGAAATACAGAGATACACACAAAATGAATAGGTTTTTTGGAACCTGTCAAAAAGAGAATTAGTCAAAGAGTAGGAAGGAGAGTTAGAAAAAGAGTTAAGGAAAGAGAGAGTCAGAGAAAGAAAGAAAGGAAAGGTAAGGAGGAAAGAGATTGCAATAAATCCACGACAAAGTGATGGACAGGGTAAGGTATAAGACGATATGAAGTCACTAAAGTTACTGACTCCGTCAGAGAATATACTTAAAGTTTAAATCTCTGGTCTCGTCGACAGTACGATGTTGTTATAATCTTTCAAGGAGGTTTCTTCATTTACGTTGTAAGAAGGTCCCCCCAAACATTTCCTTTCAGGTACAATCTCAAAACCGAGTCCCATCTGTTTCCTCTGAAGATACTATTTGGTTCTTCACTCCGCTACTTTGTCCTGTATACACCTACTCCCTTCCTTACGGATTAGGTTAATCTCTAATTCATTCCTGTAAAACTTGTATTGAAGACTTAGTTCTTATTTTTGGACGAATTTAAATTTTGATGTTTTAAACACTGTCCAATAGTCGTGTAAGACGATGTAATTTCGTGTAAAACCATGACTTTCTTACCTTAAACGTTTTCTCGTTTTTCTAATACAAATTGACGTTCCTTAATCTCATTAAATCTCGTCGTTTATAACTATCTATAAATCCACCTGTTCTTAAAATATCGTCCATCGTAAGATATTTCTTCCTTCCGTAGAAGATAACTGGTAATAAGTAGTTTACAGTAACAGTTGTTATACTTATCATTTTATTCCATCGAAATTCTGTGATAAACTCAAACCCGAAAAAAAGGGAGAAATAGTACGACCGTACGAGGAAGGAAAGTCCCCCAACCCGACTTAGGTAGTACCCCTACCTTCGGTCAGAAGTTCCCATGTAGTTGAGGTACTGAAGGTCTCTCTTAGAGTATTAATCGGGTTACGGTGATATAGGACTTGGATAAGTTATCATACCATATTACTTTTAACGTCACATTCAGTCTTCTATACACAACCCGGGCATTGACACATTGTGACTGAGTGTAACATCACAATCTATTCAGTGTCGACTTTCCCAATTGTGTAAACATGTAAGTCGGATAAATGTTTTTTCAAAGTTGTCATTAAAGTATATTCACTTTAACAAAATCATATAGATTTTATAATAAATTTGTGTTTCACGAGACGACTGTCATGAGGATTTGTTGGTGGTACGGTAATTCTCTTCAGACTATGTAACAAGTTTGAGAAACATAGGTTTGTTTATAGTCAAGAAGGAAGGGTATTTTTAGTCATAATATATATACGAAAGACGATAATTTATTATTCTTTATAAATTGACTTCAATGACTGATTTTTTAAATAAGAAAATTTTTAAGAGAGATCATTGTGTAACGACCGACAAATTAATCGTCAAAAATCCATATGAAAATTATCGTTCCCTTTTTTAGAACTTACCTCAAACAGTGTGGGTGACAGACAGAGTAATATACTTTCTTGTACGAGAAACGAATTCGCACTCTTTGTGTGTGAGTGAAGAATTTACATTACTTTTGATTCCCTCTAAACAAGTAGACCTTTGGGTGATATTTCACTTCTCTGGACGGGTGCCCCACTACCCGGTATTTCGGAAAGGGTATAGGTCGTGAGGGACCGGAAGGAGAACTGGTCACCACCCCGTCCCTAGAGGATTGAGTCTACGGACACACGAAAGATCCAACGAAGTCAGTACAGGGTGAGAAACGCTGGGGTAACTGACATCGGACGGTCCGAGGAGGCAGGTACCTTTAGAGGTTCGTTTTTATGACCTCACCCAACGATAAAGGAGGAGGTCCCCCGTACGTAACCGTCCGGTCAAGAAATTGTGATCGTGTCGAACCTTTCGGGAGGAGTGTCTATATAGATCTCCTTTTTTTTTCCAAATTTGTTCTAAAGTCTCGGGGTAGTCTAAGGGGAAAGACAACCCACATACTACTTCTAAAGATATTCTGCATTTCGTTCTAATAGAAAGTCAGTAAAGGATGAATAAAGGTCAGCAAAGGATGTCACCCGGAATCCTTCGTGGTGATACTTGTCTCGATCACCTCCACTACCTTAAAGTCTATTCGCTAAAGTTTAGGATTTTCTACTACGACACTTTCACGACGTGAGTTATACGGTCGTTTAAACCTTTTGAGTCGTCACCGGTGTCCTGACCTTTTCCAGTCAAAAGTAAGGTTAGGGTTTCTTTCCGTTACGGTTTTTTACAAGTTTGATGGTGTGTCAACGTGAGTAGAGTGTGCGATCATTTCATTACGAGTTTTAAGAGGTTCGGTCCGAAGTTGTCATGTACTTGGTACTTGAAGGTCTACAAGTTCGACCAAAATCTTTTCCGTCTCCTTGGTCTCTAGTTTAACGGTTGTAGACGACCTAGTAGTTTTTCGTTCTCTCAAGGTCTTTTTGTAGAGAAAGACGAAATAACTGATACGGTTTCGGAAACTGACACACCTAGTGTTGTTTGACACCTTTTAAGACTTTCTCTACCCTTATGGTCTGGTGGACTGGACGGAGAACTCTTTAGACACACGTCCAGTCCTTATTTATCAATCTTGACCTGTACCCATTTGTCTGACCAAGATTTAAGCTTTTCCTCATACAGTTCCGCCATATAACAATGGGACGAATAAATTGAATGTACGTCTCATGTAGTACTCTTTGTGACCCGACCTCCTTTGTGTTCGACCTCAGTTCTAACGGTCCTCTTTATAGTTATTGGAGTCTATACGTCTACTGTGGTGGGAATACCGTCTTTCATTTCTTGATTTCTCGGAGAACTACCTTCAATTTCCCCTCTCACTTTTACTAGAATAAGTCTTTTTATTCTAGTACCGTAGACCAGGGTAGTGAAGTACCCTTTATCTACCTTTTGTTACTGTCTGAAATAAAAGAACCCGAGGTTTTAGTGACGTCTACCACTGACGTCGGAACTTTAATTTTTTACGAACGACGAACCTTCCTTTCAATACTGGTTGGTTGTTTCCAGACAGGTCAGTTTCACTACCAAAAAGGTCACCAGTACATAACTACACTCTTAACCTGGTATTTCTTTTGACTCACGGCTTCTTAACTACGAAAACTTGAACCACAACCTCTTCTGAGAACTCTCAGGGAACCTGACCTTCCTCTAGGTTGGTCAGGTAGGCTTTCCTTTAGTCAGGACTTATAAGTAACCTTCCTGACTACGACTTCGACTTTGAGGTCACGAAACCGGTGGACTACGTTTCTTGACTCAGTAACATTTTCTGGGACTACTACACTTTCTAACTTCCTCCCTCCTCTTCCCCTGATATCTCCTACTCTACCAATCTACCGTAGTGACTGAGTTACCTGTACTCAAACTCATTCGAGACCCTCAATCACTACCTAGTCCTCCGGACCACACGACGTCAGGTACCCCAACGTTTCTCAGTATGGACTGACTCATTGACTTGACTTGACTAGTTGAAATTTCAGATGTAACCCTTTTTTTAATTGATATATCCTTTTTGTACTTTTTTCTCGACTTTCTTCTTCAACTAAATTTTATCTCCATCGTCTCACCATATATGTTACTTCCTTTTTATACTTTTTGATTTCTGAGACCTATTATTAATAAAGTCACCCTTAAATATATGTCTACTTTTAGTATTCATTACTCGTTTGTACTGAATTGACTTTTGTTCTCAATATCTTACTCCCATGTCTACTATTCGACTGTCGTCAATGTTTATTAGTTTTTAGAACTCCTTTTCTTTTTGATCAGTGTTCTTATATTAAGTCCTTATTAGAATCATCTGGAATCTATTAATACAGTTAACTGATCCTGAAACCCCACGAAAGATCACGAAAACCCCCTCTTTTTACCGATCCCTTATATGAACCTTTTTGTTCATTTGTTTGGTTATTTGTTCACTTTACTCTGAGACCTAAGTCCCGTTTGGATAGAAGTTTTGGATTGACGATGAATGACAAACGAATAAACTAAAATTCATCATTTTAGCGACGAATTTAGAGGTCATTTTATTGACGAATCGAAAACTGTATTGAGAGTACCAATAAAAGTAACAATTTAGTTTTTGAATGTGTTTTATAGTTTTAGGCTGGCACAAGGATTTGAGTCCCTGATAATTTTGATTTAGTGTGCACTGGACAACAGAGAGGATTTTACGTAAGAAATTCAAAATAATTAAAACCTAAGAAATTAAGGATAAGTCACGGATCTAGTGTCTTTTATAAACGGTTACCTAAAAAATAATTACTTTTTTGAACCTTCATAAAAATACGTATGACCCATGTTTGAACCAAGTTTTGTAGTTACTATAAAATCATAAATTGAAAAATTAAAATATTACCGTTTTTTCCATAAGTACGAGGTATAAAAGTTTCTATCAAAGTCTTAACAACTTTATGGAAGTAAAAACAACTACGTTTCCCATTGTTGTTACGTAACAAATTTTTAGATCCATAACTTTCTCTCCTAATTGTTCACACAAAATAAACTTCTACCATTGAAAAAGAATCAACTATTTAAAAACGACTAAAAGAAATTTCAAAGATTCGTCGTATGAGAAATCGTTTCTATTAAAGTTATTACAGTGTGTGTCATTATTAACGGGACGTAGAACATTATTAACAAGATAAGGAAAAATGGACATCTATAGTATTTTGAAATAGAAATGGGATCGTTACTAGAGAAAAGTGGAGAACTGTATAGATTGTTCCGACTAGTAAGAAATAGAAAGTCCGTTGATACTCTTTGTATGTATATATATATACATATATATATACGTATCTGTGTGTGGGTGTATGTATATGTGTGTCGTTCTCTCTCTCTCTAAATTTTCCTTAATTTTTAAGTTTCAAATAAAAAAACAACTAAAAGACAACAGTCATTTTGACTGTGTACAATTTTCTCTACTGAACCTCAGGGTGTGATTCTATGTGTGTAGACTTCACGACGGTCCTAATAAAACTTGTTGACGAAAACCGTAACTCGATTTAAATTACAAAAAGAAATTTAGAGATAGACATGGTGAAATTCACTGTTATAAGGGGACCTCATCGTAGATTGAACATAATTTTAGACGGAAACTTTTACGTATTCATATCGGGTTTTACGGTTAAGTAAAATTTTATGTAAGTGTAAGGTTCTCACCATAGATTATTAATGAAAACAGTATGGTATTTACTACCACATAAAAATATCTTAAGAAACAACAAACTTTTTATTAGTGTCGTTTCGTTTTTACTTCAGAAAATTTAATATTTTAACAGGGAAAAATAATTTATTTATTTGTAAACAGATAAAAGATCTTGTCCCCAGACGTTTAATACTGGGTACCAAGCTTCGACCGGACACCTGAGATGAAAATAACATGGAAACCAATTGATCCTTATCATAAGTATATAAATTGTCAACATTTTATTTCAGTTTCTTCTTACACACTGTCCTAATATATACCGGAGGTTTTGGATTTTATAAATGTGACAGTGGGACATCTCATTTTTTTACATCTGAGAATAAGGTCTCATTAAGAGATTCAGCATGAAGATGAATCTCATACAAAATTGTTTTATAAAGTTTTCTTGTCTTTCCTTTAAAAGACGGAAAAAGGACACTGTAAAGTCACTAAGATACATTGATATTATCTACGTTAAAGAAGGGTAATTGTGTAACTAGACAGTTTAATGGTACTAAATATTTTAATCTCCGAAAATTGAATTATAAAAATATCGATAAAGAGAGTGAAACCTGGATTAAAAGATCCATGTGAAACAAAATTCACACGTTTCACTTACAACTGAGATACAGACCCAACCATGATGACATATGTAAAATTTTCTGACTTAAATTCGGTATTAAGAAGGTACCCCTGAGATTTATCTGCGTGGTCAGAAGACTATCTAGACCCCTTTACGACTTAAAAATAAATACAGAAGTCCACTGTTCGATACTACCTACCGGACTGTTCCAGAGTCTCATATCGAAACGAGACGGACCCTTTACTAGTACCGCACCCGGACGGTCAAATCAATAGTTGTCGATTGTCGGAATTCCTTCGTCAAATTTTTATTAAACAAACGTGAAGATTGTTCATCTAAAATAACACATAAAATAAGTTGATTCGTATTAAAAAGTGTTCAACAATTTCGAAAAAACAGTGGTTCTTTCTAGAGAAAAGGACCATATTTATTAGGATTATTCATAGAACTTTTAACATAATGAGGTAGAAAATTTTTAGTTTCGTTTGTAAAGTGATTTATAACGATTTCATTAATCGTACCGTGATAAAAAACAATAAGACGGTAGTTTAGGTAGAATTCATTACAAAAGAAAAAAGGGAAATAGTGTCTTTAACGAGTAAATTTCTACTTAATAAAGAGGGAGAATAGTGTTCCACTTCCGACAGTAGGACGTGACAACAGTCCCTTACGTATAAAGGTTCTCCTTCCATAGATTAAAATCGGCAGTATCGATTTTTGCTACAATGACAATCAACAGTCCCTTCACTAGTAATTTCTCAGATAAAAGAGAAACTACGTTCGTTAAGTCTAGTTGAAAAGTTCCGTGAATTTTAACGGTATTTATAAGAAGGTTAAAAGTGGAGTAAGAACAACAAGAGAATAGTTACAGTAAACAGTACTTACATTATGTTTGTTATTTTAGTAAAAAGTACAAATGAAAAAGTTCTATATAATAATGAATTCAGTTAATGAGAAATTTGGGTACACATTGTTGAATAATAGATATAACTATTTAGATTTTGACTTTAGAATAAAAGGTAAAAACACGATAATTTTGAGATACATAAAATCGTTCTGAAAGGATTGTGTTTTAGTAGATCTGAAGTTACATGAATTCAGAATGACTTCCATTTGAAGACGAATTAAAGACAATCCCTATATTTCTCTTTTTTGTAAACCCTTATTAAACTACGAAGGGTATTACTATAAAGTCGTAGGATATATAGTCAAATTATACCATTAGTTTACTAACATCGAAAATTAAAACAGGAATCCTTAGAGTCAATAACCCAATTTAAACATTTAGTATAGATGTGACGAGTATTTTATACTTAAATATTATTTTAAAATACACTTGTGGGATACATTTCGTTCTTCTTTCGGGTTGACTTTCCTAAAGTACCTGTTTTTTTCTAGACTTTTTAAACCTACATTTGAAGTCTTAAATCGTTTGTTTTGATTATAGTTCAAATCCTGGTTGTACTCGTCGACATAGAAAACGCGAAATTACCTCAGACGATCATTATTTAAAGACTTCTTACTTGAGAAACAAGTGACCCAAAGTTTACTGTAAATCGACAAGGCCTCCAAGGGTCACGATGGTCGAGGTGTGTGAGCCCCCGAATAAAGGGACCCGTTACCCAAGGTGTCTCTATCAAAACTAGACTTTTACTGATAGCGGAAAGCATCTCTGGGACAACCATTCACGTCTTGACGTCTCAACTCTTCCGTCTTACCTGAGTAAACTAACACGGAGGGTCCCGAAGGACTGTATGGGACCGGAGACACGGAATCACCGTCGTTTGTAGGAAACTGCACGTGTCCTCTTCTCAACGGGGCAATACAAAGTGACGCGTCCGAGTGTACCTCTGACCCGAACATTACGGAGTGTAAAAGACGTAGACGTAGAAGGAATGACAGATGGGTACATATCACGTTAGATAAACGGTGTTTCTCAGAGATGCATAAAATGGTATCTAAAGAGATAATCGAGTTCGATTCGACAGTCTGTAAATTTTGAACTATGGTCAAAGACTGTATAGGATCAGATAACTTTTCTTGTTTCCATAGGTTTTTTCGAAAAAATTATTACCTTTTCATATAATAATCGATCTACTATTTTACAAGAAATAGAACGTATTTGATGATCTTGTGTAGGTCTTGATCTCTGTCGGGAAGATGGCCTGTCAACATGTACCTACCATTGTGTTAAGGTATCGTTTTTCTATTGTCTTCTATTATACTTCCACGTTTACCCGAAGTCGAAACAGATCTGTCATAGTCTCCGTTCTTTCCGATCACCCAGGAATCTCTCGAGTGAACTTCTGTTTGTGTTACACCCAAAGTATTGTCGTTTATCCGGATGGTAAGAGCCCTTTTTACACTTTCAGTGAGTCACTAGAGGTCGACAGACGTTGGGAGTACCTGACATGGGACGGTCCGAGGAGACAGGCACTCTAAAGGGTCCGTTCTTACTACTTCATCCAACGGTAAAGGAGGAGGTCCCCCTAGAAGGGTTGGGTCCCTAACTTGGGTTCAGAGAACACAGAGGTCGTAACTGTCCGTCTAAGAAATTGTTACACGGTGGACTCTTCGGGTTTACTTTTCTTTTGTCTACTCTTTTTAGATCAAAAGGAAATAGTTTTGTGATATGTACTTCAAATAATTTAACTTGTACAAGCATTATGAATCACACGGTATCTTTCTCATCCTCAGTTTCTTACTACCTCCGGTGTTTCCTCTGTCATTTATTAAGAGACTATTCATCTCTCTTCGATTTCTCTTAATCTTTCTTTTTGTTCACTAGGGTCGTTCATTTTATTTTTACGAAAGGGAACGTACTGTCAACAGACTCCGAGTTGTAGTCCCCAAATAGTTTGTCTCCCTTATAGATTGACTCTTATTATGGGGTCTTCAAAAGTGTCTTCCAATCTTTGTATGGGTAAAATCCCAAACGTCGTATTTGTAGTCCAACCTCAGGATTCCTTTGGGACTGATCCCTGAGGAGTGTATATTAAGGTAGTCTTTAATCCAATACCATTCACTCCCTTTACTGTCAAATCCCCTCTTTTAAACAAAGTAAAAATTAAATATGAAGATTAATTCGTTATAAACTTCGAAAGAACAAGTCAACTATGACAAAGACAAATAGAAAAAGACTTATTATCTTATGGGGGTTTGTGTCACCCAATACAATATATAAATAGTGAGGTAAAGTCATTCAGTCTTTAGGTCTGTATCAAGTTGACAAGACCAAACCTTAGAAAGTCCCTCGATGTGTTTCGACTACCGTATAGAACTTCACATTATTCGATCCCGTCGATCGGTCCGTAGAGAAAGAGAAGTACAACAGAGTTTAATGGAACACTATGAAGAGGTGTACAAAAAGATACACTCGGAAACACCCGAAGGAGTCTCAAAACACCGGAGTGTTCTCAACCGGGGGAGTGTACCTCCGATATCCGAAGTTTTTTCGGTCTTCGGGAAACCTAGTCGTCTTCACCTCAATGATACATACTACACCAGAGTCTTTAGTGTATCATGGGGAAAGTGTGGTAAGATGACCAATGTCAGTTCGGTCTTCTAAAGTTATCACTACCTTACAAATCCAGTGTAATATCTTACCGAACACTCTACCTAAAAAGTTTGTATTGGTTTATACAACACCAATATAAGCCTTTTAGATAGTGTGTCCACTTACTTTTGGTTTGGAGGTACATATAGCGACAATAGACATAATCACCGAGGATATTTGAATTTACGATAACATATGTAAAGATCTACGTTTTAAATTCACTAGTATCTCAACAACAACGACAAGTCAGTGAGTCAACACAGACTGAGAAACGCTGGGGTACCTGACGTCGTGTAGTCCGAAGGGACAGGAAGTGGTGGAGAACCTGGAACAAATTGGAGTACAGGTAACTCAGTCACTACGGTAGGATGGTAGAGCAGAAGACAGCAGGGGAAGAGGAGGATGAAAGTTATAAAGGGAAATGAGATATTTCCATTAGTATCTGATAATGGAAAGATAAGTTTCCAACCAAGTTTAAGTAGACGAATTACAATCTATGGGTACATGATCACATTTTTGTCCGATTTTTTCACTTATAGACTAAAAATGGAAAGTTACAAAGTCCTTTTAAATCTTGAGGGAGTTCAGAGGTCCTGAGTGTCGTATTACACCCATAAAATGATTTTTAAGACCCCAATTCATCCTCGGAATCCCGTCTTTTTGTTAAAAGTAAGACGTTTGTTTAAATAAGAACACTATTTACGTACCTTGTTCTTTTCCCCGTATTTAGACCATCACCAAATATTTTTAAGTTCACACAGATACTCCATCTATACTCGTTATGTATCCTAATCATATTGTGTTAGATAAAGTTTACAAGTATATGTCAAAAAATTAAAAAGGTTTGACTAAAATCTTTTCTTTCGACTGTTATATCTTTTAAATATAGAATTATATTGGTATTAGACACTTACACAGGTCTAATAACTATATTTTAGTCCAAATTTAATTTTGGATGATTACAAGAAAAAAATATTGAATATCCATGTCTGTGTGTGTGTATATATATACACAGACACTTTTACATCTAATAAAATTATACGATAATTATAATAATTTTATGACAAATTTTATCTCTCAGAGTAATCCTACATACCTTCCGTTTTTTAAATAAGATGAAGGTGTGTATATAATTATGTTTGTCTAGTCAGTAAAACAAAGATCTAACAAAACAATACTTATGACAAAGTCCATGAAGACGATAATTAAATTTTGAATAAATTAATCATTCATACCAATCTTCTGGTGTAACTTATATATTGACAATTTTTTTTTCGACTTTTTATTGTGACGAAAGACTTGACTCCTAAAAACATAAATTTAAGATTATTTTGTAAAAAATTTTAAATAACGATGGAATCCTCATAGGAAATACAATCGAGTAGGAATTCACCAGGATTCGATGATAAACCACCAACCTAGAAACTTCACAAAAGTATTTAGAACTCTAATTACTACTTACGACATTATGTCAGAACATTTACATTGTAATATAAAGAGTAAATGACACTTTTTAGTAAAAGGTGATGTGAAAGTTTCAGATAAAAATTCTAAGAGTAACATGTGTAGGTGTCTCGATTAGTGAATATTGTGACTGACGAGACTTGTAAATTGGTTGACTGTATAACTACGAAGAATTGTTTTATTCTCCCGTTTCAAGGAACTGAATCTTAATAAATTACTAATTGCGTATGTGTATATAGGTGTATGTATAGGGGTCACTTAACCCATTCGAGATTATTCTCGTTCTTGGTATCAACAAACAAATAGAGATGCACGTTTAGGAAAAGTGTAAGGGATCTTGTTTCACTCGTGAGGTCTTAATAAAGAACTTAATTACTGATCTCTCTAATTTCTAGTTAATTCACTACTCTGATATCTCGACCTCTGTAGTAACGAGAGAATTCTGAAGATCAAATACTTCAAAAAGTAAAATGTAACAACGTAGTTTCGAAACTTCGATTTTAAAGTCAAAACACTAAGTTTTGATTTTGGACCGGTAGCTAAGACTTCACTTATACTGAACCCCTCCCTTTCATTTGTTTCGCACAAAGAAGAACCAATTTCTAAGACTACAGAGATAAAGAGTGCGAGTAGGTAGATCCACAATGGGTAGGGTGCTCAGGAGAGGATAAAGGTCAGACGAGACGGGAGTACAAGGTGTCAAGTCATCTACCGTCGAGCAGGAATTACTAAAGGAAGAAAAAAAAAGAGAAAGGAAGGACTTCAGAAGTCTACGACAGAAAGTCACTGTTGAAAAGGTCGGTGAGACATACAACTTATGTACATAAAGCGAACTGTAGAGAAAAGATATCCAACGAAAAAGAGAATCGGGACCGTTTGTAATATAAAGTGAATGAACGAAAAAATAAAGTAATACGACATTAAATTTGAGGTCTTCCATCCCTAAAAACAGACAAAAGGACTTACTTAAGGTTGTAGATTTATCACACCTGACGGCTATTTGTGAACTACTTGTGTACTTACAAGATTGTGTGGCTGTGGGGAGGTTGAAGAGACGAAGAAAGTACGGAAGAAAAGTGATCAGAAGGTATCTGAGAGTGAAGGAATTTTACCTGTTCCTTCAAGAGATTCTTGTGTTCGGTATCGAGACAAAGAGATAGTGAGAATAAAGGTGTCTTGTACTCTGTCGACCTCCGATTTAATTATCACTGATTATGATACCTTACTCCAAACACTGTAACATGTCCTCTGTCCCTAGTTCTTGTAGGGGTACCTTTTCTTTACGTTCTTTCGTTTTACCGACAGACCCCTCCGGAATGTTTATCGAGACTTTTCTTCTCTCCACTTCTCGTTTCCTCTTTTCCTTTCTATATTCGTAGACTTACGTCTCAAGGTTTCTTATCGTTCCTCTCTATTCTTTCGGAAGAAGTCGTTAGTTACGTTTCTTTATCTCCTTTTGTTGTCTTACCCTTTCTGATCTCTACAGAAGTTTTTTTAGTCTCTATGGTTCCCTTGTAAAGTACGTTTCTACCCGAACTATTTCCTGTCTTTACCATACCTGGATTGTCTTCGTTTTCTATAATTCTTCTCCACCGTTCTTATGTGCCTTCTTGACATGTTTTTTCTAGAAGTGTTGGGTCTATTAGTACTACTACACTAGCGATTAGATCTCGGTCTGTAGGACCTTACACTTCAGTTCCCCCGGAATCTTTCGTAGTGATACTTGTTTCGATCACCTCCACTACCTTAAGGTCAACTCGATAAAGTTTAGGACTTTCTACTACGACACTTTCACGACGTGAGTTATACGGTCGTTTAAACCTTTTGAGTCGTCACCGGTGTCCTGACCTTTTCCAGTCACAAGTAAGGTTAGGGTTTCTTTCCGTTACGGTTTCTTACGAGTTTGATGACCTGTTATCATGAGTAGATTGTACGATCATTTCATTACGAGTTTTAAGAGGTTCGGTCCGAAGTCGTTATGCACTTGGCACTTAAGGGACTACAAGTTCGACCAAAATCTTTTCCGTCTCCTTGGTCTCTAGTTTAACGGTTGGAGACGACCTAGTACCTTTTTCGTTCTCTCAAGGTCTTTTTATAGATAAAAACGAAATGACTGATACGGTTTCGGAAACTGACACACCTAGTGTTCTTTGACACCTTTTAAGACTTTCTCTACCCTTATGGTCTGGTGGATTGGCGGAGAACTCTTTAGACATACGTCCAGTCCTTCGTTATCGATCTTGACCTGTACCTTGTTGTCTGACCAAGATTTATCCTTTTCCTCATGCAGTTCCGACATATAACAGTGGGACGAATAAATTGAATATACGTCTCATGTAGTACTCTTTACGACCTGACCTTCTTTGTGTTCGACCTTAGTTCTAACGGCCCTCTTTATAGTTATTGGAGTCTATATGTCTACTGTGGTGGGAATACCGTCTTTCACTTCTCCTGGATTTTTCGGAGAACTTCTTTCACTTTCTCCTCTC
>SJYO01018169.1:42083244-42161027 GCA_006410555.1 Capra ibex | reverse complement strand
AGAACTACTTTCACTTTCTCCTCTCACTTTTTCAACCGAATTTCGAGTTGTAAGTCTTTTACTTCTAGTACCGTAGGTCAGGGTAGTGAAGTATCCTTTATCTACCCCTTTGTCATCTTTGTCACAGTCTGAAATAAAAACCCCCGAGGTTTTAGTGACATCTACCACTGACGTCGGTACTTTAATTTTCTACGAATGAGGAACCTTCTTTTCAATACTGGTTGGATCTATCATAAAAGTTTTCGTCTCTGTAATGAAACGACTGATTCCAGGCAGATCAGTTCCGATACCAAAAAGGACACCAGTACATACCTACACTCTCAACCTGAGACTTCTTCCGACTCGTGACTTTTTAACTACGAAAACTTCACACCACAACCTCTTCTGAGAACTCTCAGGGAACCTGACGTTCCTCTAGGTTGGTCAGGTAAGACTTCCTCTAGTTGGGACCCTAAAGAAACCTTCCTTACTACGAGTTCGACTTCGAGGTCATGAAACCGGTGGAGTACGTTTCTCAACTGAGTAACCTTTTTTGAGACTACGACCCTCTCTAACGCCCGTCCTCCTCTTCCCCTGCTGGGTCCTACTCTACCGATCTACCGTAGTGCCTGAGCTACCTCAGACTCACTTGAGGCCCTCTACCACTACCTGTCCCTCCGGACCGTACGACGCTAAGTACCCCAGCGTTTCTCAACCTGTGTTGACTCCCTGACTTGACTTGACTTGACTTGACTTATCAATAATTTGTTAACAATCCACCACCCTTTGGCACATCCACGTAAGGAACGTAATAGAATATTACAGGAGTGTATTTGGATACTCCATCGACAAACTCACTAGGGATAAAATATTCACTTCTCTGGTTCAGACGTTCACCAAAACATTGAACTTGTTTCAATATATAGGAAAACAAATGCAGATTCCTCATGTTGACGTCTTGGATCTAAGACTTAGAGTCATGGCGTCGTGGTTCGAGAGACGAGGTTGGACGACACGACATCAATGATCTGTTTACGAGAAAACAAGACAGAAAGTCTCGAAGACAAGAGAGAAGAAGAATACCCAATGATACCAAAGGAACCGAGGGAGAACGAAGGTAACCAATTTTAGACTTTAAGGTAAGCTCCAACCTCACCTACATCCCTCTTTCTTTTTTTTTTTTTCAAAATGAACTAAACTGAGATGGTAAGACGGATTAAACCTGTTATCTTCGAACATAACACCGGATGGGTTTGAGTACGTAAACTGAAGTGTCAAACTGTACCCTGGCATTGGTCACCATTTCATAAGTAAACAATTCAATCATAAAGTCCATATGTAAAAGAAAGTCTTAAACACCCATTCTCACTAACTCTTCCCCGTCTTTCAAATTCTGTAAAATCTAAGATACATAAATAAACTAAATAAGAGGAAAAAGACTTTAGACAGGTTTTCAATTATTTATTGGTAGAAAATTTTTATTATTTTGTTTATCTTTTTGATGGTAAAATTATTAAAATTCAAGTTGTATCTATCTTGGATATTCTTAGGTATATTCTTATCATTGTAAAAGGTGAACTAGTTTGTTATCCTCCTAATAATATCATGGTTATCGAAGATAAGTCTCGACTCCTTATATATTTAATATTGGTACGTTGGTCTTTAAATCTTAACCGATACACAGGGATAGAAGTGAAAAATAATTAGTTCGTTTACTGTGTATCCTGTGTTGTAATTCACCACATTCCATTCTACAAAATTCCCTATAATGATGGACTACAAAACGTCTTACATAAACTTTCTAGTTCTCTACATGTCCATACATACTATCATTAGTATAGTCAGGATCACCAACATTATTATTTTCACCTATCCTGAATGTGTCTCAACTTATATACGACGACGACGACGATTCAGTGAAGTTAGCACAGACTGAGACACGCTGGGGTATCTGCCTCGGGTGGTCCGAGGGGGTAGGGACCCTAAGAGGTCCGTTCTTGTGACCTCACCCAACGGTAAAGGAAGAGGTCACGTACTTTCACTTTTCACTTTCACTTCAGCGAGTCAACACGTTCTGAGAAGCACTGGGGTACCTGACATCGGATGGTCCGAGGGGGTAGGAACCCTAAAAGCCCATGAGGAAAGTGTCACTTATCAGGTAAAATGGGAGATTCGTTAAACACTCTATCCAGAATAATGATAGAAGAAAATAGTCTATATAGTTGTATAGCTCTTGAATTTGAAGGGTTTCAGTGTATCGATCATTTTCCCTTTCAGGTCGAAATTTTACTCTATAAGTAAAGGTCTAGGACACCGGAAATAACAATACATCATAAAACGTCTTTTTTTCCTCCCGAATAGATCTTGATACCTTTATCCACACCACTTTTAATTCACTAACATAATCTTTAGACATATATTAACATCCATTTCTTTGACTTAAAAGACTTTCAATAAAAATTTATACGGTATGTTCCTTGATTCGGAAGAAGTGATGGAACACACCAAGTATACTGACATCTTGATAGTTTCAAATACGCTTATTTACACCAAATCCTTATGTGTCGACTTTTTTAGGTAGGAAAGATCGATGTATGTCTTTCCTATAGAAAATAAAGAAACATTTCTTATTAATTTTATAGTTTTGAAACGTCTTGAAATATTATCAGTATACGTTAGGTATATAAAAACAACAACAGAAAGTTCTTTAACATACGTGTAGAGAGATCTCACCTGAATAATAGTTGGAAAATAATTTAGATTATACTTACATATAGTCTATGGTTTATAGTCACTTATTTATGTTCTCACAAATTGTACCTAAAGAAAAAGTATATCTTTTTCACGACGTTCTTTCCGTTGTTTTTACTTGTCACTAAAGACATAATAAATGATGTCTACCTTACTACTTGTTATGTTAGGTAACCGTATTAATTTTTATATAAATGATCATCAATGGGTTATACATCCTACGGTTCATCCATTCGGTCTAGTCGTCGTAGGAATGTAACTTTCCCTATTGGATAAGTTTATGTGTCGTTTTATATACCTGTACCGTTTGTTGAAGACTGGGAGGTGGGGTCTTACAAACGAAGAGTAAAAACTCCACCATAAGTATGTTGGTATTTCGAGAGAACCCTGTGACGAAAGACCAAAATGTGTTATAGATAGACGGATAGTTAGATGGTTTGATAGTAATAAAAAATCGTAATCAAGAAATCAAACCCACCATTCAAGGATTAAAAAGTCGGAAAAATTGAAAACTAAAAGGTGTCGAAGAACAATAAACTCTAAGTCCCTACGAAGTATTCTCTCGTTTCACAGGGAACATTGAAGAGTGAGGTCTAGACAAGAAGAGGGGAAAAAAAAGGGTCTAAATATAAAGTACTAAAAGACAGTTCGGTTAAGTCAAAATCTGGGAGATTATTGAATAATCTTAGTAAAGGAGAAAACATAAAGAAGGTTAGACAGATCATTGTGAAATAACTAAGACTATGTAATATTACGACTTTTAAAAAAGTATTCCTGAAAGTCCAAGAATAATTCGAATCGTTTTTTAGAACCTGGATCCCTTTCACTCCCACCCTACTTAACTTTTTCATCATAACTATATGTTGAGACGACGACGATTCAGCGAAGTCAGCACAGGTTGAGACACACTGGGGTATCTGTCGTCGGGTGGTCCGAGGGGGTAGGGACCCTAAGAGGTCCGGTTCTTGTGACCTCACACAAAGGTAAAGAAAGAGGTTCCGTTCTTTTACTCTTCACTTTTACTTCAGCGAGTCATCACATTCTGAGAAGCGCTGGGGTACCTGACGTCGGGTGGTCCGAGGAGGTAGGTACCCTAAAAGGTCCGTTCTTATGACCTCACCCCACGGTAGTGGAAGAGGCTGTATTTATATGATGGTATACATTTTATCTATCAGTCGTCCCTTCATCGATATATTGTGTCCCTCGGGTCAGACCGTGACACACTTGGGATCTCCCCATCTTACCCCTACCCCTCCCTCCCACTGCTCCTTCCCTATCTATACATATACATTAATACTGACTAAACGTACAACATGTCATCTTTGGTTGTGTTACAACATTTCGTTAAAAGATAGTTAATTTTTTTTATAGAACGTGAATCACGGTATATGTTGAAGGAATACAGACCTATCAGTTTTATCGAGTGATGATAGTCCAGTATATTCATTTAGGTATTCGTGTCCATATAAAACTGATCCCAAGTCTATGATTACCTGTTTGATAAGAGACCTGAGATGAGTCATTGGTTCAATTACTTTAGTTCGTAGAGCACCACACCGGAAAGAGTAAGTGTCTTCCAATTTATTAGTGAGAGAAAATATCATGTATTCCTGTAAGGAAGTTGAAGGGTCTTGAAGTATAAAGTAACCAATAATTGTTCTTTTTCCTTTTTTTTTGATTTGATTTATATCTGGTATATAAAGTCTGTCCGATCGGTATACATTTGTCAATGTTGTTTAGTAATTCTTTTTTACTACCCGTATAGGTTAAACCTATTATTTAATTATCGAATTTATTCATTTATTTTACTTAATTATTTTATTTTTAGATTGAACGATTCTTTGACAACTTTTTATAAATTGTAGAACACATCAGTAATTGTACATTTTAATTTGTTTACACTATGGTAAAAGTGGATGTTTTAACCATATTTTAATTAACTATTCTGTCACTATGTCTCGTATACCACTTTACTTACAAAAGTTTGTAATGACACCTATTAGAAAAACATCCGTTTGACATTGATTAATAGTTTTGTAAAATTTAAGAGTATACAGTTGGACCATTTCCTTAGAACTCTTTAAATAGGGATCCTTTAGTAGTGTCTAAGTACCCATTTCTAAATAAATAAAAATTAGATTGATAAAGATAAACATATAAACACTATCATTGGATCGTCTCCTGTGACTCATTTACCTACAACTATTATGTATAGTCTACTGTGATACGAAAATTTTTTTAAAAGAACGACTTTTATAAATTACCATACTGTTTTTCTAGTTAAATTCATTTAGTTTAACGAGTATTTTGAAAAAGGTCTAATTTTTTTTAGTTCTTATATGTGTTACCCTATACGACGACGACGACGACGACGACGATTCAGCGAAGTCAGCACAGGCTGAGACACGCTGGGGTATCTACCGTCGGGTGGTCCGAGGGGGCAGGGACCCTAAGAGGTCCGTTCTTGTGACCTCACCCAACGGTAAAGGAAGAGGTTACGTACTTTCACTTTTCACTTTGAGTTCAGCGAGTCAACACACACTGAGAAGTTCTAGGGTACCTGATACTTTTCACAAATAAAGACTTAGTATAACCGTTTTCACATTCAGTGAATCAACACCACAGACTGAGAAACACTGGGGTACCTGACATATCGGACGGTCCGGGAAGACAGGTTCCTTAGGAGGTCCAGTCTTATGACCTCACGTATCGGCAAGGGAAGAGGTCTCCTAGAAGGGTTGGGGTCCCTAACTTGGGTCCAGAGGACACGTCCGTCTAAGAATAGTAGACTCGGTGGTCGTTCCGGATAATAACCATTGAAATTAAAAAGTTTTACTATCGTTAAATGTATTATTAGTACAAAGACAGTGTATTAGTCTTTTACAAAGTTACACATTTATTGTTGGATAATAGTCTTTATTTTTAATATAACATTTATCGAAATATTACTTTTACCTATTTTCTTAGAAAGCAGAACTTCTTTTTTAACTAGAACCCGAGGTTTTAGTGACGTCTACCACTGACGTCGGTACTTTAATTTTCTACGAAGAAAGAACTTTCTTTTCGACATTGTTTGGAACTGTTGTATAAATTTTCGTCTATATAATGAAACGGCTGTTTTCCGATACCAAATAGGTTATCAGTACATATCTATACTCTCAACCTGGTATTTCTTTCGACTCACTGTTTCTTGACTACGAGAACTTAACACCACAACCTCTTCTGAGAACTCTCAGGGAACCTGTCGTTCCTCTAGTTTGGTCAGTTAGGATTTCCTTTAGTTGGGACTTATAAGTAGCCTTCTTGACTCCGGTTTCGACTTCGAGGTTATGAAACCGGTGGTCTACGTTTCTCAGTTGAGTGACCTTTTTTGGACTACGACCCTTTCTAACTTCCGTCCTCCTCTTCCCCTGTTGTTTCCTGTTCTACCAACCTACCGTAGTGGTTGAGTTACTTGAACTCAAACTCGGTCGAGGTCCTCTACCACTTCCTGTCCCTTCGGACCACACGACGTTAGGNTTGATAAATATAAACATATAAACACTATCATTGGATCGTCTCCTGTGACTCATTTACCTACAACTATTATGTATAGTCTACTGTGATACGAAAATTTTTTAAAAAGAACGACTTTTATAAATTACCATACTGTTTTTCTAGTTAAATTCCTTTAGTTTAACGAATATTTTGAAAAAGGTCTAATTTTTTTTAGTTCTTATATGTGTTACCCTATACGACGACGACGACGACGATTCAGCGAAGTCAGCACAGGCTGAGACACGCTGGGGTATCTACCGTCGGGTGGTCCGAGGGGGCAGGGACCCTAAGAGGTCCGTTCTTGTGACCTCACCCAACGGTAAAGGAAGAGGTTACGTACTTTCACTTTTCACTTTCACTCCAGCGAGTCAACACACACTGAGAAGTTCTAGGGTACCTGATACTTTTCACAAATAAAGACTTAGTATAACCGTTTTGACATTCAGTGAATCAACACCACAGACTGAGAAACACTGGGGTACCTGACATATCGGACGGTCCGGGAAGACAGGTTCCTTAGGAGGTCCAGTCTTATGACCTCACGTATCGGCAAGGGAAGAGGTCTCCTAGAAGGGTTGGGGTCCCTAACTTGGGTCCAGAGGACACGTCCGTCTAAGAATAGTAGACTCGGTGGTCGTTCCGGATAATAACCATTGAAATTAAAAAGTTTTACTATCGTTAAATGTATTATTAGTACAAAGACAGTGTATTAGTCTTTTACAAAGTTACACATTTATTGTTGGATAATAGTCTTTATTTTTAATATAACATTTATCGAAATATTACTTTTACCTATTTTCTTAGAAAGCAGAACTTCTTTTTTAACTAGAACCCGAGGTTTTAGTGACGTCTACCACTGACGTCGGTACTTTAATTTTCTACGAAGAAAGAACTTTCTTTTCGACATTGTTTGGAACTGTTGTATAAATTTTCGTCTATATAATGAAACGGCTGTTTTCCGATACCAAATAGGTTATCAGTACATATCTATACTCTCAACCTGGTATTTCTTTCGACTCACTGTTTCTTGACTACGAGAACTTAACACCACAACCTCTTCTGAGAACTCTCAGGGAACCTGTCGTTCCTCTAGTTTGGTCAGTTAGGATTTCCTTTAGTTGGGACTTATAAGTAGCCTTCTTGACTCCGGTTTCGACTTCGAGGTTATGAAACCGGTGGTCTACGTTTCTCAGTTGAGTGACCTTTTTTGGACTACGACCCTTTCTAACTTCCGTCCTCCTCTTCCCCTGTTGTTTCCTGTTCTACCAACCTACCGTAGTGGTTGAGTTACTTGAACTCAAACTCGGTCGAGGTCCTCTACCACTTCCTGTCCCTTCGGACCACACGACGTTAGGTACCCCAGTATTTCTCAGTCTGTGCTGACTCACTGACCTGTCGTTGTTCTTTCTCTTTAAAAAAATTGTGGGTAACAGAAAAAGAATTATAAATTGTTAAAAGTGACCATAATAATAATATAGACTAGGGTTGTGTATTTTTATACGAACGAGTGTTTGATGGGTCACCTTATGAAATATACATCTTAATATTTTACGGTAACAAAAATTATATAGTACTACAAGTTCTAGGACTTGTGGACACTAAAAATATAGGATAATTATTTGAATAAAGGGATGTGGTTGTAACAATTTGTACCCTCCTTTTTTTACGGTATACCGGCTCCTTTTAATATATAAGTTATAAAAAGTTATACATTTTCAATAATTTAGTACGAAATTAAATATAAATGAATAAGTGTAAAAGTATAACTTTTATTCTGTGACGATAGTAATTTCTATTATTATAAAGATTTTAAATCAGGTAAAATTATTTTTGATTATTAGATTTACGGTGTATAATAACATAGACATGTAGTTAGAACTCTTATTGATTTCATACTTCCTTATAAACTTCATAATAAAATTTATAAATATATAACTATATTTACTTTGTCAGTAAGTAAACGTTTTGAAAGGGTAAATATGAATATTTAAAAGTATTGTCATAATTACAAGTGTATTTTTACTAAAGTCTTTAGTTAATCATCTTAAGTTATTAAACTTTGAGTGTACATTAAGTAATAATATATATTAATATTCGTGGGGTGTTTGTTACGTCTCTTGTAACTCTACAAATTTTATCCCCAATTCCCAAGTTTGTAACCGGAACCGTGACGGTTAGAAACACTGATACTTGTCGACACAGTAGTACGAGCAGACAAAGAATACCCGTTTTCGCCGACTGTCATTACGGATGGGGATCCTATTAATATTCCTAAGTTACTCTACTACGGACTCCCGTGTTTACGAGGCACTGACGACTGGAACCTTAGTCCACACCTTCCTCACTGAAGAACCCTGTCCACATCCGAAAAACTAAGTAGTAGTGGACCCCTTCCACAACAGTCTCAGACCCTCGGAGTTGAACGAGACGATCCCTTCACGACAGACATAGTGTCCTGAAAAGACCACCTTGAAACAAAGGAAACCACAAAGTGGATGATCTTCTCTAACATAGAGGTCCGAAGGAAACCGTTGAAGGAAAGGAAGGAGAGTCTAGACAGACTCTCAAATCCAAAGCTCGGTTGATCGACGAGCCAAGGGAACGGACGACCTGGGACTTAAGGAGAGGGGAGTGCAAATCGACGTCGACAAGTAGAATAGGTAACGACCGCACTGGGCTAGTGGGAAGGTAAAGAAATTAGTGTTTATGATCGTAAAGAGTGTCGAACGGAATCTCCCAGTAAGACTCCGGTGCCTGAATGGACAAAAAGGACAAAAACAAAAAAAAAAGGTTACCATCATATACATCTTGTAGTGTCAAGGCTATTTTATTATTAAGATTATTATCTTTGTACAGACCTTTTTACGGATTTTATATCGTCCATAGGTCATTAACAATTGACTTTATTCAATTAAATTAGATGTCATTAAAAGAAAGAGTTATTGATAAAAAGTTAACTACATATTGATTAAATGTTACAACACAATCAAAGTCCATATGTCTTTTTACTAAGTTAATATATATATGTATAATAAAAAGTGTAAAAAAGGTAATATCCAATATCATTCTATAACTTATATTAAGGGACACGATATATCATCCAGGAATAACAAATAGACAAACTAGGTATCATCAGATATTGGCAATTAGGGGTTTAGGATGAAACAGGAAGGGACAGGGGAGTAGGAGAAACCATTGGCATTCAAACAAAAGTTAGACACTTAGATAAAGACAAAACATTTATCAAGAAAAATCTAAGGTGCAATATACACCTATAGTACAACTATAGTATACTATAAAAAGAAAGAGACTGAATGATTCATACTATTAGAGATACAGGTATGTACAACGACGTTTACCGTAATAAATTAAGAGAAACCACCGACTAACAGGTGACATATATTTATGGTGTAGAAGAAATAGGTGAGTAGATAACTATCTGTGAATCCAAGGTACAGAACCGATAACATTTATCACGACGTCACTTGTAACTCCCATGTACACAGAAAAACTTAATACAAAAAAAAGACCTATATACGGGTCCTCATTCTAATATCCTAGTATACTATCGAGATAAAAATCAAAAAATTCCTTGGAGGTATGACAAGAGGTCCTCTTCCGTTACCGTGAGGTGAGGTCATAAGGACGGACCTTTTAGGGTACCTGCCTCCTCGGACCATCCGACATCAGGTACCCCAGTGACTCCCAGCCTGTGCTGACTCGCTAAAATGAAACTGAAAAGTGAAATACGTAACCTTTTCCTTTACCGTTGGGTGAGGTCACAAGAACGGACCTCTTAGGGTCCCTACTCCCTCGGACCACCCGACGACAGACATCCCAGTGTGTCTCAGCCTGTGCTGACTTCACTGAATCGTCATCGTCGTATTCGTGTGTGATACGTATAAAAATATATAAATAAAAATAGTCTATTTATAGGTAATTCACCTTACAGTTTAAAGACTCAACAAACCACTTATTTAAAAATAGTTTTTTTTTCTTGACTCTGTATTAAAGGTTTCACAGAGATGATAAAACATATTGATTGTCGTTACAAATTTTAAAGTTCAACGAAAGTATAAGAGTAAACGATAGTAATCAAAAAACATAAAAAAAAAGGGTATTGGTCTTTTAAAATACTCTGTCTCCCCTTTACTCAGTCCTTACTTTAACAAACGACTGTTAAAGTCATTTGTTAAGTCTATTTACGTAAGTCTATTTACGATACTAAGGTCATCAATGATACAGAGGAAATTACTTTTCTAACTAAGGTCTAAAACCGTCTTTTATTCAGACCGTTTTCGTCATTGTCAAGAAACCTGAACCACACTTTGCGGTGGTCTAAGAGCCGAGGGAGACAGATAAAACGGTCCGGTTAATGTACGAATCTTTCTCTCTTTAATGACGAATTTGTCCTCTCTTGCAAGTAAACCTTGTCTCTCTCTCTTTAGACTCCCAGTATTAGATTTGTGTATAAACAATAAATTGAGTGAGTATTACTTAAACATAAATTATGGAAAATTCACAATTCGAACCTTGAGCTAACATTCTTGTTTCTCAAATAACTATAAATTCCTTACCACTTAATTAAGTTCCTAACCGTTTGATACGGGGAAACTGGTTTAGATGGGTGTCGGACAAAGATATTTCACATAACCGGGTAAATAAATACATAACAGACACCGGGGAAAACACGACTCTACCGTTACAACTTATTAGTCTTGTCCCTTACATATCGGACTTTCCTATTTTGTACAAATAATAGAACGAGAAATGTCAATAAGACATCGAATGATAAACGACTAATCTACTTATCAACAAAAAAATTAAATTTAAATAAATAAGAATTAACCTCCTATTAACGAACTGTTATCACACAACTAAAGACGGTATATAGTTGTACTTAGTCGGTATCCTTAGCCATACAGGGGAGGGAGAATTTGGAGGAAGGGTGGAGTGTTGGGTAGGATGGGGAGACGACAGTGTTTCGTGACCTAAACTCGACGGATACAGTATGTCGTTTAAAGGTAACCGATAGAGTAAAATGTATACCATTATATATACAAAGTAACGATGAGAGAGTTAAGGGGTGACACAGATGTCAGACAAGAGATACAGACACAGAAGTGACGACGGGACATCGATCCAAGTAGTCATGACAGAAGGATCTAAGTTATATATACGTAATTACATGTCATAAACAGAAAGAGACTGAATAAAGTGACATTATCCGAGATCCAAGTAGGTGGAATAATCTTGACTGAGTTTACGAAAGGAAAAATACTGACTCATTATAAGGTAAAATATATACATGGTGTCGAAGAAATAAGCAAGTAGACAGTTACCTGTCCACCCAACGAAGGTATAGGAAACAACAAGTCGACGATTCAGTACGGGCCGAGAAACACTGGGGTACCTGACGTCATACGGTCCGAAGGGACAGGAAATGGTAGAGGACCTCAAACGAGTTTGAGAACAGGTAACTCAACCACTACGGTAGGTTGGTAGAGTAGGAGACAGTAGGGGAAAAGGAGAACGGAAGTTAGAAAGAGTTGTCTTCCCAGAAAGGTTACTCAACCGGGAAACGTAGTCCACCGGTTTCATAACCTCGAAGTCGTAGTCGTAGTCAAGAAGGTTACTTAAAAGTCCTTACAAAAGGAAATCCTAACTGACCAAACTAGAGGAACGAAAGATTCCCTGAGAGTTCTCAAGAGGTTGTGGTGTCAAGTTTTTGTAGGTAAGAAACCGAGAGTCGGAAGAAATACCAGGTTGAGAGTGCAAGTAACTGATGACCTTTTTGATATCGAAACTGATACACCTGAAAACAGTCGTTCCACTATAGAGACGAAAAATTATACGACAGATCCAAACAGTTTCAAAAAAAGGATTCCTCGTGTGTAGAAAATTAAAGTACCGACGTCGGTGGGTAGATGTCACTGAAATCTCGGGTTCTTTTATTTCAGATAGTGACAAAGGTAAATAAGGGGTAGATAAACGGGACTTCACTACCCTAGTCTATGGTACTAGAATCAAAAAGCATACAAAACAAAATTTATCACGACACTAATTATAACCCCATGGACACAGAAAAAGTTAATACCAAAGGAGTTCCGTCAACATCCTAACAACGTAGTACACTATCAAAATAAGGATCAAAAAATCCCTTAGAGGTATAACAAAAAGTAACACCGATTTAGTTGAACGTAAGGGTGGTCGTTACGTTCTCCTAAGGGAAAAGAAGTGTAGGAGTGGTCGTAAATAAAAACTGATGAATTATTAGAAAAAAATAAAAAAAGATTAATAACACCACCAAAAACTGTATGTACCTGTACTTAGTCGGTACCCCCATGCACACGAGGGTTAGGACTGGGAGGAAGGGTGGGGGGAGGGGTAGGGTAGGGAGTCCTAGTAGGGTCACGTGGTCGGGACTCGTGGGACGGAGTACGTAGTTGGGACCTGACCGCTAGATAAAGTGTATACTATTATATGTCCAAAGTTACGATAAGAGAGTTTAGTAGGGTGGGAGTAGAAGAGGGTGTCTTAGGTTTTCAGACAAGAAATGTAGACACAGACAAAACGACAGAGTGTATATCCCAGTAACAATGGTAAAAAGATTTAAGGTATATATACACAATTATATGCAAAACCACAAAAAGAAAGACTGAATGAAGAGAGACATATTTTCCGAGGTCAAAGTAGGTGGAGTAATCTTGCCTAAGTTTACGTAAGAAAAATTATCGACTATTATAGGGTAACACATAATATGGTGTTTAAAGAATAGGTAAACGGACAACTACCTGAAGATCCAACGAAGGTACAGGACTGATAACATTTACCACGACGCTACTTGTAACCCCATGTACACAGAGAAAGTAAAGACCAAAGGAACCACACATACGGGTCGTAACCCTAACGACCCAGTATACCTTCAAGATAAAGATAAAAAATTTCCTTAGAGGTGTGACAAAAGGTGTCACCGACATGATCAAACGTAAGGGTGGTTGTCACATCCTCCTAAGGAAAAAGAGGTGTGGGAGAGGTCGTAAATAACAAACATCTAAAAACTACTACCGGTAAGACTCCGCACACTCCAAAATGGAGTAATATTAAAACTAAACGTAAAAAGACTATCACTTTCTACAACTCGTAAGAAAAATATACAAATAATCCGTGGATGTACAGAGTAAACGGTAGTCATCATAAAGTAAAATCGGTAAGGTTGTCCATACATCATCATAAAATAACACCAAGACTAAACGTAAAGGAGAGTGGATGTCGGTCTGTAGGACCTTACACTTCAGTTCACCCGGAATCTTTCGTAGTGATGTTTGTTTCGATGACCTCCCCTACCTTAAGGTGACCTCGATAAAGTTTAGGACTTTCTACTCCGACACTTTCACGACGTGAGTTATACGGTCGTTTAAACCTTTTGAGTCGTCACCGGTGTCCTGACCTTTTCCAGTCGAAATAAAGATTAGGGTTTCTTTCCGTTACGGTTTCTTACGAGTTTGATGACGTGTTAACGTGAGTAGAGTGTGCAATCATTTCATTACAAGTTTTAAGAGGTGCGGTTCAAAGTCGTTATATACTTGGTACTTGAAGGTCCATAAGTTCGACCAAAATCTTTTCCGTCTCCTTCGTCTCTAGTTTAACGGTTGTAGACGACCTAGTAGTTTTTTCGTTCTCTCAAAGTCTTTTTGTAGATAAAGACGAAATAACTGATACGGTTTCGGAAACTGACACACCTAGTGTTATTTGACACCCTTTAAGAAGTTCTCTACCCTTATGGTCTGGTGGACTGGACGGAGAACTCTTTGGATATACGTCCAGTCCTTCGTTGTCAATCTTTACCTGTACCTTGTTATCTGACCAAGGTTTATCCTTTTCCTCATACAGTTCCGACATATAACAGTGGGACGAATAAATTGAAAATATTTCTCATGTAGTACTCTTTGCAATCCAACCTTCTTCGTGTTCGACCTTAGTTCTAAGGACCCTCTTTATAGTTATTGGAACCTATACGTCTACTGTGGTGGGAATACCGTCTTTCACTTCTCCTTGAGTTTTCGGAGAACTACTTTCACTTTCTCCTCTCACTATTTCAACCGAATTTCGAGTTGTAAGTCTTTTGATTCTGATACCGTAGACCAGGGTAAAGAAGTATCCTTTATCTACCCCTTTGTGACCTTCGTCACAGTCTGAATTAAAAAACCCTGAGGTTTTAGTGACGTCTACCACTAACGTCGGTACTTTAATATTCTAAGAATGAGGAACCTTCCTTTCAATACTGGTTGGATCTGTCGTATAACTTTTCGTCTCTATAATGAAACGGTTGTTTCAGGTAGATCAGTCCCGATACCAGAAAGGTCACCAGTACATATCTACACTCTCAACCTGACACTTCTTCCGATTCGTGGTTTCTTAACTACGAAAACTTCACACCACAACCTCTTCTGAGAACTCTCAGGGAACCTGACGTTCCTCTAGGTTGGTCAGGTAGGATTTCCTCTAGTCAGGCCCACAAGTAACCCTCCTGACTACGATTTCGACTTTGAGGTTATGAAACCGGTGGAGTACCCTCCTCAACTGAGTAACCTTTTCCGGGACTACGACCCTCCCTAACCCCCGTCTTCCTCTTCCCCTGCTGTCTCCTACTCTACAGACCTAATGTAGTGGTTGAGTTACCTGTACTCAAACTCACTTGAGACCCTCAACCACTACCTGTCCCTCCGGACCGCACGACACTAAGTACCCCAGCGCTTCTCAACCTGTGCGTACTCGCTGATTTGACTTATTGATTAATAAAACTCAGAAAAATTTATCAATAAACAGTCATTATATACAAAGTCACTTATTAGAAAAGATTTCAAAACGAGTAAAAATTTTGAAATATAAAATATTCACTACAAAATTATAAATAAGACGTATGTTCAGAAAATAAATGTAAAGTGATCATGAAAAAGTGTGAACGGAAAGGGAGAGAATTCTCATATAAAACTTTGTTTACAAAAGTAAAAAGTGAAAAGGTGAAGGGAAAGGGTTAAGTTTGATCTAATATCTGTAAGTAAGAAGTCCTTTCTTCACAATCCTTCTTTTCGACTCAAAATTCTAAGTTTTCTTTATTTGCCCTAAACCTTTTTAGAAAGGAGAGGAAGTCTTAAAGATTTCAAAGATGTTCGACTCTCTAGTTTTATCGAGAAAGAGGGGAGGTTTGTGTAATTAATTGAGGTCCTGTAAGAAGTCTCGAGTCCAGTGTCAAGTCTGTCAAACATCTGGGAAACAGTGTCAAGTCTGGGAAACAGTAGGAGTCAAGGAGGTCAGAAGGTTCAAGTTCTGTATGGGAAAACACTCTTTGAAATATCATAAAAGAGGGAGGAGGTGTAAAGATTTCTGTTAACAAAAATTACAACTTAAATAATAATAATACACTAATGATAGAGAGAAGTTGATTCCATATTAAAAGTATTTTCGTTCATATTATGACTAAAAATAAGTTAAGTACTGGTCGCTGATCTTGTCATGTACCGTATAATAAAGATTGCTTTTATGAACTAATGGTAAGACACACCAATCTATACGGAGTTTTTATACCTTAGAACACAATACTTTATATATACATCTTGTTATGTTCAATCTACACGTGATCTTTAATATACACGTTATCTTGGGTTCAAAAGATAACAGGAACCCCAGTTTTTTCAAAGTCTGTACTGTATCTTTGATTTGTTGTAAGAATAACAGACAACGATTAGAAAAAAACAAAAACCTGGGGGAATAGATGAATTATAACCAATTCTGACTCAAAATCTCTACTGAATCATAGAGAAGGGACCACCGAGTCTGTCATTTCGTAGACAAACGTTACGTCCTCTGGGTCCAAACTAGGGACCCAACCCTTCTAGGGGACCTCTTCCTTTACCGTCGGGTGAGGTCAAAACAACGGACCTTTTAGGGTCCACCTCGGACCATCCGATGACAGGTACCCCAACGTTTCTCAGTCTGTGTTGATTTACTGAAGTGAAGTGAAGTCATAGAGATTGAAATTTTTCTCAGAGTCGTTTACAACTCAACTCAAGTTTCAAGACTGAGGGAGAGAACCGACGAGGACGGTAGAGTTTTAAAGGAGAGGAAAAGGTGGAAGGGTCCCAATCATATCCCGAAGGGAACACCGAGTCGACCATTTCTTAGGTGGACGTTACACCATCTGGACCAAAGTTAGGGACCCAACCCTTCTAGGGTCCTTTTCCCTTTCCGTTGGGTGAGGTCATAAGACTGGATCTCTTAAGGTACCTGATATGTTTCTCATCCTGTACTGACTCGCTGAAATTTTTTTTTTTCCTCTCCAATCATATTCCCCTCAAAGTTGGTAGAACCATAGTTCTCCTACCTGGAAAGTTGGTGTACAAAGTTAGACCTATGAACGGTCTACAGTGACTTGTAGACAGTCAGTGGTTCAGTTCCAAGTAAGGTACGGGTGTCCAGATGAAATAGAAAACCCTTCCCTCAGGGAGGAGATAATGTGATCTTTCTAACACCTAGGTTAAAATACGATCAATAGTACACATAATATTTTTTTGAGTTCTAGTAACATAGAAAGAATCATGTCAGATTATAACTTCTCCCTAAAAATTTGCATGAATATTTTTGTTTTTCAAAATCGTATATATATATTTTAATTCTATTCGGTGAATTAACTTTTTTATTAATGAAACTATTTTTAAAATATTTTAATATCTACCCGTATTATAAAATATGTTTACACTCTATTATTTCTGTTATGTTGATTATAAATAGAAATGAAACCTTATAACATCCTGAACATTTTATTTCTATATCTAACTTTAAACATCTATATATAAACAAAAAGTTACTTAATAAAACCTATTGTTAACACTGATGTGAGATATAAAGTATAACAGAAAAATTATGTAATTATTCTTTTTAGTGAGTAAGTTACCTGTACTTGTGATCCTCTATCACTTCCTGTCCCTACGGACTGTACGATGTCAGGTACCCCAACAATCCATCAATCTTATCCTTTTTCCTCAGGTCTTACCGACATCGATTTTCTGTTCCTTCCCTTTTCGGGTACTTTTATTTTGTTTCCTTCCAGGCTCCTGGTCTCACTCCTGGAGTCCATGCTTTTGTCGTGAGGACCGATCAGTTAAATGTATTCCGTCCGGGTCCCCCTCCTCTCTTTTTTTTGTATTTGTCTCCTCGGTTTCCCGGCCCCGAGAGAGAGAAAGGAAGAGAAACGTAGAAAACCAGGAGTATGGGAGTAGGGAACTCCTACATAAAAGCAAATAAAAGATTTATTTTGATTCGATATTGTGACTAGGTAGACTCTCGATATTACGACCAGACAACGAAGTTTAAAACAACAGTACTCTATCTTAGTTCTGAGTACTTCTCAACCTGTGTTGAACCACTAACTTGTTGTTGTTCTTTTTTATCTTAACAATATGATACTCAAATATAACTCATTAATACTATCGTTACTTATTCCAAATCTTTTTAACATAAAGAATAAGTTGAAACCACCCGTAGTATAAGTAACTTAAGATATGCTTACGAAAGGGTCTCGTGTTAAGGTCTTGTGTCGTACTTATCACGGAAATCTAAATTATATCGAGTCATCGGAACCTCTTTTATTTGACCACATGTAGACAGAACTATATGATTACATCGTTTAAGAATCCTCTTCTCAACAAAGTATCTTAGAGTAGAGTAGATCCACGGGACGAAATTTTTAGTTCCTCTCTTGACTATACCAGTCTATAATATACTTTATCATTATCGTTCCTTTACTTTTAATATTTCAAAATGTTTTCGGAATTCAAAGGACGAATCTTTTACCAGAGGATTTGACTTTTACCGTTACCATGAGGTGAGGTCATGAGAGCGGACCTTTTAGGATGCCTACCTCCTCGGACATCCGACGTCAGGTACCCCAACAATTCTCAGCCTATGCTGACTCATTGAAGTGAAAATGAAAAGTGAAAGTACGTAATCTCTTCCTTTACCGTTGGGTGAGGTCACAAGAACGGACCTCTTAGGGTCCCTACCCCTCGGACCACCCGACGGCAGACACCCCAGCGTGTCTCAGTCTGTGCTGACTTCACTGAATCGTCGTCGTTTGACTTTTCTCTATTTTTATTTTCTATATAACCGACATTCAAATATTCCTATATGTCTAGTTATCAATTGTTTTAGTGAAAATCTTGTGTTGGTAAATAGTAGAACTCTTCCGTATAAGTCTTTTTAAGTATATTTACAAACCTTTTTTACACAATTTTCTAAAAAGGAGAATTTTAAAGAAGATCTGTGCGAGTAGGAGAACAGTTTTTCTCGTTATAATTTATATTAATCCTTCTGTTGTTAAATTAGAGATGTTGATCTATATGTACAAATCAATGTAATGTATAATATGTCTTCATTAGTATTTGTTACACATAAAAAATCTGAGTAAAGTAAATATCTTTATTTTCATTAGTATGGACTAAGACATTTCAAAGAGTTTTTGGTTGACTTAAGTATCAACATGAGATTATTTTTAAAAATGGAAGAAAAAATAAAAAACGATTTAGGTTTTTGATGAAAACAAAACAAAAAGAGTAAAAATCTAGTTCGGTCAAAGAACGACTCACTACTACACAAAAGGAAGAAATAAAAATAAAAAACGTTATAAGTTTTATAAGATACACTTGGGTCCGATTTAGATTTAAAGTAGTCTTGTCGTGAACTAACAGAAATTATTCACTATTCATGTTAATGTTAGTTTCTTGAGTCTATTGTAAACTTCTTATATTATCAAATTAAAAGTCTTATAAATTGAGACTAACAACCTTCTACTGGTTCGTGGAAATATTAATCATAGGTTTAGATTTTAGTGAGAAATATTACTTAACACAGTAGTAATCATCACTACCCGTCGAAGTCACAAAGTACGATGGTAAATTCGTTAACAATTAAAGACGACGAGTATTAATTTTCCTCTACTACTACGATTACTTGTCGAAAGTCCATCCGTACGAAGTGAGACTTACCTATTTACGTCTTATGGTGTGACTACTCTAGGGGGAATACGAGATTCCAAAAACATTTGTTAAGACGTTTAATTTCCCCAACCAAATCTATTAGAAGGAAGAGTTTGACGAGACAAAAGTAATTTAATAAAAAGAAACTTATCCTAGTAGTATTATCGTAAGTAACTCTTAGAAATATACTATTTATTGATTATTAGTGACTCATGAGGACACACGGTCCGAGATAACTTCGTAGTTCCTCAATAGTTGAGGAAATTTGAAGTTTTCTTAGTTTCTCTCTTTAATAATAAGATTAATGTAATATGTCTACTTCTTTGTCTGTTTTTTTCAATTTGTTAAATGGGAATTGAGAATCCGATATGACGGAGAATTCGACTTTTAGCGTAGAAGTCATAATATTAATTCAGTTAATGTTAATCTTTACTGATCGTTAAAATCCGTTAACCCTTTCACATTTACTACTACTAAAAGAAGAGACAAGGAGATCAGATTAGGAAGATGTGAGGTCCATGTAGTAGTACAAATAGATTTGTCGACTTTGTATTCTGGAGTTCTGTTTCTTATTATGACTTTAGTACTCCTTTATTTTTTTTTTTTTCTTTAGTATGAAATTTAACAGTTGTTAACATCGTGATAAATTAGTATTGGGACCCCTGTCCCCAAATTATACACCAGGACCTTTATAAGGTTGGTTTAATAACACGTTAATATTTTGACATGGGGGAATAAGAATATCTATCCGAAGGGTTCACTGGTCGTCATTTCTTAGACGGACGTTGCGTCCGGTACGTCGTCTTCGGTGTCCAAGCTAGGGTCCCATTCCTTCTAGAGGACTTTCTTTATCGTTGGGTGAGATCATAAGAATGGACCCTTTAAGGTACTTGTCTCTTCGGACCACTTGATGTCAGTGTTTCACAGTCTGTGCTAAATCACTTATTTGTTGTCGTTGATATTGTTAATAATATCTATTTATAATTAATGTTAATTCGGTTCAACTCCCGGTCTTGAAGTGTCTAAACGGTACAATGATAACGGTTTATTAAAAGTAGTTTCTAAGAGACTATAAAGTACAATATTTAAAAAATCTTATATTAATATAAAGATATTTTTATATATACGTATAAATTCCTAACTTGAGTCCAGAGGGTGTAACGTCCACCTAAGTCGACTCGGTGATCCCTTCGGGTAAATCTCCGTGTATAAATAAATTAAAGGTCTTTACTGTATATAAATAGACTTCTGGTAGGTACAGAAGAACTTGGTCTTTTACTCTCTAGGACGGGGTTTAAAACTTGTAATATAGAATAAAAGGAAATAAATTGAGTAATTGAACAGTATCGTAAATAAATATATAAAATGACAATAAGAGAAGTTAAGTTGTATAACTCTTTTATGTCATTAAACCTTGCTAATTAATTACCGTATTATTTCATTTTATTCTTTGGTTCTGAATCTGACTCAACTAGTTTCTGAACACCCTCCGTTTTAAAGTGTTTAGTCTGACAACTATGGATTCGGTCGTTGGGAGTCAAGTCAAGTCAAGTCAGGTCCGCGAGTCAGCACAGGCTGAGAAACGCTGGGGTACTTAGCGTCGTACGGTCCGGAGGGACAGGTAGTGGTTGAGGACCTCAAGTGAGTCTGAGTGTAGGTAGCTCAGTCACTACGGTAGGTCGGCAGAGTAGGAGACAGCAGGGGAAGAGGAGAACGGGAGTCAGGGAGGGTTTAGTCTCAAAAAAGGTTACTCAGTTGAGAAGCGAACTCCACCGGTTTCATAACCTCAAAGTCGAAATCGTAGTAAGGAAGGTTTCTTTAGGGTCCCAACTAGAGGAAGTCTTACCTGAACAACCTAGAGGAACGTCAGGTTCCCTGAGAGTTCTCAGAAGAGGTTGTGGTGTCAATTTTGCGTATTTAAGAAGTCGTGAGTCGGAAGAAGTGTCAGGTTGAGAGTATAGGTATGTACTGATGACCTTTTTGGTATCGGAACTGATCTGCCTGGAATCAGCCGTTTCATTATAGAGACTAAACTTATACGATAGATCCAACCAGTATTGATAGGAAGGTTCCTCATTCGCAGAAAATTAAAGTACCGACGTCAGTGATAGACGTCACTAATACCTCGGGTTTTTTTATTTCAGACTGTGACAAAGGGGTCGATAAAGGGTACTTTACTACCCTGGTCTACGGTACTAGAAGCAAAAGACTTACATCTCGAAATTCGGTTGAAAAAGTGAGAGGAGAAAGTGAAAGTAGTTCTCCGAAAAATCAAGGAGAAGTGAAAGACGGTATTCCCACCATAGTAGACGTATAGACTCCAATAACTCTAAAGTGGACCGTTAGAACTAAGGTCGAACACATAGAAGGTCAGGTCACAAAGAGTACTACATGAGACGTATATTCAATTTATTCGTCCCACTGTTATATGTCGGAACCACATGAGGAAAAGGATAAACCTTGGTCAGACAACAAGGTACAGGTCAAGATTGACCACGAACGACTGGACGTATTTCTAAAGAGTTCTCCGTCCAGTGTACCAGACCATAAGGGTAGAGAGAGTCTTAAAAGGTGTCAAATAACACTA
This sequence comes from Capra ibex, assembly GCA_006410555.1. NCBI lineage: Eukaryota > Metazoa > Chordata > Mammalia > Artiodactyla > Bovidae > Capra > Capra ibex. Next base: position 42,139,139 of record SJYO01018169.1, on the reverse strand, counting down.
GGTGTGTCAGTTTCCCAAACTGTATCAGTTATTTCGTTTTTATCTACAAAAAGAGCTTGAGAGAACGAAAAAGGTACTAGGTCGTCTACAACCGTTAAACTAGAGACCAAGGAGACGGAAAAGATTTTGGTCGAACTTGTAGTCCCTTAAGTGCCAAGTGCATAACGACTTCGGACCGAACCTCTTAAAACTCGTAATGAAATGATCGCACACTCTACTCACGTTAACACACAATCAAACTCGTAAGAAAACGTAACGGAAAGAAACCCTAACCTTACTTTTGACTGGAAAAGGTCAGGACACCGGTGACGACTCAAAAGGTTTAAACGACCGTATAACTCACGTCGTGAAAGTGTCGTAGTAGAAAGTCCTAAACTTTATCGAGGTGACCTTAAGGTGGTGGAGGTGATCGAAACAAGTATCACTAAGAAAGATTCCGGGTGAACTGAAGTGTAAGGTCCTACAGACCCAGGATTTATAGAAAAAACATGTCAAGAAGACACATAAGAACGGTGGAGAAGAATTTACGTTTTTTCGTTTTACCGTTAGACTCCTCCGGAATGTTTATCGACGCTTTTCTTCTCTTCACTTTTCGTTTCCTCTTTTCCCTTCTATATGGGTAAACTTACGTCTCAAGATCTCTTATCGTTTCTCTCTATTCTTTCGGAAGGTGTCTCTAGTTACGTTTCTTTATCTCCTTTTGTTGTCTTACCCTTTCTGATCTCTAGAGAAGTTCTTTTAATCTCTATGGTTCCCTTGTAAAGTACGTTTTACCCAAGCTATTTCCTGTCCTTACCATACGTGGATTGTCTTCGTCTTCTATAATTCTTCTCCACCGTTCTTATATGTCTTCTTGTACCACAATGAGAGTTATAAAAGATGTCATTAATGTGTATATACAAACATAAACCGGAGGATTTTAAATTCTTTAACCTCTTTTTTTATACTTCTCTTTTGTTAATTAACTTTCATCATATTTTAATTTCTTCTTTAAATTTACAAAGGGGAAATTTTTTTCTTCGTCTTATTCTCTAATATTTTAAAGTGATTCCAAAATATTGACAGTCTTGAAATTTACTTTTAATAGTAGTGACGAGAAAATTTACGCCGTCTCTGTTTCTTAAAGAAGTCGTTTTACTTTTCTGGTTAAAAATGGTAGTCTATTCTTCCAGAGACGTCTGTCCCTTATATGTTTCACGAGTCGTGGTGAAAGTTAGTATTTCCTTCGACTTTTTTTCTTTTTAAACCATTCTTAAGATAGTATTCATGTGGATTCTTAAAGGATTTCCTATCATTATCAAAACATAAATTTTACTCTCATGTCAGAAGTGAGATACTCTCTACTTCTTTAAGATTCTACTTTCCCCTGTGAACCGAGACGTCTTCTGTTTTCCTGGATAGAAGTCTCGTAACTGAACTGCAAGAGACCTTTCCACGTCCCGTCACTTTTATTCAGTCTTCTCCTTTATTTTAGCCACGACTATCTTATAATAACTTTATTTTTATTGTTTACTTAAATTCTACTTGTAAGTCGATTAAGTTTATTGTGTCTCTTTCAGTTCCCTACTTTATATATATATCGTTCCGTTTACGACTGTTTCCTTTGTATACTCCGTTCATGAAAAATTACAAGAATTTTGGTATACAATGTTCATCTATTTTTTACTTCATGTAAAAAGAAGAACTTTAATGGAGTCGGTAAAACTAAAGGTAGTAAGACTCAGAAAAGTTGTGACTTCAAGACTTTAACGTACGAGTACTGAGTCGTAAAATATGACTAAACCACAGCAAACTTCATATATATCGGATAGTTTGTCTGAAAAGGTTTAATATCGTTTTATAGAGATAAGATTTGATTTACAAATCTTTGATTTACACCGAGTATAAAAGAAAAAAGAATAAGAAGTTATTTATTAACTACGAATTGAAAAGTGTTACAAATTAAGACATTCCTTGAATTATATCATATATGGTAAAAGATTGTTTTTCTTTTAAGACGTAAAAGAATGATGTCAGTTCTTCGTCATTATGATTAAGGATATTATGGCGTAAAACTATATAAATATAAAATTTATTGTACACATGAAATGTCAAACATCACGAAAAGTGTTTCTGTCAACACCTTTCATATATCGAAAAATACTTACAAACCTTAAATATTATTTTTTAAATTTTTAATGTTTACCAGATGGTGAATCTATATAGGAATATTTTAAATTATTCCCTCTTTACTAGATAAAACCGTATAAAATGTGATTTAAACACCATCGTCAATTTTTAAAAGTTTATACTACAGTTAATATGAAACGGTTGTTTCCAGGCAGATAAGTTCCGCTACCAAAAAGGTCACCAGTACATACCTACACTCTCAACCTGACACTTCTTTCGACTCGTGACTTCTAAACTACGAAAACTTGACACCACAACCTCTAGGTCAACCTAGTGGTGACGTTCCTCTAGGTTGGTCAGGTAAGATTTCCTCTAGTCAGGACCCACAAGTAACCTTCCTGACTACGACTTCGACTTTGAGGTTATAAAACCGGTGGAGTACGTTACCCAACTGAGTAACCTTTTCTGGGACTACGACCCTCCCTAACCCCCGTCTTCCTCTTCCCCTGCTGTCTCCCACTCTACCGACCTACCGTAGTAGTTGAGCTACGTGTACTCAGACTCACTTGAGGTCCTCAACCACTACCTGTCCCTCCGGACCGCACGAGTCTAAGTACCCCAACGTTTCTCAGCCCGTACTGACTCACTGACTCGACTTGACTTGACTATAAAGCTATTTTTCGAAGTTTACACTTCATACGACGTAACTCTGTTTTACACGGTAAAACACAGATTCACCAGTTATTTTCCGAAAAAAGGTATAATAAACTAAGTAAACAATTACACGTATAAAACATTACAAAATGTCTTGTTTACAAATAATACTATCTAAATTATCATGACGACGACGACGACGACTCAGCGAAGTCAGTACAGGTTGAGACACGCTGGGGTCTCTACCGTCGGGTGGTCCGAGGGGGCAGGGACCCTAAGAGGTCCGTTCTTGTTACCTCAACCAACGGTAAAGGAAGAGGTCACGTACTTTCACTTTTCACTTTCCCTTCAGCGAGTCAGCACAGACTGAGAAGCCCTGGGGTACCTGACGTCTGATGGTCCGAGGAGACAGGTACCCTAAAAGGTCCGTTCTCATGACCTCACCCCACGGTATGATCTTGATAACAAAATTTGGACCTGGTATAAAGAAACCTGATTAAAATAATATCTTTTTGTTTAGAGATGTACGAATTCGTTGATGTAAACTTTAAAACAAAATGTCTGTTTTAATATTCATGATTATGTCTAGAACACTTTATTTTAGAACTTAATAAACTTTATATTTCAATACTGTTATGATGGTTATATAGAAACGAAAGTTAAAAATTGGTAAAACAATTGTATACAAGAATTGAAATCACTTTTTTAAGAAAATGTAGTACAAGATTTTTTCATTGTTTGGATTATATGACTATTTTATATCAAAAAGTTGAAAGACAGGAGGTACTTTACAGGGAGTGAATTTTATGGTGGAACAAACAGTAAATCCTGAATCGTAAAATGATAAACTTATTAAAAGACTCTATCATCTATGTATGGTATCAGAATGTATTAATAAAATTAGTAATATTCTTCATGTAAAATAACGTATAATATACGGTTTAATATTCTGTGTTTAATACAACGTAAAATCAAACAAATTCCAGTTAATAATAATTAATTTCCACTCTTTTAACGATACAATGACTATCACACATGTATCTTCATNGACTTCTTAACTACGAAAATTTGACACCATAACCTCTAGGTCAACCTAGTGGTGACGTTCCTCTAGGTTGGTCAGGTAAGATTTCCTCTAGTCAGGACCCACAAGTAACCTTCCTGACTACGACTTCGACTTTGAGGTTATAAAACCGGTGGAGTACGTTACCCAACTGAGTAACCTTTTCTGGGACTACGACCCTCCCTAACCCCCGTCTTCCTCTTCCCCTGCTGTCTCCCACTCTACCGACCTACCGTAGTAGTTGAGCTACGTGTACTCAGACTCACTTGAGGTCCTCAACCACTACCTGTCCCTCCGGACCGCACGAGTCTAAGTACCCCAACGTTTCTCAGCCCGTACTGACTCACTGACTCGACTTGACTTGACTATAAAGCTATTTTTCGAAGTTTACACTTCATACGACGTAACTCTGTTTTACACGGTAAAACACAGATTCACCAGTTATTTTCCGAAAAAAGGTATAATAAACTAAGTAAACAATTACACGTATAAAAAATTACAAAATGTCTTGTTTACAAATAATACTATCTAAATTATCATGACGACGACGACGACGACTCAGCGAAGTCAGTACAGGTTGAGACACGCTGGGGTCTCTACCGTCGGGTGGTCCGAGGGGGCAGGGACCCTAAGAGGTCCGTTCTTGTTACCTCAACCAACGGTAAAGGAAGAGGTCACGTACTTTCACTTTTCACTTTCCCTTCAGCGAGTCAGCACAGACTGAGAAGCCCTGGGGTACCTGACGTCTGATGGTCCGAGGAGACAGGTACCCTAAAAGGTCCGTTCTCATGACCTCACCCCACGGTATGATCTTGATAACAAAATTTGGACCTGGTGTAAAGAAACCTGATTAAAATAATATCTTTTTGTTTAGAGATGTACGAATTCGTTGATGTAAACTTTAAAACAAAATGTCTGTTTTAATATTCATGATTATGTCTAGAACACTTTATTTTAGAACTTAATAAACTTTATATTTCAATACTGTTATGATGGTTATATAGAAACGAAAGTTAAAAATTGGTAAAACAATTGTATACAAGAATTGAAATCACTTTTTTAAGAAAATGTAGTACAAGATTTTTTCATTGTTTGGATTATATGACTATTTTATATCAAAAAGTTGAAAGACAGGAGGTACTTTACAGGGAGTGAATTTTATGGTGGAACAAACAGTAAATCCTGAATCGTAAAATGATAAACTTATTAAAAGACTCTATCATCTATGTATGGTATCAGTATGTATTAATAAAATTAGTAATATTCTTCATGTAAAATAACGTATAATATACGGTTTAATATTCTGTGTTTAATATAACGTAAAATCAAACAAATTCCAGTTAATAATAATTAATTTCCACTCTTTTAACGATACAATGACTATCACACATGTATCTTCATAATAGAAATCTAAGACTACTAAGACCCTAATAAAAATCATATTATAGTTAATAAGGGTTGTCACCTCCTCAGAATTGTAAACGTAAGATAAAGTTGCAAGTGGACCTCTTATTTTGTTATACTTTTTCTTGGTATCACCGTACGTTCCAGGACAGATTAGTCCGGAGGGGGGTGTAAGACTAAAAGTAAACATGGTGGAGGGGGAACATATAAGGTGAATCAGTATGACCAGAAGAAAATTATTACGTTCGATAAAGAGAGATGACTTAGAAATCTTAACGTGAGATGTGACTTAATTAAAGAGAGTAAAAATACTCTAAACGGATTAGTAAAAACTTAGAGCGAAGTCGGTACTGGAGGAGTCTACCTATTTCCAACTAGTGAGTAACTTTTCTTTGAGAGAAGGAGGTTGATACGACCAGTGACAGTGTAGAGGAAGAAATAAGAGAAGATTATACGTTTATAAATTAAACACACAAAGAGAAGGTTCAATTTTCTATTTAGGGGATTGTTTTCTCGGGACGGAACACAGTAAGTATCAAGATAGGGTAGTGAATGTAGTTATAATTTAGTTATGTAAAAACACTCATACATATCATTTTTCTTTTGTAGGGAACTTTCTGTTGTCAAATCTTTACTGACTAGAATAGGATTAAAAAGATTCATTAAGTAAAAATATACAGAACCATTTAAGTATACGTGTTACCGTATAAACATGAACGACGACGACGACAACGACGATTCAGCGAAGTCAACAAGGATTGAGACACGTTGGGATAAAAACATGAATTTAAATGATAATAATTATAATGAATACTAAAATATTCCTTCTTCCCCTAGTCTTTAAACCAACGTTCGTTATCAATATTCCGTAGTTTGACATCTTCTGTGATCTTATTATGATGTTAAAAATTTTGTATGAAAACACACATATACACCCACGAATCAACGAGTCAGTATAGATTGTGAAACACTGGGAAACCTGACATCGGGTGGTCTGAGGAGGTACGTACCCTAAGAGATCTGTTCTTATGACCTCACTCAACCGTAAAGGAAGAGGTCCCGTTGAAGGGGTAGGTCGCTAGTTTGAGTTCAGAGGACATAGAGAACGTAACGTCCGTCTAAGAAATGGGTGACCCGGTAGGTCGGACATAAACGTTAATTTGGAAGATTTTTTATGTTATCGATTATTATTGTGTCATCAATAGTCATTAATTTTCTACTCATGGTATCGTTTAGAGAATACGATTTCTTTATATATATCTGATCATTTTATTCCGATATAAAATAAGACAATTCAGAAATGATAAGCTTTTAACTCGATAGGATTTCCTATGTGAATGAATTCGGCATTTAACAGTTAAAAAAGATTGACTGATTCTTCAGTGTCATAGATGTCCCTATCGATAAGTAGAATATATATCAAACGGAATAAGTTCAAAACTTTACAAAAATACGATTTCTTTCAGTAATCATCTATAGAGGATTTTTGAAAAAATTCTAATACAAAATACACTAATCAAAGATAGAGTGAGTGATTTAAAAATTTGACATTTTATGAATCTCTTAGATTATCCGACTCATATCAGATGACGAATAAACTTCCCTTCTCTTTACAGAACAAATCCGACTAGTCACCGTATGAAATTACTTAATTAACGAAGTTTTCAGGATCGATTTAATAAAACGTCGTTTTAAGTCGAGACGTTTATCGACAGAATTTATGTAGTACTGGAGATCAAACATAGACTATTTAATATAAGGTAGGTTTCAATTACAGTCGTCTATAAATAACAGGACCAATGTTTAACCGAGAATACGTTGACTTAATTAAAACTAGTCTCTATAAAAGGTAAACACGAAAGTACGTTCACTCACGAAAAAATTTTGGACGAGAAATAAAATTTCCTTTGACGATAAATCTTCAATGTGAAACTCAAAGACTTGGTTTGACTCAGAGAGGTCATCATTTTTTTTTTTTTTCTTTGTCTTTACTATTGATGAATTTATTAATTAAAAGAATAAATTTTGTAAATTTATTCTTACATTCTCTTACATATGGGATCTAAATAAGTTCTTACATTAAGAGGGTAGATTTAAATCACATAGGTTCTTAAATCCACATACGAAGAGTATTCTCAGTCAGTAACTGAATTGAATCGATAAGATGTCCGGTCTTTAAACTTCTTATTTTAGAAAACTATTTAAATAACTGTGTCAAACACACCCATTAGATACTNTAAATTTATTCTTACATTCTCTTACATATGGGATCTAAGTAAGTTCTTACATTAAGAGGGTAGATTTAAATCACATAGGTTCTTAAATCCACATACGAAGAGTATTCTCAGTCAGTAACTGAATTGAATCGATAAGATGTCCGGTCTTTAAACTTCTTATTTTAGAAAACTATTTAAATAACTGTGTCAAACACACCCATTAGATACTTATATTTATGATATTATTCGTTTTATAAGTCAATGGAATATATTAACCGGATTATGTTCCAATATATAGAATTCTTTTAAATAGAATTCCAATACATATACTTTGATTATCTTTTTATTAATGACACCTTAAGTTTCATTTTGGAACACTATCTCGGACTATGAGTATCACGATATTCTCTTAGAACATAGAAACCCAAACCTAACTTAGGTACAAAACAATAAAAGGTTACATCACTGAAACTTGTTGACGGAGTGAACTTCCTGAAAGATAAATAAATCTCGGAGCAGAGACTCCAACAAATTCGTAACTCACTATACCAGACTACGTTCGAGACATACTTTTATACTAGGGAAAAATCATGGTGAGAAGAAATAAAAAAGTTTTACTTCATACTTTTTTGTATCAGGTGTTTATCAGAATTCGTTACAATATGCACTTATTTTTGTACACGAAAAAGAAAAAAAAAATTTCTTTTATAAAACCTTCCTAAAATAGTAATTGGACCATCCCAAGATGATCTTTAACCTAGATTTCGGGATTCAATTAGTGGAGATCGAGAAACTACGACGGGAGTAGTAAATAACTATATTCGTACAAAAAATTGATGTATTGATTTCTTTTATGTTCTTTACGAGTGATAAATTTAATTGACTCAATTACTGGAGAGTCAAGAAATGTTGCACACACATTACTACTTATTATGTCATTATTCAATTGACCTTATTTCAAGAATTTAAACTATCCATAATATATATGATTAAGTAATAATATTTTATATATACTAAGAATCCATCAATTGTTACAAGATTCTCGAATCATTATCTTCTAAGACTTACTACAAAACGGTGACTTAAAATAAAATATCTTAAACCTCGTTGACCAGTTATTACTCTGATACTTAACAAACATCGTTTATAATCCACTTCTCTTTATGAGTAAGATGTTATAGGACGAAAACTACTTTTTAAGTGTCGTATTAAACATCTTGTCTTCCAACTTCTCTGTGACTTATTTTAAACATTACAGTTTATGTTACTTTTATATCAAATTCTATTGGGATCATGAAACTTATTATTTTACTGAAATCTTAAGTACCCAAAAAACATTACGTAAACCGTAATATTGTTCCATTTTACTAAAATAAAGTTATATTCTCATTTCTATTTGGATCTTTTATCAACATATGACTCATATTATCTTTAGTGAGGGTTCTATAACTTCCCAAAGGTCTTTGACTCTTATGACCGGTTTAAACATACTTTTCTCGTATATTAACAAAATTACTGTTAAATGATATATATATGAAAAAAAACCATTTTCTTGTAAAAGAGAAGAAAATTAAATATTAAAGGATTAGATCGTGTAGACTTAGAGGTGTTACTGAATTCCCTAGTAACAAAAATAAAAACGTAAAGTTTTCGTGTGTTTGTATCTGTGTGTTTGGTTGTAGTTCAAATAGAAAACATCCTGTTTTTAAAAAATTCATAAAAAAGGACAAAGATATTAATTAAAAGAGATTAATTTTTTTTAACGTATTCCGTGTAATAATAAAATTTCAAATTTCTTTATTTTTATTCGATTTATTTGGTTTTAACATATTTTAATTAGATATACATTTTAGTCAGGATGAAAAATATATGTATCGTAAATCTTTAAAACGTTGTATATCAATATCATAAATAAATAATGTATACTTAGACATAGAAAATTTGTTTTAAAAAACTTAACACTATATATGTTCAGAGGGGTTTTACAATCCTTTAACTGAATAAAACTAGTTTATTATGTACTAAGAACAACATTCCTATTAATGGAAGAAATATTTTAGTTTATAAAATTATAGGGAAATAACTTTCAGAAGTAATTCCATAGAATTGTCATCAAAAATGAATAGAAGTATATCTGAAACACGTAAAAATGAACAATGTTTAATTTATGTATGTGTACATTTCTCCTTCGCACTCTTCGTGTAGTAAAGTTTACTTAGTTAAAACTTTAATAAAAATTTATAAAACTATATAATCTCACTGATTTAAAAATAGACAATGTACTGAAGTTTGGAATTTTTTATGATATATACTATATATAGTTAAAATTATTAACAGAAGGTCAATTCATGTTAGAAGTCTAACTATTGAAAGAATAAGAGAAAAGGTTGAAACTATTATATAAGAAAATTGATACAAAAATGTAAATATGGATACAATTTTGATGACCACTTCTTCCCGGAGGAAAGTAATAACATTAATATAAAATAAATCAAATCAAAAAGTGGTCATTCATCTGACAACGAAAAGTTAAACTAATAACTAAACTTTGTAAATACATACACACGCACACTGTTCACACGTGTATATGATTGTTACATTCTTCGTAATAATCGACAAAATATTGTTTTTACATTTCTTACATAAGTTAGACGTCTATATCACGACTTTGGTTTTAATTCGGACCGAAGAGTGGAATTTTCGAATCTCAGAGACAGTCTTATCTTAACTTCGACGGTCGTCCTGGCCCTATACTTTTGACGATTAAAAAGAAGGAACTTACAACATTAAGATACCAAACGAAACATAAAGACAAACAGACCGTCAAAAGGGTCGGTGATTTAAGTGAAGTCACCAATCGATTTCCTGTTGTCACCTAAAAGTTATGTCTTTAGAGTCACCCGATACAAATCTTGACCAAAGGACATAACTTTGTGACCTGACGTAGGTAAACTATACCCATAGTTTAGTTGATAAAATCTTTACTCGGTAACTTTTCGTATACGTCAAGTTAAACAACCCGTTGTAGTTTTTATATTTTAAAGTTTGAATGAGATGTTTATTTACACTCTTGTATTTTCGTGTATCTTCTTTGTGTAGTTTAATAAATTGTAAGAAAAGAAGTATTCTTTGCAAGAAAAATTTATATTCTTACTTCGAGTCCGTTGATTTTTAAATCGTTTTAAAAGGATTTCTAAAGGTATCTTGATATATACATGACATATATGAATACATAATGTAATATATATACATAAACGTGTATATATTGAAATTAACCTACAAATTGTTCCTATAAAGTATTTACGACGTAATTACAAATCAATATGTATAGACTTTTATTAAGAAAAATCAGATTCAAGACTGAAAAATATTCTTATTAGGTCAATTGTAACGTTTTACAATATATAAAATAATATATTTTATGTAGAAAGGTAGAAAATATAATATATATTAAAATCCATTACATAGTATATTTCATGTAAAGGGAGGTGAAAAAGAACGATCAAGTTTAAAACATGAAGATCCGTAAATATTTTATTACGTTTAGTTAAAGGGTCAATAATAATCAGTGTTTACTTTATTATTGAACTTAAGGATGTACTGTTAATACATAATAGATTTTACACTTACGTCCGTATCCACCACACAGGCAGAAGAGGAGTGATTAAGTGTTGTGTAGTTAAAAACGGAGACTTGGCTCTATCCAGAAAACCCGATACAAGAGGTCCTCAGTTATAAGTTGGTAACTCACGGTAGAATTTATTCTAAATAAACAGTAGAAATAAAACTTCTCTGTCTTCTCTCCTTTTATGAAACAATCATCCAACCAGATCCTGTGGTGTCAATGTATTAACACCTCGTTTGACCCGCTCATCCTTCCCTCTTTAGACCACCCCGACCTATTAATATAAATACGGGACAGAAGAATTACTTATACGTAAACTTTTACACTAAAAGTTTTAAAATCAAGATAAAATACTTCCTGTAAACTTATAAAAACGTTTAAGATAAAGTATATGAGAGTTTAATGAGAGGTAGTAAAAGGGAAAAAGAAAAGAGTCGAACACATGATGATTCGGGACCTGTTTATTGGGATACAAAATAGGGTTACTTTATATTTTTTAACAGTTCAGAAGTGACGAAAGAAAGGAGTATCTTAGCTGATTTTCAAAATACAACTTAAATAAAGAGGGTCCTAATAGAAGGACCATAACGGTGGTGGATGTACCACGATAGAGTAACGTTATTTTCCCAACCCACCCCGTCCCCACCATAATTATCCCTTTATTCTGAAGGATAAAGGACACTTTAATTTTTTTTTTTCCTTTTACCTTTACTCTTTAAAACTTCAGTCAAACACAGAGTTCCTTTACTTCTCTTTTTACTTTTATTCACTTTGCTCTCTTTTACCACTCGTCTCACTTCCACTTTTCGTTAAATTTTCCTTTTTATTTAAAATTTTTTTTGTCTCGTTTGTTCATTCTTTGTTTGTAGTCGTACTTAGTCAATCTGTGTAATTAATATTTATAAATTATCAACCCTTAAAACAACAGAGGAATTTCTCTGATACTCGGTGATCATTTGTATCGTATTTCCCATTGCCGTAAAACGTTACTACTGTAAACTCTGTCTACTTTAAAATCAATCTTTTCAAATTCAAACTTAGACTCATAACCATCTCCTTTCTACCCGAAGGAACCACCGAGTCTGTCAGTTTTTTTTAAAGGACGTTATCCCCTCTGGACCCAAGCTAGGAAGTAACCCTTCTAGGGGACCTTCTCCCGTACCGTTGGGTGAGGTCATAAGAACGGACCTCTTAAGGTACCTGTCTCTTTGGACCACCCGACGTCACGTACCCCAGTGTTTCTCAACCTGAGCTGACTCGATAATTCGTCTCGTCGTTCGATTGCAACTTGTGTAGTGGTTTTACTTTACGTCCATCCTTTATTTCAAGGTATTATCTCGTGACTATGTAAGGACGGATTATTCACTTAAGTAAGTCGTCGTTGAACCAGGTAATGTGGACAGTCTTCTGTCCCCTTTTTTAACTGTAAATAAAATACCTGCTGGAATTATAATTCAAATTAATATCTCTAATGACAGTAATTGAAATCATTCATAATGAAAACGAAACATCTGGTATCTATATGGATATTTCATACACAAAAAGGGAACAGATACCTCTTCCCTTCCTAAATAATTTTTAACACCTTTCAGACCTAGACCCTACCTCAAGATAAAAATTATCAGGATATTTCTTTCTATTTGTTTTTTAATCCTTTTTCTAACTATTTAACATCTGTCCTAATATTACTCCTTTGTGTAATAATATGTAATGTAAGAGGAAAGAGAGGAGACTGGGATCTCTACAAAGACAACGAGTGACCGGTAGTCTTAAAAAGAAGAAGGGAGTTTTTACTCGAGACTATTTTTCTGTACGTTATATTGAAGATGACTATTTGTTTTGTCTTTACCTTATGGTAGTAGAGAGGAGTATGTGTACTACTTATTTTAAAATACCCTTTTTTATACACCTTATTTTATATCGGTCTAGTATCCCTTTGTCGAAAATAAGGCCCGCTGAGATTTCTATAAGGGACCACCGAGTAGTCACGTCCTCGTGGTCCAAACTAGGGACCCAGACATTCTAGGGGACCTCTTGCCTCACCGTTGTATGACTTCATAAAAAAGGACCTCTTTGGGTACTTGTCTCCTCTAACCACCCGATGTCAGGTATCCCAACGTTTCTCAGCCTACTGACTCGTTGACTCGTCCGTGTCTGGCATGCCCTTAGGTGGTCGAGGCATAATGACTCAGTTGTTCATTTGTCAAGTCTAGTCAAGTCAGCGAGTCAGCACAGGTTAAGAAACGCTGGGGTACTTAGCGTTGTGCGGTCCGGAGGGACAGCTAGTGGTTGAGGGTCTCAAGTGAGTCTGAGTGTAGGTAGCTCAGTCACTACGGTAGGTCGGTAGAGTAGGAGCCAGAAGGGAAAGAGGAGGACGGGGGTTAGGGAGGGTCGTAGTCTCAGAAAAGGTTACTCAGTTGAGAAGCGTACTCCACCGGTTTCATGACCTCAAACTCGAAGTCGTAGTAAGGAAGGTTTCTTTAGGGTCCCAAGTAGAGGAAGTCTTACCTGACGAACCTAGAGGCACGTCAGGTTCCCTGAAAGTTCTCAGAAGAGGTTGTGTGTCAAGTTTTCGTAGTTGAGAAGTCACAAGTCGGAAGAAGTGTCAGGTTGAAAGTGTAGGTATGTACTGGTATCCTTTTTGGTATCGGAACTGATCTGCCTGGATCAGCCGTTTCTTAGGGAGACGAAAACTTATGTGATAGATCCAACCAGTATTGAAAAGAAGGTTCCTCTTTCGCAGAAAATTAAAGTACCGACGTCAGTGGTAGACGTCACTAAAACCTCGGGGGGTTATACTTCAGACTGTCACAAAGATGACAAAGGGGTACATAAAGGGTACTTCACTACCCTGGTCTACGGTACTAGAAGCAAAAGACTTACAACTCGAAATTCGGTTGAAAAAGTGAGAGGAGAAAGTGAAAGTAGTTCTCCGAAAAATCGAGGAAAATTGCAAGACGGTATTCCCACCATAGTAGACGTATAGACTCCAATAACTATAAAGAGACCCGTTAAGACTAAGGTCGAACACAAAGAAGGTCAGGTCGCAAAGAGTACTATATGAGACGTATATTCAATTTATTCGTCCCACTGTTATATGTCGGAACTACATGAGGAAAAAGATAAACCTTGGTCAGACAACAAGGTACAGGTCAAGATTGACAACGAAGGACTGTACGTATGTCTAAAGAGTTTTCCGTCCAACCTACCAGACTATAAGGGTAGAGAAAGTCTTAAAAGGTGTCAAATAACACTAGGTGTGTCAGTTTCCGAAGCCGTATCAGTTATTTCGTCTTTATCTACAAAAGAAGTCCTTGAGAGAACGAAAAAGATACTAGGTCGTCTACAACCGTTAAACTAGAGACAAAAGAGACGGAAAAGATTTTAGTCTAACTTGTAGTCCTTCAAGTGGTAAGTACATGACGACTTCGGACCGAACCTCTTAAAACTCGTAATGAAATGATCGTACACTCTACTCACGTTAACACACCATCAAACTCGTAAGAAAACGTGACTGAAAGGAACCTTCACCTTACTTTTGACTGGAAAAGGTCAGGACACCGGTGACGACTCAAAAGGGTTAAACGACCGTATAACTCACGTCGTGAAAGTGTCGTAGTAGAAAGTCCTAAACTTTATCGAGGTGACCTTAAGGTAGTGGAGGTGATCGAATCAAGTAACACTACGAAAGATTCCGGGTGAACTGAAGTGTAAGGTCCTACAGACCGAGATCTACTCACTAGTGTAGTAGTACTAATAGTCCCAGCACTTCTAGAAAAAACATGTCAAGAAGGTACATAAGAACGGTGGAGAATTATAGAAGACGAAGACAATCCAGGTATGCTAAAGACAGGAAATAGCTCGGGTAGAAACGTACTTTACAAGGGAACCATATAGATTAAAAGAACTTCTCTAGAGATCAGAAAGGGTAAGACAACAAAAGGAGATAAAGAAACGTAACTAGTGACTTCTTCCGAAAGAATAGAGAAGAACGATAAGAAACCTCGAGACGTAAGTCTACGAATATAGAAAGGAAAAGAGGAAACGAAAAGCGGAGAGAAGAAAGGTCTCTATAAACATTCCGGAGGGGTCTGTCGGTAAAACGAAAAGACGTAAAGAAAAGGTACCCCTACCATAGGACATTTTACAGTACTTGGAGTAAGGTATCAAGTAGTACGTGAGATAGATAGTCTAGATCCGGGAATTTAGATAAAGAGTGAAGGTGACATATTAGTATTCCCTAAACTAAATCCAGTATGGACTTACCAGTTAACCAAAAGGGACGAAAGAAGTTAGACTCAGACTTAAACCATTAATCCTCATGTACTAGACTCGGTGTCAGTCGAGGACCAGAACAAAAACAACTGAGATATCTCGAAGAGGTAGAAACCGACATTTCTTATATTAGTTAGACTAAAACCACAACTGGTAGACCACTACAGGTACACATCTCAGAAGAGAACACAAAAACCTTCTCCCACAAACGATACTGGTCACGTAAAAGAACCGTTTTGAGATAATCAGAAACGGGACTAAGTAAGGCGTAAGGTTCCGGTTTAAACGGACAATGAGGTCCACAAAGAACTGAAGGATGAAAACGTAAGGTCAGGAGATATTACTTTTCCTGTAGAAAAAACCCACAATCAAGATTTTCCAGAACATCCAGAAGTATTTTGGTAAGTTGAAGTCGAAGAAGTCGTAGTGACCAACCCCGTATCTGAACCTATTGTATAACTTGCCAAACGGAACCTCTGCTTGTCTCTAGTGAGACAGCAAAAACTCTAACGTAGGTTCATGACGTAAAGTCTGAGAAAGCAACTGGTACTACCGATGAGGTAAAGAAGACTCCCTAAGGACGGACGTCATCATCTATATTACCAGTAGACTCAATTTAAGTGGGTAAGGTCAGGTAAAATCAAGCGACTAAGGATCTTACAGCTGTAAGTGGACACGGTAGAGAACAAACTGGTGAAGGTTAAACGGAATTAAGTACCTGGACTGTAAGGTCCAAGGATACGTTATAACGAGAAATTCGTAGTCTGGAACGAAGACAGTGGTCAGTGTAGTTGTCAACCCATAACAAAAACGAAACCGAGGTAGGGAAGTAAGAAAGACCTCAATAAAGAGGTGACTAGAGGTCATCGTATAACCCGTGGATTACTGGACTCCTCAAGGAGAAAACTATAGGATAGTAAAACGGGAAAGTGTGACAAGTACCCCAAGGGTTCCGTTCTTATGACTTCACCGAACGGTAAGGGAAGAGGTCACCTGGTGTAAGACAGTCTGGAGAGGTGGTACTGGGCGGGTAGAACCCAACAGGGCGACCGTACCGAACCAAAGTAACTCAACATGTTCCGAAACCAGGATCACACTAAACTAACTGATCAAAAGACACTCATACTAAAGTCACACAGACGGGAGACTACGGGAGAACGTTGTGGATGGTAGAATGAACCCAAAGAGAATGGAACCCGCACCCCATAGAGAAGTGACGACGAGGTCGTTTCGTGTCGTCGACGAGGAATGGAAACTACTTCCCATAGAGGAATGGTGACAGCAAGAATTGGAAGTTTCACCCTATCGAGGAGGTCCGGGAGGACACGGACGTATCGGTGATGAGGGGCCCTACGAGGAGGGCCGGCGTCCGGGACCGGGACCCGCACCCACCGAGGAGGGTCGACGGCGAGGACCGGAGTGCGAGCCCCACCGAGGAGACCCAGTGACGGGGACCGGAGTCCACGCTCCACCGAAGAGAGTCGACGGGGACTGGAGCCTACGCCCCACAGAGGAGGGNTAAAGTACCGACGTCAGTGGTAGACGTCACTAAAACCTCGGGGGGTTATACTTCAGACTGTCACAAAGATGACAAAGGGGTACATAAAGGGTACTTCACTACCCTGGTCTACGGTACTAGAAGCAAAAGACTTACAACTCGAAATTCGGTTGAAAAAGTGAGAGGAGAAAGTGAAAGTAGTTCTCCGAAAAATCGAGGAAAATTGCAAGACGGTATCCCACCATAGTAGACGTATAGACTCCAATAACTATAAAGAGGCCCGTTAAGACTAAGGTCGAACATAAAGAAGGTCAGGTCGCAAAGAGTACTATATGAGACGTATATTCAATTTATTCGTTCCACTGTTATGTGTCGGAACTGTATGAGGAAAAGGATAAACCTCGGTCAGACAACAAGGTACAGGTCAAGATTGACAACGAAGGACTGTACGTATGTCTAAAGAGTTCTCCGTCCAACCCACCAGACCATAAGGGTAGAGAAGGTCTTAAAAGGTGTCAAATAACACTAGGTGTGTCAGTTTCCGAAGCCGTATCAGTTATTTCGTCTTTATCTACAAAAAAAGACCTTGAGAGAACGAAAAAGATACTAGGTCGTCTACAACCGTTAAACTTGAGACAAATGAGACGGAAAAGATTTTAGTCTAACTTGTAGTCGTTCAAGTGGTAAGTACATGACGACTTCGGACCGAACCTCTTAAAACTCGTAATGAAATGATCGTACACTCTACTCACGTTAACACGCCATCAAACTCGTAAGAAAACGTGACTGAAAGGAACCTTCACCTTACTTTTGACTGGAAAAGGTCAGGACACCGGTGACGACTCAAAAGGGTTAAACGACCGTATAACTCACGTCGTGAAAGTGTCGTAGTAGAAAGTCCTAAACTTTGTCGAGTTGACCTTAAGGTAGTGGAGGTGATCGAATCAAGCAACACTACGAAAGATTCCGGGTGAACTGAAGTGTAAGGTCCTACAGACCGAGATCTACTCACTAGAGTAGTAGTACTAATAGTCCCAGCACTTCTAGAAAAAACATGTCAAGAAGGTACATAAGAACGGTGGAGAATTATAGAAGACGAAGACAATCCAGGTATGCTAAAGACAGGAAATAGCTCGGGTAGAAACGTACTTTACAAGGGAACCATATAGATTAAAAGAACTTCTCTAGAGATCAGAAAGGGTAAGACAAGAAAAGGAGATAAAGAAACGTAACTAGTGACTTCTTCCGAAAGAATAGAGAAGAACGATAAGAAACCTCGAGACGTAAGTCTACGAATATAGAAAGGAAAAGAGGAAACGAAAAGCGAAGAGAAGAAAGGTCTCTATAAACATTCCGGAGGGGTCTGTCGGTAAGACGAAAAGACGTAAAGAAAAGGTACCCCTACCATAGGACATTTTACAGTACTTGGAGTAAGGTATCAAGTAGTACGTGAGATAGATAGTCTAGATCCGGGAATTTAGATAAAGAGTGAAGGTGACATATTAGTATTCCTTAAACTAAATCCAGTATGGACTTACCAGTTAACCAAAAGGGACGAAAGAAGTTAAACTCAGACTTAAACCATTATTCCTCATGTACTAGCCTCGGTGTCAGTCGAGGACCAGAACAAAAACAACTGACATATCTCGAAGAGGTAGAAACCGAGGTTTTTTATATTAGTTAGACTAAAACCACAACTGGTAGACCACTACAGGTACACATCTCAGAAGAGAACACAAAAACCTTCTCCCACAAACGATACTGGTCACGTAAAAGAACCGTTTTGAGATAATCAGAAACGGGACGAAGTAAGGCGTAAGGTTCCGGTTTAAACGGACAATGAGGTCCACAAAGAACTGAAGGATGAAAACGTAAGGTCAGGAGATATTACTTTTCCTGTAGAAAAAACCCACAATCAAGATTTTCCAGAACATCCAGAAGTATTTTGGTAAGTTGAAGTCGAAGAAGTCACGATGACCAACCCCGTATCTGAACCTATTGTATAACTTGCCAAACGGAACCTCTGCTTGTCTCTAGTAAGACAGCAAAAACTCTAACGTAGGTTCATGACGTAAAGTCTGAGAAAGCAACTGGTACTACCGATGAGGTAAAGAAGACTCCCTAAGGACGGGCGTCATCATCTATATTACCAGTAGACTCAATTTAAGTGGGTAAGGTCAGGTAAAATCAAGCGACTAAGGATCTTACAGCTGCAAGTGGGCACGGTAGAGAACAAACTGGTGAAGGTTAAACGGAATTAAGTACCTGGACTGTAAGGTCCAAGGATACGTTATAACGACAAATTCGTAGTCTGGAACGAAGACAGTGGTCAGTGTAGTTGTCAACCCATAACAAAAACGAAACCGAGGTAGGGAAGTAAGAAAGACCTCAATAAAGAGGTGACTAGAGGTCATCGTATAACCCGTGGATTACTGGACTCCTCAAGGAGAAAACTATAGGATAGTAAAACGGGAAAGTGTGACAAGTACCCCAAGAGTTCCGTTCTTATGACTTCACCGAACGGTAAGGGAAGAGGTCACCTGGTGTAAGACAGTCTGGAGCGGTGGTACTGGGCGGGTGGAACCCAACAGGGCGACCGTACCGAACCAAAGTAACTCAACATGTTCCGAAACCAGGATCACACTAAACTAACTGATCAAAAGACACTCATACTAAAGTCACACAGACGGGAGACTACGGGAGAACGTTGTGGATGGTAGAATGAACCCAAAGAGAATGGAACCCGCACCCCATAGAGAAGTGACGACGAGATCGTTTCGTGTCGTCGACGAGGAATGGAAACTACTCCCCATAGAGGAATGGTGGCAGCAAGGATTGGAAGTTTCACCCTATCGAGGAGATCCGGGAGGACACGGACGTATCGGTGATGAGGGGCCCTACGAGGAGGGCCGGCGTCCGGGACCGGGACCCGCACCCACCGAGGAGGGTCGACGGAGCCCCACCGAGGAGACCCAGTGACGGGGACCGGAGTCCACGCTCCACCGAAGAGAGTCGACGGGGACTGGAGCCTACGCCCCACAGAGGAGGGCCGGTGGTGACTGTAGCCTGCACCCCATCGAGGAGAGCCGGTGGCCGGGACTGGAGCCAGCGTCCCACAGAGGAGGGTAGGTGGGGACTGGAGCCTGCGCCCCATCGAGGAGAACCGACGGCGGGACTGGAACCTGTGTCCCATCGAGGAGAGCCGGCAAGGACGTTGCAGTGTCTGACCGTGAGATCCGGCGACGGGGACTGGAGCCTACACACCATGGAGGAGAGCCGGCGCGAATCGCGCGGCCGAGGGCGTCGGCGGGTGACGGTCGAGGGATTTTATAGAGTGAGAGTCGCGCGCGCGCACGTACGCGCGTGTGTGTGTGTGTGTGTGTGTGTGTGTGTGTGTGTGTGTGTGGGGGATAACCAAGTCAAAGAGACCTCTTGGACTGATTTAGTCTCCACTTCACAAAAGTCTTACCTAAGTCTAAAATTGTCTTTTGTAATAGTAGATTTTTCCATCTATTCATCGAGAAAAATTCGAAGTCTTCAACAGAATGTTCTTAATCTAATTATAGATCTGTCGGATTGTTACCCTTGTACTTCTATTTGAAAATTGGGTCGTCGGTGACGAAACATATCATCAATGATGAAGGGATAATCTAAAACTCCATTTCATATATGTCCATGGTTGTCAAACGTCCGTCTAGACCCTTTTAAGAAATAATTTGAGGTAATACGATACATGTTTATCTATGAAAAGATCTAAGGAGTTACTTTTTACGGAACGAAAAAGAGTTTAATTTATATTCGATACTAACTCAATTTGTCCTTCCTTAACATACCACCCGTTTCGTCATTCTTTGTTAACTTATGTTTATATTCAAAAGTACGTCACCCTAAGTTAATAGGTGTGTTCGTTAAGAGTTTGAGTTAGTGAAAATTTTAGTTATCTTTCCCTGTCCTTTTTGAAAGTCGTTCAAATGTTAAATCGTTACTACTTTATCCAGGTTCTAAATCTACTTTTCAACTACTATCGAATTCTAAAAATAGAAGAACAACAACTCTTATCTTTCCTTTTATTAAATACTATGAGGAACTGTTTTTGTTTTCCTTGTTATCTTTTTGTTTTTATCCTGTCTAGAGGACATACAACTTCGTCATCTTCATTCTCATTCGTCTTTGAGAAAGGGTTTCATAACCATTTTTATATTATTATTAATCAGGAAGAATGAAAGTATAGTTTTGTAATGATTACACGTTTTTTACCTATCCTTCATTAAATTACGTAAAAACAAAACGAAGTTAATATTTCACATACTTTTGAAAATTTTATGTAACCATGATAACGACGACGATTCAGTGAAATCGGTACAGGTTGTGATACACTGGGGTATCTACCGTCGGGTGGTCCGAGGAGGCAGGGACCCTAAGAGGTCCGTTCTTGTGCATTCACCCAAAGGTAAAGGAAGAGGTTACGTACTTTCACTTTTCACTTTCACTTCAGAGAGTCAGCACAGTCTGAGAATCACTGCGGTACTTGACGTCGAGTGATCCGAGGAAATAGGTACCCTAAAAGGTCCGTTCTCATGACCTCACCCCTGTTAATTCAAAAAAATAATATAAAAGAGTTCTGGGCGTAAGTTGTAAATTGTAGTTAATACGGAGATGATATGCACAACGTCGATCTATAGATTGTGATAAGAATAGACTTTTAAATATGAATAGATTTACATATAAGTTGTGTACGCATTTAAATTAAGTATAAAAAACAAGTAAGTCAGTAAAGGTTGAGAAACGTAGGGGTACCTGACGTCGTACGGTCCGAAGAGACAGGAAGGAGAGAGGACCTCAAACGAGTTTGAGTACAAGCAACTCAACTACTACGATAGGTTGGTAGAGTAGGAGACAGAGGGAAAGAGGAGGACGAGTGTTAGAAAGAGTCGTAGTCCCAGATAAGGGTACTCCGCCGAGAAATGTAGTCCACCGGTTTCTAGACCTACAAGTAGAGGTCGTAGTCAGGAAGGTCACTTATAAGTACCAACTAAAAGAATCTTAAATATAAATTTTAAATCTTTATCATCCAGAATTAATACGAAATGAAAATTTGTCGTCACTGACAAATTTATTGAGATAGTCGTTCATGTTTAGGTAGTAGTGTTTACGAACATATAAAAATTTAATTACGTTTGAGAGAAACTAAACTCTTATTTAAACAAAAAATAAATTACACCTTTTTATCAGAGCGGAAGTTTACAGTCTCTTAAAGGATAAAGATTATTACGGTAGATAGTTATCAGAAATCTATCTATTAAACATGATGACCTCTATGTATTTCACACAAAACTCTAACCACATTTTCATTGAGTCAAAAATGTAACAACTTTAAACGGTGAACTATGGTCTTACCTAAGAATTTATTTATGGTAATATAATATGTAGTAAAATTACGTGTAAAGAGTAAAATACAAATAAAAGATCTGCAATGAACGATAATATAAATCAAATCTGATACATTTACTACAATCTGTTTTTCGTTTAAACTCGTCAAAAGAACTCAAGTTTTACCCCACATTTCGTCGTCTCTGTTGAGCGATATTACTAAATTTTAAGTAACAAACTTTGGTGTTAATGCAAACGTAGTTGGATTATGATAGATGTCCCGTAGTGAAAGGTTTGATGAAGAGATAAACCAGAAAGGATTTTCAGTAGTCTCTTGTACAGACATTAACTTCATAGTCATAAAAGAAAAGAGAATATCAACGGAAATGGGAGAAAAAGGTAAACCGTTTCATTCTATGTACATAAAGTAAAACCGGTTAACGGATGATCCCACGGTTTGTTTCGCTACGAGGACCACAGATACATCTGAGGAATTAGTTCCGTACTTTAGTAGATGATATTTTCAAAAACGGAAGGGGACATACTATATTTAAAACCAAATCCTTCGTAAATTCGTATCCTTCGTTAGTAAACTAGGTACGACACTATAAGTCTTAAATATATAAAACATCCTTCTTCCGTATAAATACTATTGATGAAAAGTTACTGGAACGATATAAACAGAGAGATAACAACGGTTTATTACGTAAAAAGACTCTCACTTAGAATGTCCTCAATTTTTTTTTATAAATATATTTTAGTACTTCTCTCATCAGTAAATAAACAAGGGACACTGTTAGTATGGTTCTTTGACACGGAAGAGATCGATAATAGTGTTTAATCTCAATTCTTCCTTTAACGAATTAGATCCTTTGACAGAAGTATATAAATAAATTTAATTTTTTGTTTAAGTCCGAGAAAAAGAATGTCTATCGATTAGACTAAACTGACTAAGTTCACTGTTATTCGAACTGAAAGGGTTAAATTAACACACTAGCCATAAATATGTGGAATTTACTCTTTTATATGGTTATGTCTCAAGACTATTTTTATGTCGTATATTGAACCGTGTAGTTTCTCAAAATAGTTTTTATATAGTAACTTTTTACATAAAACTTTAATCGTTATAAATTCATAAGTGTCAGGAAAGTCTCATGTTCAACGGGTAGATATTTTCTCATTTTATATTTCAATATTATGTTCTACTGATATGTTTTCAGTTTTCGTTTCAATATCCGGAAATTATTTAGTGTCTTTTTTAAAAAGATCTTTATTTATTAAAACGTATAGTTCATTAAAATTACTTTTACTTTTACAATCAACGACAGTACAGACTGAAAAATACTGAGTACCTGTCATCGGGTGGTCCGAGGAGACAGGTACCCAAAAGGGTCTGTTCTATGACTTTACCCAATAGTAAGAGAAGAGGTCTCCTAGAAGGGTTGGGCCTCTAACTTGAACCCAGAGGACGTAACATCCGTCTAAAAAAAATGGTAGACTTGGTAGTATCTACGGACTAAAATTGTTCAAATGTAAGTGTTTCCCTTTTTTTTATATGACAAGTCAAAAGGTCACTGTCTATTATTACTACTAAATCAATACTATAGTATCTATAGGTGTCATACTCAACGGGTTCTCTAGTGGAGATTATAAATATTAAAAATAATTAAATGTCACAAGTTATCTATATTTCATAACTTTTTATTCGTACTGTAAACAAAGTTTCAAAGGTAACAACAATTTTGGGGATTGTTTCTTTAATGTTCCCGTCTTCATAGGAACAATAAATGTTATTTTCGGTTAGTGATTGACACTAATTTTTTTTAAAGAGGGGTTATATCTTAACATGTTAATCCTAATATGTCTCAACTCACTAGATAACCACTACAATATTCTTCCCTTTTATACTAAAAAATTTCTTTATAGACGATGACATAATCCTGACTGTATTTTAACAGTCTCATATAAATGTCTAGTGTCATATTCAGTGTATTTTTATATTAGTCTTAAAATGTCATATCGATATTTCCGTAACCGAAACACATAAGAGTAAAGTCGTTGGTACTCATATTTACTTAAAGAATTTTCATATACTACGTCGTTAAATTCAAACTAAATTACTTTATTTTGGTAAACTTTTTAAAGTAAAAAATAAAAAGGGTTTACGAATACAAAAGACGAAGAGGACAATTACACGACTTGTTATATATATTAATTACAAATAATAATGACTAAAAGTTAATTTAAAAATAAATTTTTGTCAAAATATTTCTTTATAATGTTTTCGTGATATCTATCAAGGGTATATGGAATGTGGGTCAAAGAGACAAATAAACGTAGGATGTAATTATACCATGGAAACAATACATATTTTTTGACTATAGTTATGTAATAATAATTGATTTTAGGTGTTAAATAAATTTAAAGGATCAAAAATGGATATTAGGAAAAAGACGAGGTCGTAGAGATGTAATATAAATTAACAGTATAGAGGAATCCCAAAAGAGGTCACTACCCACAAAAACTCCTAGAATTGTCAAAACTCTTCATATCCAGTCCGTAAGACATTTGATAAGGTTATAACCAAAAACGGATTACAACGAAAGTACAAATCTGACCCAATACATAAAAGTTTTTCTTCTGGTGTCCCCATTTTACGATAAAAGTGGTATAGTATAGTTCTCATGTGTGGTACTTCGACTAAAGAGTGACACCTACAACTGGAACCATCTGACCGGTTCCGTTACACCTCGAGTCAATGTAAAAGTTTGTATTCTTTTGCCCTTGTTTGACGTACTTATATAGAAATTCTTCGTTTCGATTTTACAATCAGTGAGTCAGTGTAGGTTGAGAAACACTGGGGTACCTGACATCGGGTGGTCCGAGGAGTCAGATACCTTAAGATGTCCGTTCTTATAATCTCACCCATCGGTAAGACAAGAGGTCCCAAAGAAGGGTTGGGTCCCTAGTTTCAACCCATAATGAAGAAACGTCTGTCTAAGAAATGACAGACTCGGTGGTCCCTTCGGGCACTTATATAGAATTCATGAGTGATTTATTTTTGATTTCTAGTTCTAATAAACTCGGTATTACTATGAAATTTACTATGTAGTAAGTTCTAATTTATTCATGTTATTTTATAAGTTCATTGTTTGATCATTATATTGCAAAGAATTTTTAAACTTAATCTCTGTCAATTAAACTAGTAACGGTTTATACTTTTCCATGTACTAAAAAAAGTTTTAATGAATCTAATATTTATTTATAATGTATATGAACTTATACATATTTATAATGGAATCTTGTAATAGTAATCAAAGATTCAATGAAAAGTACTTTTATTTAACAACATGTGTACTTTTCCCTTAAATAAAGATCAAAGTCTCGATAGACACTCAATCGAAACCATGACGTGTTCTCTCCATGTTTTGTTTAAATATTAGTGACGATTTTATAACTTATAATGGTTATGATTACCATAACCATTAACGGTTACTATTTAACACCTACTATAAAAATAGGTTTGTTACCGTTATATAAATAAATATATTAAAAGTGCCTACGTTACGGTGTATACACAAGTATATTATGTAGTACGCATGATACACAATATGTGTATACTAAAAATATATACTGAAGTAAAGATGGACCACGAATTTATATCCGTCACACTAGGAACTGTTTAATTTAGAAATGTGTTGAAATTTACCCAAAAATAGGACACCGTCTCGTATATATACAATTCATTAAAAGTAATCTATTTTGATATTTTAACAGGGTAAATTTAAGCGATTTCGTTTTTAGTATTAGGAAACCCAATATTATCTCACTTTGGTTGGTGATTCTAACGAACTCTGTTAATTCTTTAGTTTTTAGACAACTATCAGTTTAGAGCCCACGGAGGGTCCATCGGTCTGATG
The DNA here is from genome assembly GCA_006410555.1 of Capra ibex. NCBI lineage: Eukaryota > Metazoa > Chordata > Mammalia > Artiodactyla > Bovidae > Capra > Capra ibex. The sequence goes on along the minus strand of SJYO01018169.1, from coordinate 42,113,005 downwards.
TGTAGAAGTTTGTTATGCTGTCACGACTAGTGTATGGTAAAAAATGCCGGTAACACGACATTATTCTTTATCTGAGAGGACTCCTACACCGAAACCGTCTATACCTCTAAAACAGGTTTTAACAACGAACTTGTGTCCGTTACTTCTTAAACTTTAAATTACAAAGTTTATAGTATATAGGTCTATATAATCAATTATACAATTTTAATTTTCTACCGGTTTAAAAAATACACAGGACTAATAATCAAAAGAGTAAAAACTCGGTATAAAGAAAAATTCAGTGTATCGTTTTAAACTTTGTAAAATATAGAATCCTTCATTCATTAAGTCAATATAAGGTCATTAGGATGAGTTTCTTCAGCAATTAACATGTCTTTGAAAAAAAGGGAACTTCTTGTACAGACTGAAGTTCACTTTAGACACTTTAATATACATTAAATACACATTTAATATACGTTAAATATATAATAATATATTATTATATATTAATGTACATATTTGTAGACGAGTTATTTCGTATTACTATGTATACCTTTATAATTTGTTAGAAAATTTTTATATATAACGTTTTGAATTCAACCTTTGACGTCATTATATAAGTTGTCTGGAATTTTCTTGTACTGTAAACAAAGTAAATAGAAACTGAGAGATCACCAATCACGTACTAGACTGAATATCGTCTTTGAGTTTTTAGTCAACAATTTGTTGACATACGCACGATTCAGTGAAGTCAGTACAGGCTGAGAAACGTTGGGGTACCTGGCATCGGGTGGTACAAAGAGACAGTTACCCCAAGAGGTCCTTTCTTATGACCTTACCCAACGGTAAAGGAGGAGATCCCCTAGAAGGGTCGAAGAGAATACAGGAAACGTAACCGTCGGTCAGAGAAATGGTGATCGTGGTGGACCCTTCTTAACCTACTGGATATAATAAATCAACTGATTTATTTTACAATTTACGTTTATCGTATATATACATATATATAAATTGTTAAATTCGTCGAAAAGACTTTTCTAAAAATATAAACGATTTATAATTCGTGATTAACATTTTGTGAACGTTTATATATTCGGTTACAAAGTGTGAAGTCAAGGGAATTCACTCGTTTGATCTCTATTTAAGACTTATCTATATTTCTTATCTTAATATCCTGTCTTGGTTCGGGTCCCTCTTTTTGTATTACAATTCCGTAATCATTCTCTTATTTAACCCCAGTAAAGAACTTCAAAGATTTTACTTTTACACTACTCTCCTTATCGTCGTTCATATACATAAGATCAAAGTCTAGTGTAGTATTTCAGTAGTTAGTTCCGTTCGTCTTCTTAGTGACGTTTATTGATGAAGAAAAATCATCTTATACGTCGAAGGAACGACTAAAGTTTCTCAAAGATAAACTTTTATAACGTCATTTTAACTCTAAAAATACTCAAAAAACATCCCTATATGTTTAAACTTAAACTTTTACTGGATCTTTATAAAAAGTTATAAAAATAAAAGTGAAACGTTCATTAAGTATTGTCGGATGTATAAAAAAATTATAAAAGTGTTGAAATTCTATACGTTATGTACCGAACGAATTTTAAATGTTAAACTACGTAAACTTTATACTTGTGTAAGAACCTTGTTAACAATCACTTTCCTCTCAGACCTCTGGGAAGGAAGTCACCCGGAGTCAAGAACCATTCTTCCGTTTCTTCTTAGATTCCATAATGCGTAACGTTCTTTCAAATAATTGTTATTCCTTTCTCTTGTCCAGTGTTTGTCAGTCTGTACTGACTTACCTCGTTTGTATGTGTTTCTTTCTTGTCTCTTTTGTGGAATTCTCTTTCCATCCGGTACGGTTCCCTCCGTTTACCGGGACCTCCCGACCCCATGTCTAAAAAATTTCAGTCCCAGTAACGTATTAAATTTCCTTCTCAATAACTGACTCTCGGGACTAACTGTCGAAGTCCAGTATATTTTTCTACGAGATGGTACGTATAGGAAGGGTATTAAGTCAGACAATATTAATCTACACACATAATTACTTTATGATTACTTTATGATTACTCAGGTCACCTGTGGTTTCCAATAACATTATGTCCTATCACACACCACACGAGTACACGACCTCATCCCTTTCAGGATCGGTCAACCGGTCGCTCCCCAAAAATACGGTCCTGGTAAAAACCTCACGACCACCAGTACAATGTCCGTCCCGACCCATTTAACGAATTACCTAATCCGTCGATAACCTTGGAATCGACTTCCCAGGTAGAGAGAAAAGAGAGTCGATTAAAGGACAGATAGTGTTATTTTCTCATTCGTCTCGACAGTGGAGGAACTTTCAGGAGTATTGAAAGACTTTAATATAAAAGAAAAACGTACATACACACACCAATAAAAGTTAGGTGTCAACTAACTTAGGTACCTATGTCTTGGACACATATGTCTCTCGGTTGACATATGAGAACACAACAGGAATACACTTCAGTATACAATGAACTTTTATCTAATACTATTGTTTATAAGTCCTAAAGTACTAGACTTCCGAATGTCTTACGGACCCAATGTCACTACTTTAGAACGTATACAGTGAAATCTTGTTCACGGGTAATTTGTAAATCGATCTCACGGTCAAACCTTACTGTGGGACTTCTCGAACTGACGACACGAGGTTCTACGATAAATATTTAATTTTGTATCCTACTATATACCACAACAAAATGCCATAGATCGTTTTTTTCTGTTTTGAATATATGACCTTTCCTATTAAATAGAACTAATCGAACGCATCGATCGTTCAAATATACTCATATAGATCCTGAACTCCTTAAATGACCCCAGAGAGAGTGACGAAGGTACAAACCACTTTTGTAAGCTCACTGTGAAAGCCTTTGTTATCGGACTGGCTCTGTAATTTTGGTTCCCGAGATAAGGGAATCTTTAACTTTGACCTACTGGAGTGGTAAGTACGTACGTTGGATCCCTTCAACTTTATACGGACTCAGACTACGTTTATCTCAATAATCACCATCTTCTTCAACTACTCTGGTAGTTAATACTAGAGTTCCGTTGACGTCCCAAACCTGTTATTAACAAGGTGATTAAGAGAATAGAATTTAGAAAAATCTCACATTTTTTGGTGATGTAACTTATGTGAATTACATCGATACTCGACTGAAGTCACTAAAATACACAGTTCATGAATATAACAGGGTCAGGTGTTTAAGAATCAGGTAATGATTAAGATCGACGTGGACATCACTTGTCATGGATACTTTGGATCGTCGTTTCGAGACTGAGATGAAATTTAAAAGACAGTAAAAGGGAGGGGTTTACTACCTTATACCCTGTTGGGTCTTTACACTCTCTAATTTTATGATTCGTTTTATAAACAGATAACCTCAAATGTTTAATCATCCATTTACGGGGGTTAAGGAAGGAAACATTTCTCTCTTACTACGTCTAAACCCTACTAAAAAAGTCCTCCTAGATTCAAGTCAAAGAGCGTCGAGTGTGAAACAATCACAAAAGAGAAAATGATAGAGTGAGGAGGTTGAGGGGTTAAGACCGAAGAATCTTAGTTTAAACCTTATTTTATCCATGTGTATGACTCCGAGATAAAAGTACCCTTGAGTTTGGTTCTGGAGTACGGAAATTCCACTTGTCGTAAGAAAAATATCGTATTCGTAAGATAACTTGTAAAGGAAGATCAGGATGAGACATTAAACATTAAAGAATTTTTACATGTCATCTTAGTAACCTAGTTTTATCTTAATAAAATTCCAAGAACAGTACTTTACTGTATGACGAAAAGTTTTGTACATCGATAAGTATATCGGTGTTCGTCGTATACCGACGACGATGACGATTCAGCGAAGTCAGCACTGGTTGGGACACACTGGGGTATCTACCGTCGGGTGGTCCGAAGGCACAGGAACCCTAAGAGGTCCGTTCTTGTGATCTTACCCGACGGTAAAGGAAGAGGTTACGCACCTTCACTTTTCACTTTCACTTCAACGAGTCAGCACAGACTGGGAGTCACTGGGGTACACATTCCGAGCCTCTTGGCGTGAGACTTTTCCTGTGCGTCCCTGTCGGAGATCACCTGACTGTTTCAAATAATAGGTTAACACATCAAAATATTAAAAGTCCCTTATCTTGTATTCCGACAGAACGTACATCGGTAAGGTCTATTTGTAATTTCGTAAGTTCGTATTTTATGTCAAGGGTGGCGGGTTCGGTATTGTATCGAAACCGCTCTGAGATTTCTATCTCAGAATAGTACTTTGTTGTCAGGAACGAGAGTCTTTGTCCACCAGTCTTCCTTCGGAAGCTCGCGGAGTTCCGGCCCGCATAACTGGGAAGTAGTAGGCAAGGGTCGGAACCCGTGAGTCACTTGCCAGTATTGGGAAACAATACGAGCAGGGTCGAAGGTTGGGAACAGTACTCACCTCGTTTATGCAAAAGTCATAAACGAATTTCGGAAGGTCGAGGAGGTGTAAAGGAGGGAAAAAAGAGTTCTCGTTCCTGACGACGTCGGTACCAATGAGGGCGAAAAACCCGCCGTCACCGAGCTCGTGTATTGCAAGCCTTAGGACATTCTTGTTATTGTTTGTTATTTGTCTAGTCGCGTATTCTTCGGTAGCGTACCCCATGGGTTAAAAAACCTAAATTTTTCCTTCACGATCGTCTATCACATAATATCTTCAGTCACAATATATTGTGTCCCCCTTACGAAGATTTCCATCTGCACTAAAAAACGAAGTCAAAGACATACAGATCTGATCACAAACTTTTGTGACCTCACCCAACTGTCAAGGAAGAGGTTACGTACTTTCACTTTTCACTTTCACTTCAGAGAGTCAGCACAGGCTGGGAGTCACTGGGGTACCTACGTCGGAAGGTCCGAGGAGGCAGGTACCGTAAAAGGTCCGTTCTCATGACCTCACCCCACGGTAACGGAAGAGGTCGTCGTATACCTTAATGATGAATTAAATTTTTAGAAGGGTACGGCTACAACTATCTCGATCATAGTAAAACCAGTCTGATTCTTTCTCAAGTATACTATTTACTTATTAAACAAGACGAACATAAAGTTTATATGATGAACTAATAAGAGTTGTGAGAATTTTTCATATCAAATATAAACCTAAATTACTACGTGTTTATGTCTTTTTAAACTCATTCTATATCAAAGATATTAAGGCTAATAGTACATATCTGTTATCTTGAGGTATGACAAAAAGTATCACTAAAATAATTAAATGTAAGGGTGGTTGTCACGTGTTCGTAAAGGAAAAGAAGTGTAGGAATGGTTGTGACAGTTGTGTAATAAAGAATAGAAAGACTACTATCGATCAGATTGATCACACTCCATTATAGAGTAACACCAAAAACTAAAAGTAAAGGGACTAGTCTAAGAAAAATACACGAACAACAGATAGACATACAGAAGAAATCTTTTTACAGAAAAGTCCAGGAGAAGGGTAAAATATCCCGAAGTGACCACCGAGTCTCCCATTTCACAGACGGGTGTTACACCCTCTGGACCCAAACTAGGGACAGAGCCTTTCTAGGGGACCTCTTCCTTTACCGTTGGGTGAGGTCATGAGTACGGACCTTTTAGTGTACTTGACTCTTCGGACCATCCGATGTCAGGTACCTCAACGTCTCAGTCTGTGCTGACTCGTTGAAGTGAAAATAAAAGGGTAAAATATTACCCAAGTAAAAAAATATAACTCGAAATACTCAATAAATGTATAAAACTTTCATTTTTAAGAATAAGTTTTATAAAGAATTTCACTCATTTATTAGATAATTTATACTGTTACATACAAGATTATTATATTGAAGAAAAGTTAATAAAAAGTTCCAAAAGTAATGTTGAAAAATTAATTAATTTTATCATGTATCATACAATATGTAGACACTGTCTCCTTACCTTTTGATAATTAAAAGAAGAATTCAGTTATTTTATTAGAACGAAAAACAATCTTTTCTATTAAACGGAAAAAATAAGTTAACTCATACGACTATTGTTTAATAATCAATTATTACTAATTTATAGTAAACAATAATTACTCCTAAATCTACTTCTACATCACAAATTTTGGTCAAGTAAAGAAAAGAGCTTAAGTGTGGTTATAACAGAGTTTTCTTAGAGTCTAATCATTTAGTTGATAACTACCCATAAAAATTGTCCTGAAAATTCATCTTTGTAGGACTAATTAAAGTTACTCGGTTTAACAGTATCTGATCTTATTTATCTTTTTCTTTCCCGTTTTATAGTCTCATCGACTCTATAAAAGGGAATTTAGAAATCGTAAAATAAATTAAAATCGGTAAAATTTTAAAATAAATCGTAAAATCGTAAAATAAATTGACTTTTCTATAGACTTTAAAACTACTGTCCCTAAACTATTTATCAAATAGTTATTGTACGACGTCTATTTTGGTGTATTCGTAGACGAGTCCTTTATCTATTGATTTAACTTGTACACGGAACCTTTACCAACTCAATCAAATTCGGAATTTCGTTTTCTTCTTTTAGTTTCGGTAAAGACGATGGTTTAATGTAATAGACCAGATATTTATGACTTTATAACAAATTATAAAACTTTACTTATAAAACTTCTTTTACGTCGATACGGTAAAGGTCAGTCATACGTTAACCCAACTTTTATGACGGAAGGGAGGTCCTTTATTCTAAGAAAAGAAGACAATGTACGTATGATTAAACTAATTGTTACTCTTAATGATTGAACACTCATCTAAAAACTTCGAAGTTTATATTAATCACTGAAGCTGTCAAACTTTTCTGAGAAATGGTTGGTCTCAAGACACATTTTTACTTTAGAATCTCAATATAATATTCGTTTTGTGTATCTTATGGACCTTTGTATAAATCTAAATGACAAAACCAGGTCTTCGTAGTCTCTTCTGATACTAAAAGATTAAAGGTGTGACCATTCACAACGACATAAATAAAACAACAATAAGGTAGTTAGGATAATACATACTACTTTTAGGAACAGTATTAATCTCGATATCGAAACTGAGTTGGAGAAGAACTTTCAAAAAAAAAAATTAATTACACTGATCTTATATTATACTTCACTAAGAGATGGTAAGTCTTATAAACAACCTAAACGTCTCCTAATCAGAACTTAATCAGAACTTACCGTCTTTCACTTCTTCTCCATTTCTCGAGAACGACTCGCACTTTCTCTTTTCACCTTTTCGACTGAATTTTGAGCCGTAAGTTTTTTTCAATTCTGGTACCGTAGGTCAGGGTAGTGAAGTACCGTTCATCTACCCCTTCTTTACCTTTGTCACTGTCTACAATAAAAGAAACCGAGATTTTAGTGAGGCCTGTCACTGACGTTTGAACTTTAATTTTCTGTAAACGAGGAACCTTCTTTTCGATACTGTTTGGATCTGTCACATAATTTTTCGTCTCTGTAGTGAAATAGTTGTTTACAGGTATATCAGTTTCGATACCCAAAAGGTCACCAGTAGATACCTACACTTTTAACTTGGTATTTCTTCCGACTCGTGACTTCTTGACTACGGAAGATTAACACCACGACCTTTTCTGCGAACTCTCAGGGAACCTAACGATCCTCTAACTTCCGTTTTCCTCTTCTTTCACCATCTCCTAGTCTACCAATCTATCGTAGTGACTGCGTTACCTATACTTAAACTCGTTTGAGGTTCTTTCTCACTTCATGTCCCTACGGACCAAACGACGTCAGGCACCCCAGTGTTTCTCAGTCTGTGTTGAACTGCTGTCTTTTTGTTGTTCGGAACTTCGGAAACTATCCCAAAATAACTCTTTACAGTAACAATAGAATATTTTTACTTTAGTAAAAAGTTGAACTGTTTGTGTTGTTAAACTCAAATAGACACCGAGATGAAGGACTCATCTATAAACGTCCGTGTGTTTACTCTTACCAAAAATAAATTCCGAGACACTACTGTTTGAGTGAACGACGATTCATATATTAAACAGTTGTACAAGTAGACCTTTACGCTAACTTCTGTCATCTTCCTATACGAAAACTTCTGAACAGTTTAAACGACGTCCATCTTTAGTTGTCTGTAGATCTTTGTATTTAAAACTGTCTTTGCAACCAATTACGGTGAATTTTTTCTTACACCTGATTAACGTTGAATAGTGATTTCTTCCGGAAGGTCCACTGAGACACCATTTCTTAGTCGGACGGTTACGTCCTCCGTGTTCTGACCGGTAAACTAAGGACCCAGTCCTTCTATGGGACATCAATTTTTATCGTTTAAAATCATAAGAACGGACCTTTTTCAGTACCGGTCTCTTCGGACCACCCGGTGACAGGTACGTCAGAGTTCCTCAGTCTGTGATGACTCGTGTCTATGTGTGTGTGTGTGTGTGTTTGTGTGTGTGTGTGCGTGTCTCATTCCTTCTTTGTTATCATTTTGAATGGTTTTAACTGAAACTACTAAATACATTTTTTTAACATTTTATGTTGAAATTATGTTACTCAACCCCTATCAAGAGACGGAATCTAAGTTCTCAAAGAAGACACCGTCTCTGACGAACAAAAGATAAATTGTGATTAAGAAAAGTAAAGAGTCCACCGAATGATAATCTCGTCTTTATTTGTGAGAAGAAGGGAAAATGTCACGGATAGAGTCTATTCTCTATCGTTGTTTTACACTGGTCGATAATTTGAGAATGACAAAGAAGAAGTAAAAAGAATTACGACCTTTGTACATGGACTACAGACCACCAGAACGTCAGTATAATAGTAGTGCTCAAGTACAATTTCTATCACTTCTACCTTTTGTTCCTTTCGTATATTATAACTCCTATATTTACTCCTTTTTATTCGGAGATAAAACAAATTTTAGTACAAACAAACGAAATCCAGAGATAGTCAGTCAGTGTAGTCATTGAGTCAGCACAGGTTAAGAAACGTTGGGGTACTTAGCGTCGTACGGTCCGGAGGGACAAGTAGTAGTTGAGGGCCTCAAGTAAGTTTGAGTATACGTAGCTCAACCACTACGGTAGGTCGGTAGAGTGGGAGACAGTAGAGGAAGAGGAGGACGGGAGTTAGGGAGAGTCGTAGTCCCAGAAAAGGTTACTCAGTTGAGAAGCGTACTCCACCGGTTTCATAACCTCAAAGTTGGAGTCGTAATCAAGAAGGTTACTTGTGGGTCCTGACCAGAGAAATCCTACCTGACCAACCTAGAGGAACGTCAAGTTCCCTGAGAGTTGTCAGAAGAGGTTGTGGTGCCAAGTTTTCGTAGTTAAGAAGTCGTGAGTCGAAAGAATTGTCAGGTTGAGAGTACTGGTGTCCTTTTTGGTATCGGAACTGATCTACCTGGAAACAACCGTTTCATTACAGAGACGAAAAATTATACGATAGATCCAACCAGTATTGAAAGGAAGGTTCCTCATATTGATCACGATTTATTGAAAACATGGCGATCTATACCTTTCTAACTAAGGTAAACTAATTTGTATGAAACACTTAGTCACAAAACCGGACAACATTGGTTAGACTCACCATTTTTAGCTGATCTACGGTTTTCAATGTATCGTAACTGTAATATATGATAGGTATGTAAGTAGAAAGATTAAATTTACGACATCTTTATCAAAGTAATAATTTTAAGGAAAATATAAACTTATTTTCATATAAAATACCCTAAAAAATGTGGTAAAAAAAAAGGACTTTAACTAGGAGGGAAAAACATGACACTGTATTCTAACTCGCTCTATACAAAGAAACAACCGATTCTAGTCCAGGGAAGTCTTGAGACTGTGACTTTACCTTGAAATATCACCAGAGATCAATTCAGTTTTTCCGGTCCAGAAATAATGTAACTGTAACTGACCATAACCTCCCCCTGGTGGGTTCCTTCTATCAAACCAAACACACTCCGACAACAGTCGACTCACCTCCAATTGTCAGTCTCTGTCTGACTACCCGTCGTATAGACGACTCCTACATTTACGAGACAAAAAAAAAAAAAAGGAAAGAAAGAGAAAAAATAAAAAAATTTAATACTTTGATGTTATTATGTAAATGTCCTCTGAACCATTTATATCTTGTTTCAATGTATATCAAGGTGATATGTAATTTTATTAAAATTCATCTATTTAATTCTAAAAATCAACCTCAAAGTTATAGTTTAAGAGTTTTTAATTGACTTATATATCTTTTCATCTTCCTATATCATCTGGATTTTTCGTGATACATGGCTAAGTTATATTAATTCTAAATATATTAAAAGTGTATTATCGTTCGATACTTAAGATAAGTTCAAGGGTATCTGATATTTGGTCCTCTGTGACCTTGTATAGGTCCCTGTATTTTGATCTACGTATTTAAAGTACCGGATATCCATAACTTTAGTATATCTCAGAGAAAAGAATAGTGACTTCTTAATACAATCTTTACTGTAGTTTTACATAAACTTTTATTGAGTGTATAAAAGTTCATATTACACTGTCAATGTCTCGTTAGAAACTCGGTAATTTTCAGAGTTATTTCAATTTTCTGACTTCTTTGTATCTCCCACCATTTAGGAGATAAAGATTTACTGTTACACAAAGACCCGTTGTGTAGTGTCTTAGTGTCTTTATTTTAATAAAAGAATTTTTTAGTTAAAATGCACGTTATTTTTCATTATACATACAAGTGAAAAGGCTTCTCTTTATTTATTTTGTTTACTTTAGGAGTTAAAAATATTTGAAGATAGAATTGTGTTTATCAAATTTTTGCAGAATCAGAAAGCCTCTATCCGTTTTTATGACGAGTTCATTTTCGGATCACACGTTTTTTACTTAAAATTTACTCTGACTTAAAATCCGTTTGTACAGAATGTATTTAAGTAGCATCTGTTTCACTGAACTCCGACCAATTATTCTACTTTCCGTCATCAAAAGGACTAAGGTTCAAAGATCCATTCGTGTTGGTCAGTTATAAAAATAGGGATTTTTCCACTAATGAATTATGTTAATAAATAAAACTACTTAGAGACAAATCCTTTACACGATAGGATTTAGTTTTATTTGTCTTACTACCAACTTCTTAAGATTTCGATACGATGTGACACGGGAACTCGTTTAGTGAGTATTAACATTAAGGAGGTAGGACGATAAGTTGGTAACAAAGAAACAGTTTCACTAAACTAATTACGCTTTTGTGGGATCTTGGTTTTCTACTTGTGACTTGTTCACGTTTCATGGTAATACATAAAATAAGAATAGTAATTAGGGGACAAAGAGATAAATTAGATTCTTCCTTTCCAATTGTGAGGTACAGGGAAGATGGTGACATTTTTATTTATTTCTATTGTTGACGAAAGTCAACCTCATTATGTAACCGACACTACACACGACACGAATCAACGAGTCAGTACGGAATGAGAAACACTGTGGTACCTGACAACGGGAATTCCGAGGAGACAGGTACCCTAAGTGGTCCGTTTTGGTGACCTCACCCAACGGTACGGGAGGAGGTCCCCTAGAAGGGTTGGGTCCCTAGTTTGGGTCCAGGGTGTAACGTCCACCTAAGAAATGTTTGACTCGGTGGTCCTTTCGGGTTATCTCACCGTTAACGAAATAAATAAAAAAAATTACATAAAAATTTTAATTCACCTAAATTAAAAAAATCTCGAAAATTGAAAAGAGTCGTTTTATCTCGTCCTTTATGTCTCGAGGGTATGTGGGGAACGAAGGTGTGAGTGTGTCGAAGGGGTTGTTAGTTGAAGTACCTGGTTTCACCATGTAAAAAGTATCAGTTACTTAGATGTGGATACACTCACTATTATAATAGTGAGTCTTAGGTATCGAATGTTATCTCAAGTGAGAAACACAACATGTAATACCCAAACTGTCTACAACTTACTGTACATAGATAGTAAGACCATCGTGTGTATCATAAGAGTAACGGGAATTTTAGGAGACACGAGATAGATCAATCGGGAGAGAGTGGAAGGATTAGGGGTCTTTGGTAACTAATAAAAGGGACAGAGGTGACAAAACGGAAAAGGTCTTACAATGTATCAACCTCGGTATTTTATATACCGTGAAAATCTAACTAAAGAAAGTGAATAATTACATATAAATCCAAAGGAGGTACAGAAAAGTATTGAAATATCGAGTAAAGAAAAATCGTATTTTATTATAAGGTAATAGACTTAATAGTGTCAAACAAATAGGTAAATGGATAACTTCCTATAGATCAATTGAAGACAAAACCGTTAATACTTATTTCACGGATATTTGTTAGTGTAGGTTCAAGAACACACCAATAGAAGATTGATCAAACCTATTTGTCATTTCGTACGTTAAGGATCTTGTATACCATTTTCGGACAAAGTAAAACATTCACTACCTCTTTGAAAGAAGGTTTCACTGACATGCTAAAACGTAAGGGTGGTCGGTATTTATTCTCAAGGAAAACGAGATGTAATACCAGTCGTAATCTACGACATAAAACCTAAAACCAACAAGATTATTTATACACCCTTATAGGGGACCTTCTCCCGTACCGTTGGGTAAGGTCATAAGAATAGACCTCTTAGGAGTACCTGTATCCTCGACGTTTCTCAACCTGTCCTGGCTCACTGATTCTTGTCATTGATACGTCACCACAGAACAAAATTAAACGTAAAGGGACTACTGTATACTACACCTCCTAAAAAAAGTATACGAATAAAGAAGAAACCGTTCTACAAATAAATTCCCCAGAAACTAAGTAACAATCCCGAAGGGAACACCGAGTCTCCAATTTCGGAGACGGACGTTACGCCCTCTGGACCGAAGCTAAGGACCTAGCCCTTCTAGGGGACCTCTTCCTTTACCGTTGGGTGAGGTCATAAGAACGGACCTCTTAGGGTACCTGCCTCCTCGGACCACCCGATGTCAGGTGCCCCAGTGTTTCTCAGCCTGTGCTGACTCGCTGTAGTGAAAGTGAAACTAGGTAACAATAATAATAAAAAAAAAAAAACGACTCAAAACAAAATATATAAAACCTATTATTAGGGAATAATCTATACGGAAAACGTTTCTAAAAGAGAGTCAGACACTGAATAAGAAAAAGTGTCTTCTGTTCAAAAATTAAAATTATAAGTCGAATATTTAATAAAGAAAGTTCTTAGTACAGAAACTACGATATAGATTTTTCAATATAGGTTTCAGTAGATTTAAAAGAGGAAAACAGAAAATCTTGAAAATATGTAAACGTCGTTTTTGAAATAAATTACTGATCATCTAGACACTACGTAAAGGAATATTAACGATTATTTTAATGATATTAAACTCGGAACTCCTACATACCTAACTTCACCACTGAGAGATGAATTTAGAAATCATTATGGTTTAATTTTTCTTTATGGTTAACTTTTCCTTTTATCGTTTTTGACAAAAAGGGTAAAATCAAATGTAAGGATACTGTTTACAGTGGACCGGAAGACTAAAATGTTTACACTTTTTTCGTGTACACTAACAGTGTTGGTGGAGGTATAGGAGAAATTGGTCAGTACAAAACGTTCAAAAGAAATACATTTCAGGTCGGGTTTCCACACTATATTTTAAAAACAGCGTTTAACTCTGGATGAGTAAAGGGGATGGGTAAGGAAATATCAAGACTAAGGGAGCTACTACCTCTTTTTTATTAGTCCCGTGATTACCGTAGGGTGAGGTCATGAGAACGGACCTTTTAGGGTACCTGCCTCCCAGACCACCCGACGTCAGGTACCCCAGCGATTCTCAACCTGTGTTGATTCGCTGAAGTGAAAGTGAAAAGTGAAGGTACGTAGTCTCTTCCTCTACCGTTGGGTGACGTTAGGTGAACGGACCTCTTAGGGTCCCTGCCCCCGGACTACCCGACGGCAGATACCCCAGCGCGTCTCAGTCTGTACTGACTTCGCTGAATCGTCGTCGTCGTTGTGGTTCACCCACTTTTTTCTGGACTTACTAAAAAGTGATCAGTCAGCAAAACCGTTTTGAAGAAATCGTCACGGAGTGATGAAAATATACACCTTATTAGGAATTCATATAAGATTTAAACCACTTGTCCTTTTTTGTAATTTCTCTAGATACGAAGTTAAGACTGAAGTAGCGAATCTTCATTTACTTGTGGACACTAAATCAACTGAGGACACTCGAAGTAAATTGGGTAACAGTCTCCTCCTACCGTCATGGATAAAATATTTTGACAATCCTTATCACTTACCTTGTCTTATATCTCTTAAAAATCGAGACGTACTGTTTACGATTGGTGAACTTTTACAAATAAAAGTGAGTAAAAAATGAGGATAAGTAAGGTCAAAATCGATAAATATAAATGTAAATAAGATGATAAAAGGATACAAACCGTGAAACAAAGACAGATAGAATTGATAGTTACGAAAGAAGAGACTAGTCTCAAAGATAACGAACCCAAAATGATACTTTATAAAACAGTGTTTTAAAGGAATGACAATAGGACGGAGAAAGGTATAGTTTTCCGAGGAACACTAAAGAGTTGACAGGAAAATAACGAAGTCTAAGAAAGTGATTCATAAGTTTACATAGGTGAACTGGTTAAGTAAATAAAGAAGTCATCTAAGTTGTTCATTTACTCATACATTTCGAGGAAAACACATATCGTGAGATAATCGGTGACAACGACGATGACGATTCAGCGAAGTCAGCACAGACTGAGACCCGTTGGGGTATCTGTCGTAGGGTGATCCGAGGAGACAGGGACCCTAAGAGGTCCGTTCTTATCACCTCACCCAACGGTAAAGGAAGAGGTCACGCACGTACGTGCGATGATAATCGGTGATCAAAGTATCATTCTTAACTTTGTCAGTGTCACCCTTTCTGTTTTTGTTGAAATTCAACATATTTATAAAGTTATGTAAAACCCTAACTTGTCTCAGAGAATTGACTCTAATTCTGTCTCCAAAGGTTTGTAAGAACCGAGTGTTGCGGTAATTCGTTTTTCTTTTATTAAAACAATAATTATCTAATCCAGGTTTTTTAATCGTAATGATCTGACAAACCACAGACCGTCTACAACGATACTTAATTTAAGTCTTTTAATTTGAGATCTTGTCACAGGGACACTCTAACGACACCGTGGTGTCCCACGGAGTCGTGTGTCGTCAATTTCTTAGTACTCTAAATTCTCAATGTCACCTTAGTAGAAACTCCTTCTTGTGAGACCCTTCAACGATCATAGTCCCCTCAGGAACCAAGACAAATCGGTATCGTTTCTAAACTTTGTCGTCTGTTGACAATGTCGAGCCAGTGTCGAGTCAAAATAAACTGTTCGTTTCCTCTCATGTAGGAGTTCCACACTCCCACTCGGCTGGGGTTTCCTCTCCGGAGCTAGGTAGAACTGGGAGAGGAAAATATACAAACAGAAGAGGGGTGGAACTCGGACGGTATACGTTTAACCCGATCGGTTCTTCCCCGACACAAACAAAGTGGACTTCAAGAGTGAGACCAGGTACCTAAAAGAAAAATGTAAAAACGTCCGAAAAAGGAAAGAAACAGTAAATCGGTGACGGTAAAACCGGAGAAAAGGATAAGATTGATGGATTGTAAGGGAGGAGTTCTCTACCCTCCAAGTTAAGAAACCCTCATCCCTAAGTTCCAAAGAGACCGATGAAGGACGACTCGACCCTACTGTTCCCCGGAAGCAGGAGGGGGAGAACGATCAGAGTTCGGAGTCTCAGGAATTTCACCACAAGTAGATTCCCACTCACTATAAAAAGTACCAACCCATGTCAAATATACGAATCAAATATCAAATATAATATCAAATATATACATATCAAATATCAAATATACAGGAACAACTGGACCGTGACATACGACATCGAATAACTGGACCCGTCTCTGTTTTACCCAATCTGTTAACTATTATGTACTTCGCTAGTATTCGTCGTAGTTATACCACTATTGTTCCCAATCATCCCCGTAATCGGTTGAGGTTTAGAGGGGAGTAGTCCTCTTCCTAAGGGGGTTTCTCTCTAACATCGACGGGGTTCCTGAGAGGTCGAGTAAGAAACTCTGTCCTAGAGTTTCTAGACACTCTGAAGGAAATTGAATCAACCTCTATTAATAGGTCTTTGCTGTGTAGAGTAAGTTCTATCGAGTTTAGGGAGGAATAAGTCCCTAGTCCTTTAGATCGAGGACAGATAAAACCTCATGTTGGGGACGGTTTGACACGACCCAGAAATCTTGTAGGACTCTTTCGAATAGGGGTCTTTGAATTAAAACCCCAGCAAGTAATCTTACTTTGTAAACGTCGGACTTATCTATGAACTCTAGAGGGTCCCCGAGTGTCCACATACCTAACAGGGGAAGACAGAAGAAGGTACCGAACTGAGTACCCATCACTTAGGTCCTCAGTACAGGACCATGGAACTGATGACGCCCCCATCTTTAATAATATCCCATCCCCGGGAAGGTACACCCGACCTCAACTCAGAAACCCCTGTATAGAAAGGTCTGCAATTAATTATGAACTCAGGGTCCTTGTATATTACCACCCAGAAATCTTAGAAAACCCAGGACCAACTGTGGGGAGTTCTTATATAGAACATCTTAAAAGTACCATATTCTGACCTCCCAGACTCGGAGACCTAGATCCTTCTTCAGTGACTGTATTTGTTTTCCAGAGGGTATATCGTAGAGTATTCATGATTCTGCTTGGACAAGGAATCTCCGTTATACTCACACCTCCTCTCGATAACCAATCCTGAGGAATGTAGGTTCCCTCCAGAGGACCTAATAGAAAAATGACGACTAAAATTCTTGACCAACCGAGAAAGATGAAAAGGACTTCTGACTCCGGAGGTCCGTGTTACCTCTATTATTCATTACGGGTTACGAACTCTCTGGGGAACCCACTGGAATCTTCATTTATTACAGGGTAACAGTGAAACATTACTCTACCCACGTTCTAATATGTGTATAGAGAACCATATATGGATCATCACTTTGATGGTTAATAAACACTCAAGACGTAACAACGTACGTCTACATGATTCAACGAAGTCACCACAGGGTCAGAAACGTTGGCATACCTGACATCGGCTGGTCCGAGGAGACAGGTACCCTAAGAGTTCCGTTCTTATGACATCATCGGAGAAAATCCCCTAGAAGGGTTGAATCGCTAACTTGGAGTAAGAATTTAGAGGACTTAATCGTCCGACCAAGAAATGGTGGACCCTTCGTGTATTTCACACATATAAATATTTTATGACGGGAATATACATGTCTATTTTCGTTATCCCAGGGGGCGAAACCCAAAGTGGGATTGAGATTGGGACGGTGTGAAGATGGGTATCACTTAAACAGGTAATCCATTGTCTTAGAGGGTTGAAGGTTTAAGATTCATGGACTCTTGTATCTTAACAGATTTAACGGACTCAGGTGAAGGTTCGAAGGAAAGAGTAATAAAGGACTCAAAAGATGGACTTCCGTCTATATGGTGTTACATGTGTGGAGTCTAGGTTCCCCCAAGGAATCTTGACGGATGTTGACCGATGAACTCCTTTAAGTCGAAACTATACGTTACATTGGGACCCTATAGATATTCGTCCATATTTTCGAGGGAAAATTATAACTTCCCCGGGTGGACACCCATTTTAATCCCCGTTCGATTTTATGTTTCCCACTTCTCAGGATCTTTACATTTCAGTCTAGACTTTAAGTCCTAGGGAATACTTCCATATGAACAGTTCCAATCCTTTCTTAAAAATCTATATAATATTTCTTAAATTAAGTTCCGTATAGTCAAAGACAAACGTACGATCGGAAATCGGATCAGATACGGTTGTCACACAAACAAAAGATTAACATAGTGTTGTATGTTTTTCGAAGGGACCACCGAGTTGACCATTTCTTAGGTGGACGTTACGTCCTTTGTACCCAAGTTAGCGACCCAAGTTAGAGATCCAACCTTTCTAGGGAACCTCTTCCCTTACCGATGTGTGAGATCATAAGACCGGACCTCTTAAGGTACCTCACATATCAGGTACCCAGCGTTTGTCAGACTGTCCTGACTCGCTGAAAGTGAAAGAATGTTTTTCGTCATTTTTTTATTATAATATATTCATCGACTTCATATAAAATTTAGAGGTACGACTTAAACAGATGCTCATGAGAAAACTTGTCAGATTTAAGTTTTTCCCTTAAGAGTGAACTCTGTCTAGTCTGATCTATTTGAGATACCATAGTAATGTCGAACCAAAAGAAAACTAAACAACAAAATTTATTAAAACATCTCTGTTTTGACTATTTTTCCTTTAATTTGTACTTTTGTCCCCTCTATTCAGTTATTATCTTTAAATTTTGACGTGAAATTAACTACTACAACAACAAGTCAGTGGTTCAGTACAGATCGAGGAAAACTGTAGTACCTGATGTCGTGTGGGACGAGGAGACAGGAGGATATAGAAGGTCTCAAATGAGTTTAAGTACAGGTAACCCAGTCACCATGATAGATTGGGGGAGTAGGAAACGGTAGGGGAAGAGGAAAACGAAAGATAGAAACGGTCGTTCCCATAAAAGGTTACTCAGTTGAGATGGTAGTCTATCAGTTTCATAACCTCAGAGCCGTAATCGTAGTCAGGAAGGTCACTTATAAGTACCAACTAAAGGAAATCCTGACTGGACAAACGAGAGGAACGACAGGTTCCCTGAGAGTTCTCAAAAGAGGTCGTGATGTAAAACTTTGGTAGTTAAGAAACCGTGAGTCGGAAGAAATACCAAGTTGAGAGTGTAGGTATGTACTGATGACCTTTTCGGTGTCGAAACCGATCTACTTTGAAACAACCGTTTCACTACGGAGACGAAAAATTATACGACAGATCCAACCAGTATCGAAAAGAAAGTTCCTCGTTCGTAGAAAATTAAAACACCGACATTAGTGGTAGACGTCACTAAAACCTCGGGTTCTTTTATTTTAGACAGTGATAAAGGTGAAAAAGGGGTAGCTAAACGGTACTTCAGTATCCTGACCTACGGTACTATAATCAAAAAACTTACGACTCGAGATTCGGTCAAAAAAGTGAGAAGAGAAATTGGGAGTAGTTCTCCGAGAAATCATGGAGAAGTGAAAGACAGTAATCTGATCATAGTAGATGTTTAGACTCTAACAATTATAAGGAGAAGCGTTAGAACTATGGTACCACATAAGACGTATCTTCAACTTATTCGTTCCACTATCGTATGTCGGAACAGTATGTGGAAAGGGTTTAACCTTGGTCATTAAAGAAGGTACAGTTCAACATTGACAACGAAAAACTGGGTGTATGTCCAAAGAGTCCTCTGTCCACTGTATCAGAACGTGTACGTTGAGAAATTCTTAAAAGGTGTTAAACATTACTAGGTACGTCAGTTTATAAAATGGTATCAGCTACTTCATTATCTACAAAAGGACCTTGAGGGAACGAAATACGTACTAGATTGTTTACAACCGTTAAACTAAAGGTCGAGGAGACGGAGAAATTTAGGATCAAACATATAGACCTTCAAGAACCAAGTGTATGACGACTTCGGATCGAACTTTCTAAAAACTCGTAATAGAACGATCGTACACTTTACTCGTATTAACACACTAGTAAACTTGTAAGAAACCACAACGAAAAGAGACCCTAACTATACTTTTGACTAGAAAAGGTCAGGATACCGGTGACGACTCAAAAGGTTTAAACGAGTGTATAACGTACGTCCTAAAATTGTCGTTGTAGAAAATCCTAAAATTTATCGATCGACCTTAAAGTAGTGAAGGTGATCGAAACAAGTACCGTTATAAAGAATTCCGGGTGAACTGAAGTGTGGGGTCCTACAGACCGAGATCCACTCATTTTGTGGTAATACCATTAGACCAAGTAATTCAGGAAAAAACAGATAAAGAAGACACATAAGAACGGTGGAGTAGAATTAGAGAAGACGAAGACAATACAGAAATTGCAAAGAAGGAAATAGTACGGGTAGGAACGTACTTTATAAGGAAAAGAACTTCTCTATAGATTAGAAAGGTAAGACAACAAAAGGAGATAAAGAAACGTAACAAGGAACTTCTTCCGGAAGAATAGAGAGGAACGATAAGAACCTTGTGACATAAGTCAGTCCGTATAAGAAAAGGAAAGAGGGAACGGACAATGAAGAGAGGAACCAAGAAACATTTCGGAGGAGTCTTTTAGTGCAACGGAAGAACGTAAAGAAAAAGAAACCCTACCAAAACCAGTGACATAAGACATGTCACAATACTTGGAGGTAGGTCCAAAAGGTCGTAAGACAGATGGTCTAAATTTGAGAACTTAGATAAGTAGTAGAAGTAACATATTAGTGTTCCCTAAACTAAATCCAGTATAGACCTCATTGTCCGTTTAAACCGGAACCTTACGTCTTACTTCGTCCCGTTTCTGATTAACTCAAAACGGTTCTTTTACGTGACCAGTATCGTTTGTGGGAGAAGGTTGTTGTGTTCTCTTCTGAGATGTGTACCTGTAGTGGTCTACCAGTTGTGGCTTTAGTCTAACTAACGTAAGAAACGTCGGTTTCTACCTCTTCGACATATGTCAGTTGTTTTTGTTCTGGTCCTCGACTGACACCGAGTGTAGTACTTGAGGAATAATGGTTTGAGTCTGAGTTTAACTTCTTTTACCCCTTTTGGCGATCTGGTAAGTCCATACTGGATTTAGTTTAGCGAATACTAATATGTCACCTTCACTCTTTATCTATATTCCCGGATCTAGACTATCTATCTCACAGACTACTTGATACCTTACTCCAAACACTGTAACACGTCCTCTGTTCCTAGTTCTGGTAGGGGTACCCCTTTTTTTTTTTTTTTTTGCGTTTTTTCGTTTCACCGACAGAGTCCTCCGGAATGTTTATCGACACTTTTCTTCTCTCCTCTTTTCGTTTCCTCTTTTCCTTTCTATATTCGTAGACTTACGTCTCGAGGTTTCTTATCGTTCTTCTCTATTCTTTCGGAAGAAGTCGCCAGTTACGTTTCTGTATCTCCTTTTGTTGTCTTACCCTTTGTGATCCCTAGAGAAGTTCTTTCAATCTCTATGGTTCCCTTGTAAAGTACGTTTCTGCCCGAGCTATTTCCTGTCTTTACCATACCTGGATTGTCTTCGTCTTCAATAATTCTTCTCCACCCTTCTTATGTGTCTTCTTGACATGTTTTTTCTAGAAGTGATGGGTCTGTTAGTGCTATCACACTAGTGAGTAGATCTCGGTCTGTAGGACCTTACACTTCAGTTCACCCGGAATCTTTCTTAGTGATACTTGTTTCGGTCACCTCCACTACCTTAAGGTCAACTCGATAAATTTTAGGACTTTCTACTACGACACTTTCACGACGTGAGTTTTACGATCGTTTAAACCTTTTGAGTCGTCACTGGTGTCCTGACCTTTTCCAGTCAAAAGTAAGGTTAGGGTTTCTTTCCGTTACGGTTTCTTACGAGTTTGATGACGTGTTAACGGGAGTAGAGTGTGCGATCATTGTATTACGAGTTTTAAGAGGTTCGGTCCGAAGTCGTTATACACTAGGCACTTGAAGGACTACAAGTTCGACCAAAATCTTTTCCGTCTCCTAGCATTATTTGACACCCTTTAAGAAGTCCTCCACCCTTATGGTCTGGTGGACTGAACGGAGAACTCTTTAGACATATGACCAGTCCTTCGTTGTCAATCTTGACCTTTACCTTGTTGTCTGACCAAGGTTTATCCTTTTCCGCACGTAGTTCCGACTTATAACAATGGGACGAATAAATTGAATATACGTCTCATGTAGTACTCTTTACGACCCGACCTTCTTTGTGTTCGACCTTAGTTCTAACGGTCCTCTTTAGAGTTATTGGAGTCTATACGTCTACTGTGGTAGGAACACCGTCTTTCACTTCTCCTTGATTTTTCGGAGAACTACTTTCACTTTCTCCTCTGACTTTTTCAACCGAATTTCGAGTTGTAAGTCTTTTGATTCCAGTACCGTAGGTCAGGGTAGTGAAGTACCCTTTATCTACCCCTTTGTCATCTTTGTCACAGTCTGAAATAAAACCCCCCGAGGTTTTAGTGACGTCTACCACTGACGTCGGTACTTTAATTTTCTGCGAATGAGGAACCTTCTTCTCAATACTGGTTCGATCCATCGTATAAGTTTTCGTCTCTGTAATGAAACGTCTGATTTAAGGTAGATCAGTTCCGATACCAAAAAGGACACCAGTACATACCTTCACACTCAACCTGACATTCTTCCGACTCGTGGCTTCTTAACTACGAAAACTTCACACCACAACCTCTTCTGAGAACTCTCAGGGAACCTGACGTTCCTCTAGGTTGGTCAGGTAAGACTACCTCTAGTTGGGACCCTAATGAAACCTTCCTTACTACGAGTTCGACTTTGAGGTCATGAAACCGGGGGAGTACTCTTCTCAACTGAGTAACCTTTTCTGAGACTACGACCCTCCCTAACCCCCGTCCTCCTTTTCCCCTGTTGTCTCCCACTTAACCGACCTACCGTAATGACTGAACTACCTGTACTCAGACTCACTTGAGGCCCTCAACCACTACCTGTCCTACCGGACCACACGACGTTAAGTACCCCAGTGTTTCTCAGCCTGTGCTGACTCACTGACTTGACTTGACTTGACTTACCGGATCAACAAAAGGGATGAAACAGTTAAATTGGGACCTAAAACGTTATTTCTCAAGCATTAGACTCGTTGTTACTCGAAGTCCACAACAAAAATGACTGGTATATTTTGAAGAAGTTAAAACCGACGTTTATTGTATTAGTTAGACTAAATAAATGACTACTAAACCACTACAAGTACCGAAGGGACCACAGAGTCTCTAATTTCGTAGACGGACGTTACGTCCTCTGGACCCAAGCTAGGGACCCAGTCCTTCTAGGGGACCTCTTCCTTTACCGTTGGGTGTGGTCATAAGAACGGGCCTCTTTGGGTACCTGCCTCCTCGGACCACCCGATGTCAGGTGCCCCAGCGTTTCTCAGTCTGTGCTGACTCTCTGAAGAGATACACAATAAAGATTCAAACAACCTTTTCCCACAAACGATACTCGTTGTACAAGAGAACCGTTTTGAGATAATTGGAAGCGGGACGAGGTAAAAACATGATTTTCCGGTTTGGTTGGACAATAAGGTCCATAGAGAAATGAAGGATGAAAACGTAAGGTTAGGAAATACTACTTTTCCTGTAGGAAAAACACAATCAAGATCCTCCGCAACATCCTGAAATATCTTGACCGGTTAAAGTCGAAGAAACCGTAATTACACACCCTGTATCTGAACCTAATGACACTACAACTTACCAAACGGAATCTTTGTTCTAGTAAGACATTAAAAACTTTGACGTGGGTTAATAACGTAAAGTCTGAGAAAACAACTGATACTACCGATGAGGTAAAGAAGCTTCCCGAAGAACGGGTGTCATCATTTATACTACAAGTAGACTTAATTTAAGTGGGTAAGGGTAAGTAAAAACAAGTGACTGAGGATTTTACAGTTGTTCTGACAGACTCAGGTCTAAAGGAAACATTACTGGTAAGACCTTTTTTATGTCTAAAGTATAAAGGAAGTCTGATCCTCAGAAACAGACCAGAGAACACGGTAACTAGGTAAACTGTTTTCTTCCCTTCATATTATGAAAACATGGTACCTGTACAAAACTGTTCTGACTTTAAATTGTAGTAACTAAAATGGGACAACCACCAGTAGAGTAGGTGGACGTCAGTTTACAACGTGAACTGAAAAGAAGGAAAGGACGACAATCAAAAATAAACAGACATATTGAATCCCAAACATAGTGAGTACTTTTCTTGTCCAACTAAAATTTTCTATTAGTAAAAATCGACTGAATATGTAAAATTGTTTCATTTTTCTAAACATGACTTCCATTGTTTAGACTGTATGACAGAAAATATGTACGTGAAATATTCAGTTTAATTAGTGTCTATCACACAAATCTACACGTAAAAGGTATCCCTTAGCCATACACCTAAAGAGATCAATGAATTGGAACTTCTAATTATCGGTTTACATAATATATGGTTAAATTCCTCTTCGTACTTGTATTTTTTTGTAGAAAAAAGGGAGTACTACTGACACTCATTCTATTATGTGTCGGTGGGTATATGTGTTCGTGTGTAATGGACTTCTATAAATTATCTTTTTATTACTAATTTGTCATGTAAAATAAAAATTAATTTTTATCATGAGTGTAATAGTAAACTTGTCTGTAGACTATGGAAATATTTGCGAGAAATTTGAAATACAAAAGGTGTCTGGTTTTTTGTTGTTGTTTTTTGGGGTTGTCGTTGAAACAGATCTATCACTTTTTGACATAATTAGATCAAAATTTTATTTTTGTATCTTATCCAGTCTTTATTACTCTGGGGTTAGGTAAAAATTTTGTTATAATTGATTGAAAGAATCTCGAAAGAGGGGACTTAATATTCTGTCAACAATAATTTTAAAATTCAATGGAACGACACAAGATGCACTGTACTAAACTGAAGATTAACTTAAACCCAAAAGAACCCATTAAGAAGACATACAAGGGAACGCCTTTTTTTAGTTTGACAGTAAAAACAGTAAAGGAAAAATATAATCTCGTATAGTGTTATTTTATATGTCGGTGTAAATTTAGATCTACGTGAACAAGAGTCCGTCAGAAGAAAGGAAGGTAGTACGAAAACTTCAAGGAATTCTAAGTCAAAATCCAAAAGAACGAGTAGAGCAAGAGATTCTTCTGAGTAAGTTTGGTAAAAGAAGTCAATGAACTTTCAGTCAGATCTCATGAAAACACTGAAGTTACGAATGAATAATCGAATGGGGTATTTGTAGAGTTTGAGTCGTATGATTTTGGTTCTGTATCCAGGGGATAACTAGAGATTGACGTGTTCGACATGGGACAGATTATGTATGTGTGTGTGTGTGTGTGTGTGTGTGTGTGTGTGTGTGCTTTAAGTCAGAAAAGTGAATAGAGGTTGGAATAAGTTGTTGTGGTAAAAAGTGAGTCAACTAGTTCGTTTATTGGTTTTTCAGTAAGATATATCGAGAAAGAGTCGAGATATAATTGTTTGGACAGTGATTCAGGATAAGTGGTCTCGAGATGAAAGAGAACTTTGATATTATAAACAAAGAAAGAAAGGGACTAAAGTAGTTTTGTCAGAGTCTTTCATAGTAGAAAGTGGATCTGAGGATCTTATCATTTACAAGAGAAGGATGGGTAGACCGAAAGGAAATAAAAAGTGTGACGAAGGTCTCTATGAAAGAAGTTTAAATTTAGACCACTACAGTATGGTTCCTAATTTTGAGAAGTCGTCGAAGGGTACCGATTATCTTAATACTGGTTTTAATTATACTGGAAATTCAAAAAATACTAAATTAGAAACGGATGGAGTTGTACGAGTAGTTAGAAACAAGAAGTGATAGACGTGCGACTGGAAAATCAGAGAGAAGAAACAGTACGTACAAAATTAAAAACATATGTAGAAAAGAGACTGACCCTACTAGACAGGAAGGTCTGTGGGTCATCTGTAGTCGAATTTACATTATAAAAGTCCCTTTAGAACCTGGAAAGATGGATTTGTACAGGGATCTAATGACTGTGAGTATTTTGATTCATATATTGTAAATAATCGTAAACAACATCAATGAAAAAGTATACAAATACTTATTAATTAGAAAGAAGAGATAGTATAATATCCGTGTCACTCCTGATCTAACAAATAAAAAATAAAATAAAAATTGAAAAATAAAAGATAACCTCATATCAACTAATTGTTACAACATTATCAAAGTCCATATGTCGTTTGACTAAGTCAATATGTATGTATATATAGATAAGGAAAAGTTTAATAAAGGGGTAAATCCAACAAAGTATTGTAACTGGTCTCAAGGGACTCGATATATTATCCAGGAACAACCAATAGATAAAATAAAATAAAATAGAAAAAAGGAAGAAAAAAAAAAAAGGAAATAAAATTAAATGTTATGACATAACCAAATCGGTATGTAACTGTACTTAGGTGGTGCCCACATGTACGCAAGGGTTTGTACTTGGGGGATGGGTGGAGGGAGGGGTATTGCAGAGAGACCCAGTAGTGGCACGTGGTCGGGGTTCGTACGACATAGGACGCAGCCTGTATCTGACCGCTAAGCTAAGAATGTACTATCATATGTACAATCTTTCGGTAAGAGGGTTTAGTAGGGTGGGAGAGGGAGAGGGAGACTCAGGTTTTCAGGCAATATGTGTAGACACAGGAAAAAGGACAGAACGTATGTCCCAGCAGTAACGGTAGAAGGATTTAAGGTATATATACACAATCATATGACATAACCACAAAAAGAAAGACCGAATGAAGTGAGACATATTAGCCGAGGTCAAAGTAGATAGAATAGTCTTAACTAAGTTTACTTAAGAAAAATTGTCGACTCATTATTAGGTAACACATATACATGGTGTCGAAAGAATAGGCAAGTAGACGACCACCTGTAGATCCAACAAAGGTACAGGACCGATAATATTTGTCACGACGCTACTTGTAACCCCATGTACACAGAGAAAGTTAAGACCAAAGGAGCCACACATACGGGTCGTCACCCTAACGACCCAGTATTCCATCAAGATAAACGTTAAAAAATTCCTTAGAGGTGTGACAAGAGGTTTCACCGACATGATCAAACGTAAGGGTGGTTGTCATATCCTCCCAAGGATAAAGAGGTGTGGGAGAGGTCGTAAATAACGAACGTCTAAAAACCTAGAGTCTGTAAGACTGACCACACTTCACCATGGAGTAACACCAAAACTAAACGTAAAGAGATTATTACTCACTACAACTCGTAGAAAAGTACACAAAAAATCGGTAGGCATACAGAAGAAACCTCTTTACAGATAAATCAACAAACCGGGTAAAAAACTAACCCAGTAAATAAAAAGACCTTAACTCGACGTATTCAACGAACATATAAAAACTCTAATCAACAAACAGTCAACGAAGTAAACGATAATAAAAGAGGGTAAGTCTTCCGACAGAAAAGTGGAACGAATATAAAAGGAAACAACACGTCTTCGAAAATTAAAATTAATCTAGGGTAAACAAATAAAAACGAAAATAAAGGTCTTAAGACCCTCCACCTAGTATCTCCTAGGACGACACTAAATACAGCCCCTCACAAAACGGATATAAGAGGAGATCCTCAAAATATCAAAGACCAGAATGTAAATCTAGAAATTAGGTAAAACTCAAATAAAAGCACACGCCACAATCTTGCACTAGATCAAAGTAATAAAATGTTCACCAACTGGTCCAAAAGGTCGTGGTGAACAATTTCTCTAACAGAAATGAGGTAACATATAAGAACGGAGGAAACAGTTTCTATTCGACAGGTATACACACACCTAAATAGAGACCCGAAAGATAAAACAAGGTAACTAGATATAAAGACAGAAACACGGTCATGGTATGACAGAACTACTGACACCGAAACATCATCTCGGACTTCAGTCCGTTCAATTAAGGAGGTCAAGGTAAGAAGAAAGAGTTCTAACGAAACCGATAAACTCCAAAAAACATAAAGGTATGTTTAGAACTTTAATAAACAAGATCAAGACACTTTTTATACCGACCATTGAATTATCCCTAACGTAACTTAAACATTAAACGAAACCCATCATATGAGTAAAAGTGATATAACTAAGAAGGTTAGGTACTTGTACCATATAAAGAGGTAGATAATCACAGGAGAAACTAAAGAAAGTAGTCACAAAAGATGAAAAGATACATATCCAGAAATCAAGGAAATCCATCTATATAAGGATTCATAAAATGAGAAAAGCAACGTTACCACTTACCTTAACAAAGGAATTAAAGAAAAAGATGAAAGAGTAATAATCACATATCCTTACGTTCCCTTAAGACACACAACTAAAATATAGGACGTTGAAATGATATAAGTAACTAATCGAGATCATTAAAAGACCACCTCAGAAATCCCAAAAGGTACATCTCCTAGTACAGTAGACGTTTGTCACTCTCAAAATGAAGAAGAAAAGGTTAAACCTAAGGAAAATAAAGAAAAAGACGAGACTAACGACACCGGTTTTGAAGGTCTTGATACAACTTATCATCGCCACTTTCACCTGTGGGAACAGAACAAGGACTGAAATCCCCTTAACGAAAGTTAAAAAATGGTAACTCCTATTACAAACGACACCCAAACAGTATATATCGAAAATAATACAACTCCATACAAGGAAGATAAGGACGAAAGACCTCTCAAAAATAGTATTTACCTACAACTTAAAACAGTTTCCGGAAGAGACGTAGATAACTCTATTAGTATACCAAAAATAAAAAGTTAAACAATTACACCACTTAACGTAACTAACTAAACACCTATAACTTCTTAGGAACGTAGGGACCCTATTTCGGGTAAACCAGTACCACATACTAGAAAAATTACACAAAAACCTAAGACTAACGATCTTAAAACAACTCCTAAAAACGTAGATACAAGTAGTCACTATAACCGGACAGCAAAAGAAAAAAACATCATAGAAACAGTTCAAAACCATAATCCCACTACCACCGGAGTATCTTACTCAAACCTTCAAATAGAAGGAGACGTTAAAAGACCTTCTCAAACTCCTCCTATCCACAATCGAGAAGAGCTTTAAAAACCATCTTAAGTCGACACTTCGGCAGACCTGGACCCGAAAACAAACGACCTTCTAAAGACTCATGTCAAAGTTAAAGGCACGAACACTACTCAAACAATTTTAAAAGATAAAGAAT
This sequence comes from Capra ibex, assembly GCA_006410555.1. Lineage (NCBI taxonomy): Eukaryota > Metazoa > Chordata > Mammalia > Artiodactyla > Bovidae > Capra > Capra ibex. The sequence goes on along the minus strand of SJYO01018169.1, from coordinate 42,084,188 downwards.
GACCAAGTCAAAACCTTTTAACATGAAAAGATTCTTAAACAGGTAAAGAAGGTTCAACAGGTAAAATAACCGTATATTGACGACTATCATCAGAGAATACTAGGAAACATAAAGACACAACAGACAACACTAGAGAGGTAAAAGTAAAGATTACAATAACTAAACTAAAAAGAGAGAAACGAAGAACTACTCAGACCGATTACCAAACAGTTAAAATAAATAGGAAAGTTTCTTGGTCGAAAACCGAAACAACTAAAAACGATACCAGAGAAAACAAAGAAAACGTAAATAAAGACGGGATTAAAAATTCTAAAGAAAGGAAGATGATTGAGACCCCAAGAGGTTAATAAGGAAAAGATCAACGAAATCCACATCTCAATCCAATAAATAAACTGAAAAAAGAACAAAGAACTCCATACGGACATAACGATACTTGAAAGGAGAATCGTGACGAAAATATCACAGGGTGTCCAAAACCCAACAACACAAAAGTAAAAGTAATCAAAGATACGTATAAAACTAAAGAAAAAACTAAAGAAGACACTAAACAACCAATAAGTCTTCACACAACAAGTTGGAGGTATACAACCTTAAAAATTATCAAAAAGAGGACATTAACTCTAGATTAGAATTACGTAATACCAGTCTTTTCTACGAACCTTACTAAAGCTAAAAAAATTTAAATAGTTCAAATCTAAATACCGGGTCTTACACTAGATAGGACCTCTTACAAGGTACTCGTGAACTCTTTTTCCACTTTAAGTAAAAAACCCCCACTTTACAGGATATCTATAGTTAATCCAGATTGACCAGATTACATAGTAAATTTCAAACACAAAGAAACAACTAAAAGACAAATCAACTAGACAGGTATCCACACTCACCCCATAATTTCAGAGGGTGATAATAACACAATAACAACTAAAGGGGAAAGTATGAACAAT